>JBAIZL010000004.1:159002231-159192231 GCA_036971475.1 Prosapia bicincta
TATGTTGCTACCTTTAAACAATTTTGTGATATTTTTTACTTCATTACCAAAAAATGTAATTGAAGTCCATATGACATTTTCATCATTATTTTTGTAAATTAGATTATTATTTTGTTTCTTTAAAATATTATAATTAAGTTTATCAACAGTTTTCTTTTTATAACCATTCTCAATTGCAATTTGATAGATAATGTTTTTCTCTCTTATCTTGTTTTCATTATTCATAGGTATTTTATGTAATCTATATAATAAATTGTATAATGCAGCCATTTTTTGATTATAGGGATGGTTAGAATTATTAGGTATAATTTGGTTAGTTTGTGTCGGTTTACGATATATGTTAAATTCAAATTCATTAATATGTCTTATAATTGTTATATCTAGAAAGTTGATCTTATTATTTTCCTCCATTTCATAAGTAAAATTAATATTTTTATTTATCATATTTATTTTATCTAAAATAGTTATTAAGTTTATACCTTTATTATTAGATACATACAATCCATCATCTAGATATCTAAACCAATAACCGTTTTTATCAAATGTCTGTATAATTTTATTTATTTTATCATCTATATATTGTAAAAATATTTCAGATATTATATTCGATAAGGGAGAACCCATGGCAAGACCATCTTCCTGTTTGTAAATTTTATTATTATATGTAAAATAATTTTGATTTAATATTATTTTTAATGTATTTATAATTTCTAATATTAATTTTCTATCTTTTTCATTTTGCTCTAATCTAGATTTTATAATATTGAGAGTCTCTTTTATAGGAATATTTGTGTACATATTTTTTATATCTAATGATATCAATTTGGTTTTATTATCAATATTAATTATTTTTAATTTATCATTAAGGTTAATAGAATTACTTATGGTATGATTATTATTTAGTTTCATTTTATCTTTAAGAATAGATGTTATGATTTTAGATATTTTATAAGAAGGGGCATTCATAAAATTTACTAATGGTCTAATTGGTTTCTCAATTTTGTGTAATTTAATAAGTCCATTCATTATTGGTATTTTTGGATTATCGTTCATATAATTACTAATATTATATTTATTAAATAATTTATAAGAAGATTTTATTAAATTTTTTATTTCATTTTGATATTTCTTTGTAGGATCCTTATATATTTCACTAAATTGATTTTCATTTATGTATTTTTTGTGTTTTATTTATGTGTTCGTCCTTATCAATAATTACAACAGCGTTACTTTTATCAGCTTTTACTGTAATTAGATTGTTATTTTGTAGTTTATTTTTTAAATCTTTAACTCCTATTTATTTGATCTAATTTGCACATATGTTAATTTTAATTGTTTAATATTCCTGATGATGTTGGTACTGTTAGCCAACGAAAAGCTTTGAATTGTAAATTCAAATATAATTCTTGTATTTGTATTTTGACTTTTGTTCTTTATATATATATATATATATATATATATCAAGTTCAAATTTTCAATCATTTTAAAAATATTTCGTTCTCATCCACACAAATTAATTTTTTTTTTAACTTTCATTGATGCCACTTGATGTAAATACAGTATTTTCAAATATTAATTCAATAATTAAATTTAATGAACAATTTTAGTTTTATATGGGAGGAAAACGTTTTCCAAAAGGGGCATGGTATGCAATATACTTATTTCGTCCCATTTGGCTTATAATAAGTGATAATATATGATTTCATGAAACAGCTCATTTTATGTTATAGGTTATGTGGTAGAACGGCTGTGTTAACAAATAGGCTATGTTAATTTAGACATAATTTTTATTAATTAATTTATATACCGGTAGTTATTTGTAACTGTTTAATAAAATGTAAATTTAATTAAATTTTTTTTTTTACCAAAGTAGGGATTGACTTTAAAAACTTTTGTCTATATTACTTGTTTCTATTTAATAAAAACGCTATTGAAATTACAAACGCTGGAGTACACAAACTTAAAGTAATTTAGTACAAACTTTCAGTTAGTTGTATACTGTTATTAGTAGCTATTTTTGCAGATATAGGCCTATTTATTCATGATATTTGGTCTTTCACGAAATATACTTTACAATTAATAATAGCAAACCTCAACTTGATAACATTAATGAAGATTGTGTTTATAACCCCTTGAAAATACCATCTCTTTATGTCGAAACCTCGTTCCTGTAATAACACTAACTTTTGTTCTCATAACACATTTCTATAGATTTATCTCTTTATAAGTATTGTAGTTCTGTCGTCATTCTCCTACACACGTTGTTATGGGTTCAATACCCGCGACAGACAAAGACTTCATTTCAAACAATGGTAGTTTTCCTTCCTGCAGTGAACAAGCTTTTAGTGTTACGAAATTTGCCTAGCTCGGTGTACACAAGTTACATAAAGTTTAGCCTTTGAGTCAGCGTTTTCACGTTTCCTTTACATTTTCTGTCGCATTTATTTTTACCCAATCGACGCCCTTTTGGTCGAATAGAATATCAACGAGCGATGCCGTGTGTGTGTGTGTGTGTGTGTGTGTGTGTGTGTGTGTGTGTGTGTGTGTGTGTGTGTGTGTGTGTGTGTGTGTGTGTGTGTGTGTGTGTGTGTGTGTGTGTGTGTGTGTGTGTGAGTGTGTGTGTGTGTGTGTGTGTGTGTGTGTGTGTGTGTGTGTGTGTGTGTGTGTGTGTGTGTGTGTGTATTAAATATATTAAGTATGGTGATATGTTTTCTTGTAATATAGTTAATAAATTAAAATTATTTCAAAAACAAGAATACTTTTAATGAATGTATTTATTCAAAGCTTTTCGCCGATAAAATAGTACCAGCATCTTCAGGAAAATAATTATCTAATAAAATATTTTTACAAAATTTTTACAATAATTTTTACAAATTTTTACAGAATTTTGTAAAAATATTTTATTAGATAATTATTTTCCTGAAGATGCTGGTACTATTTTATCCGCGAAAAGCTTTGAATAAATACATTCATTAAAAGTATTCTTGTTTTTGAAATATTTTTATTTTATTATATATATATATATATATATATATATATATATATATATATATATATATATATATCTTGTAAAAACTTGCAATTGTTAATAAAAATACATTTTTATTTATCTAATCACCTTCAAAAACACATTTTATTTAAGCACAAATTTTTAAATATTTATTCAAAATTTAGGTTATTAAAACTTGGAGGTCTAGGTTGGATTTGAACTGAGTATCTTGATGTTCAAAGTCTAGCGCTCTTGGCACTAAACTAACTTTCCCATAGTTAGAAGTGTATTTCTCAAAGACTTAGGCCTATGTGAATTTTTCTCTTGCTATCATCTGGTTGACGTAGAAACCTCCAATAAGGTCTACAACCTTAAATTGTTGCCATGGTTATTACACACTATCGTAAATTAATGCTCTATAATTATAAATGAATGAAAAGTATAAAATAAACATAATGGATTAACTGTATCGAACCTTGCTTCACAAACGGAGAATGCGAAAAGAAAATACAACACAATGCAAGCAACAAAAAAAGAAAGAAAGAAATAGTATCAAACAAAAATAATAGTCCTACACCATACATAGAAAGTAACAATGAAAATCACAAGGAAATTAGCTTTTTATTTTGCCTTTTAATATTGTTATTCTAGCCGATGTATATACATATTTATATTAGTTACAATTATAAAATGAAGAGAAACTAAAATAAAATTTTAAGTAGGAATTGACTTTTAAAAGAATTTATATTACTTGTTTATGTATAAAATATTTTCTTTTTGCCCTCAAGCTCAGCATTTATAATTCTCAATCTAATTTCCCACTTTATTAGGCAACGCTGTAGAGAATATATAATGAATAAGTAACCACACCCTTAAACACAATGGTATTATAACAACCAGACGCATGTTTCGGTTAGAAAGCTCCATTATCAGACATATCACAGAACAAACTAAACTGTTATACGTGCATCCCTTAATCTACTTTAGATTCATAAAATAAGAAACAATTTTTTTTAAAGTGAATTCTGATTTAATCGACAAAGACAAATTTTATTTCAGTTACTTTTTATTTTATAATTGCAATTATTATAATTATGTATATACATATATCATAATAACAATATTAAGTGGCAAAATAGAAAGCGAATTTCCTTGAAATTTTCTATTTTCTTTTCTATGTATCGTGTTGGACTATTATTTTTGTTTCTTACTATTTATAGACATTTTTTTTGTACCTTGCATTGTGTTGTAGTTTGATTTCACATTTCTTTCGCATTGTTCATTTGTGAAGCAAGATTCGATACCGTTTGTTTGTTTATTTTATTCGTTCCATTCATTTTTAGCCTTACTTCCCTACTTATGATATTTTGTGGTAACCATGGCGACGGTTTAAGGTTGTACAATGGAGGTTTCGACGGCAACCAGATGGAGGAAAATTCATATACGTCTGAGAAATTCAATTTTAGATATTGGAAAGATGGCAGAAAGCCAAATCACGCTAGACCTTGAGCATGAAGATTCACAGTTCGAATCCGGCTAGACCCCTCAATTTTTTTAAATTTAACTATTGAATAAATAATTGAAAAAACTGTATTAACCTCAACTGTCATCCACTGTAGGTGAAAAAAGTATATTTCAACTTGGATAAATCAATACATATTTTATTAACGACTGAAAGTTTGTACAAGATATATATCAGGAGAGTGTAAGCTAATAGAAGGAATTTATAAAAGAGACAGTGTAGCTGAAATTATTACCACATAAAAGATGGAATGTTGAAATTATTATTACAGATTAAAAAAATTGAGACTAAAATACTCGTTCTAAATAAACATTCTAAAAACGTTGACACAAACTTAGAGATATTTCTGAAACACGATAAATTTCCACACAAGCAGAGGTAAAATTTCAATTCGATGGCTTTATCCCATCTCCCTAACTAAAGACTCATATCCAGCGAACGTTTTCCAACGCAACAAAAACTAAACAGAAACTAAGTAAAATTCAATTTGCGGGAACCATTACAATGGAAAACCAAACTATGGCCCAACGGCAGTATGTTTGTCATAATTGTCCAATATTCTCTATAGATTTTCCTTTTGTTTATCGCTAAACTGGGTATATTTTTCGTTTACAAAACACAGGCTTTTGTTCGATATGTCATTGTTGGCACGTGTTTTGTTCCTGCAGCTGTGGACTTTCTATAATGGTTTCAGTGAGGTAGTAAAATATGAAACAAAATTCAAAACTGAAATACCCTTGTTGTGCTAATTTTGATCATTTATCTAATTATTAAAAAGTAAGGGAGAAAGCGATAAACGTGGTACATTGTCTACAGTGGTAAACACATGTTATGTATGGTGTGTGTGAGAAAAAGACGGAAAGATAGAGAATGTCAATAACATTACAAAGTGGTGATAACAGCGCTGGTTAAGAATTATAAACCGCGGCTCGAACGCTGAATGGAGCCATCGTAAACAAAGCAAAGGAGGAAGACGAGCAAAGTGATAGTGAAGAGATGAGCGAGCGCACACACACGCACGCTCACGCGCACACTCGCAGACATACCACAAACACACGCACATACATGTACTTTCTCTCTCTCTCTCTCTCTCTCTCTCTCTCTCTCTGTTCCTCTCTTTCTCCAATAATAATTTGCTATAGCTGATTTGTTGAAGTGTCGTATTTAGTTTTAGCACTATATTGGTCGTACAATAAATATTCTTCTTTCGAAATACTGAAATACTGTAATACCATATTTAGATAGGCATAATTGGTTAAAAGCCAATACCGCAAGCCCTAATTGCATGCTAATATCACCGCCCTACTGTCAATTAGATACGGTTCCAATCCGAAACCATGACGTCAGTTGATATCATGACGTCAATATCGACATCATTCACATACATAGTAGTCGTATATAGAGGAAATAGGGACGGAGATATCAGGCAAAGCCTAACCTACAAACTTGAAATGAAGGACAAATAGGCTACTTAAATAACCAACATATTTACAATCATTTAAAGACTGGTATTATATAAATAAGACTTATCGGTAACAGTTTGTTGTACAACGAAAATTTATTGTCTAAATAAACGCAAAATCCTGTTGAAAACTACAGGATAACATAAACTCACCGCGCAAGTTGAAATTATTTCTGTTAGATTGCTCCACTTCCAACACAGATTTATACCCACAGTATATTTAGCATGAAGAGACCAGCGAGCACAGGAATAACTTATTTCTGTGCTCGCCGATAGAGACTGGTTAAAAACTATAGAAATACATAAATACACCGTCCAAGTTCAAACTGCGTCTGTTAGAGTGCAGCACTTACCACACGGAATTAGCACCACAGTAGACTTAATATAAGCTACGAAATATTTTGTTTTTTAACTTTACTGACCTATTATGGGCTGTAAAATCAAATTTTCGTAAAAGGATCGATTTACGAGCTAAACTGTTCTATGTTTAAACTCGAAAAATAAATCAAATACTATTTAAAATTAAAATAATTAGACTACAATTTCCTTGGGAAATTAACGTTAACCGATAAAATAAAACCATAAAACAAAAAGTATCCTTTAATTAATTTGGATCTGAAGAATAGTTTTATAAAATAAGAAATAATTAATACACAAAAATACTAAAAACAGTGTAAAGAAAATAATTTTAAAGGCTTCATATAAATTCGTTCGCTTTTTATAACAAAATCAATTCCTCGCGGATACATTTTATATGCAGTCCAGAAAACAAAACCTATAAGCGAACATTTCTCTTTTAGTTTGTAATCCATATTCTAACCATTTATTGGCAGATCGCCGAATGACCTCAATCACTGACCTTGACCTTGACGGACAAGACGACCTTTAGCCAAGATTTTTCTGTGAAACTTGGTAAACTCAATAATCCACTCTCACGTCCCTAACCATCAGGTAATGATAGTCTATGTTTTCTTTTCGCAATAAATAGTAACAAGTGTATTTACTACATTTCGGTGATCCTGTGTTTTAGTCACTGTTATTAAAGAATCACAGTTCGACCTGTTAACAGTACATCACAGTACATAGCGTGATGAAGTAACAGGTTCTTCTCTAACTAACTGTGACGGAGTGTCAGTTAGTCCCTACCCGGGATTGATGAACCCAAACCGTTCCCAATCGTCCCACTCAGGTAGGCGAACTAAGGTCAATGATCTTAAACTGCCCTTTTTGTAAGGGGGGGGATGTCGGTACCAGATGTCTGTCATCCACTGCTTTAACAAATGAGCTATTAATTTAGAACCTGTTAATGACTGTGATTGTGTTCTCAGTTTCTTTTTTTCATTTACTGTGACTGTGACTTTTGAGTCACTCGTGGTGTTGTTAGTGTATTCGTGATCACTAAAGAAAGTTCTGAAACAGTTTTGTTTACAGTAGTTCGTTATTCATTTATAAATAATTTGTTTCATTTAAATCGATTTTTTTCAGATGTTATTTTTAGTATATATTACATAGTATCAATAAATACAGTACGTGTCTGAACGTGAAATGTCTAGAGTGAATAAAAGAAACAGCAGGAGACGAAATCGGAGCGTAATTTGTACATTGTTTACTGATGACGAATACGATAAGGAGAGTCAAATAGCATTTTGTAATGATATTTTAATGTAAAATACAAACACGCACATAAAATAACTAGTAGCAACTGACAATCAAAGTTAAAAATCACAAACACGGTTTAAAATCCCAGTTATTTCAAAGTAGCAATCACAGTTTGACCTGTTACTGTGAAATCACTGTTAATCACATGACGGTTACATTTACGAAATACGTACACTAAACAAAAATTACTTAGATTTATATATATGAACTACACATGCTTTATAACCTCAAAAACGGAAATTGTAGACACTTCGTAATAAAATTAACTACATCTCATAATAAATCAAACTAATTTATTTAATCAGACACAATCCGATGATAACGTTGTCATTCCCAGTGAAAACCTATACTATACAAAATGTCAATTATATCTCAGTTATGATTGTAAATTGAAAATTAAGTTATAGTTTTGATTTTATAAAGTGTAGTTGTAACCGTTGAGGATGACAACTTTATTAATGAAACGGGAACAGAGTAATAACTGTATTTATTGTGATTTCATTTACGTTTTACAATTAAATAATATCTTGACTCACAGTCAAGCCTAATTCCCGTTTAGAAAACCTAATAAAAAGGCAGTCAAGCCCACAATAATACCGTTGCCAACACATAAAATTTAAATTTCTCTCCTCTCACAATAAAGCTCATTGGTAAATTAGTATTAGCAAGTTAAACCTTATTAATGGAACGGATAATTCTAAAAAGGGCCGTTGGGTTCAACGCACAATTTAGTTAATTAGAATATATTTTGGAGTTTACTTTCACACAGCTATTTAAGCGCTTCAGCGCACCTGGTCTGTACACGGGCAGGGATTACATCACAGGCGTGATACTGCGTTTGGGTGGAGGGGGGGCGGTTCGCCATTATCTGCAAATTTACTATAAACGTCCTTATGGAGGTTTTTAGTGCTGTACCAACACTTGAGGCTCAAAAGGCACTAAAAATAATGATTAGTAATATTTTCTAATAAATGTTTCGAATAGCTGAACTTTATATTTTAGGGAAATTGTATCGACGACTGGAGAAACTATAGGCCTGCGTGTAGTTCAAAAAAAAAGGAACTCCGCTCAAGAACTTTGCCTAATGGAGATTTTGTTGGTTCCGCCTTAAGTTCTGCTTTTTTCTCATTGTCTATCTCCTGTTTCTTAACTCAATAGTGTTCGCCGTTGAAACTTCTATAACATTTTAGTTTTTCATCGAAATCTATTCGTTTAAAACAAAGTTACAAAGCATGATTGTTTGATAGGGCCAACTTCCCCAAAAGGGACATAATGAATGACTAATTTCCCATTGAGGAACATTATAAATGACTAATTTTCTCATAAGGAACATTATAAATGGCTAATTACCCCATAACGGACAATATAAATGGGTATTGTCATAATAATGGGCATTTATGGGCATCATAAATGACTAATATCCCCATAAGGGACATTATGAATCGCTAATTTCCCCAAAAGGGATATTATGAATGGCTAATTTTTCCATAAGCGACATCATAAATCGTTAATTTTCCCATAAAGAGCATTCTTAATGGCTAATTTCTCCATAAGGGATATTATAAATGGCTAGTTTCCCTATAAGGAGCATTATAAATGTCTAATTTTCCCATAAGGGAGATTAATAATATTTAATTTCCCCATAAAGAACATTATAAATTACTAATTTCGCCATAAAAATGTATAACAAATAAGTTCCGCTGTTGTTACTCTTTCATTTCTTTTACAATAATTGTAAGAACCCCTTATGTTTTACCATTGTTAAAAAATAGACCTTTAATTTGCATTTCTTATGCTCTGTCTAGGTATAGCGTGAGCCCTGGAGGCACCCCTATTAACCCTCCCCGAGTCGGGACCGGCCCGCAACACTCCCACCAATTAGTCACCAATAGGTTATCATATTACAAGCATATATTTTAGTTGTATAACATAATATGGCTATTTTCATCAATTACTTAAAACCTACTAACAACATCATGTAAAATAATAACGAACTCAAAATTGTGTCAGCATATTTAATACCACTTTGGCTAGATATAAAACTTGAAGTAAGAGTTTGTACTTACGAGGGATTCTAATCGCAGGAAAAATCTTAAAAACAATGTAATTGAGTTGATTCCATTTTCCATAACGTATTTAGTAGGTTTCAAACAACTGATGAAAATATTCGTATAATGTTTAATAAAAAATATATATTATAAATTATAACTATGTATTATTATTAGTAAGATAACCACTAGCTAACTCATTGGTTATGAGCGGCGAAACAACTGCGGGACGGGGAGGGTTTATTGAGACTCCAGGGCTCACACCAGAACTATACAAAATGGATGGTTCATTGAAATCAGTTTACCTACGTATCATACCATGTTAGGACCTGCTTATGGGAAAGACAGAACAAATGTTAAACACCTTTTAAATTGATTTAATACACCTTGAATATAACGTTTGAAGCTAGATTTTAGTGTTTTTGTCTTCATCTACAATTTTTAGCTTCTACTTCTTTAATATAATGATATATGATTACTTTAATGGTATATTATAGGTATAGTGTTTTGGCTAATGTAGGGATATTTTGAAATTGATTTTAAATAAATACGCTACAGTAAAGATTGGCGAAAATATTTCGAGAAACCACAAGTTTTTCAACCGAAAAGAGAACATTCTGAATCTTATTAAAAGATCAGGCAAGACCTAATCTACCCAGACTAAAATGTCTGCACGCTGATCTAAAATACTGTTTTTCCTTTTGCTCTCTGCATTAATAAGCTGTACTTATGGCTATTGGAAACATTTTAAAATAAAACGAAACTAAAATAATAGATTACTGTTGTAACAATATTTTACCTAATGTTGCATATTAACAGCTTCAGAAAACAAAACGAGATATTAATTTTAAAATGTAAAATAAAATTTTTAAAAATTGTAAATTATAAAATAAAATGTCCTGGCTGAGACAGATATCCATTTACAAAAAAAACCTGATTTGTTAGATCCGCAGCAACGGTGCTCGGAAGTTAAAAACTCGCGTGGTCGCTTCAAGTAGTTCTCTTCCTTGGCGAAATGTAAGGCGATACAGACGTTTTCAAGATCTGAAGAGCAAAGGGATCATTTTTTTTTAAATTGTTAATAATGTAAAAGTTATTTAAAATGTTTTTTTTGTTAGAAGAAAGGTTGCTACGTTAAGACACAACACCAGGCGAGAGTACAAATCCCGATCAACGCCGATCCAAGATGCAGAATGGCGAGATCTAAATCCGGAGCCATGTCTTTCTACATCGTTTGTTACAACCCAGATAAGTTATAACTTCAAGACATAAAGTGATGAAAAAGGACAACTATAACTTTTAAACTTTAACCGGTCCCGGCATAATAATGCTAGTTTTTATTTTTGAAATGTTTTTGGGAAGTGTAAATTCATTTGTGTAATGTCATAGCAAAATTTTAATGTCTGGTAGATTGAAATATATTTTAAATAACGTAAAAGCAATATCAAGTGGATGTCATGTGCCATGCCATAGATTTTTTTAACAATATAAAGTTCTTATAAACTTTAGTATGTAAAACAATTAATGAAAAAACGTAAAAGTAGCATAAACATTTCAATGTAATTTGGTTTTATATTTCATAATTTTTATGTGCAGTAAAACTTGAATTATTTAAATTAATATTTGCTGTTTAAATTATTTATTGAACGCACTATTCTTATGTCCAATTAAATTCTTGACATTATAGGTCAAATAACTAATTGTGTAACGAATTACTGCAGTATTTAACATCATATTTCATTAAGAATTATAACAGTTTATCCAACACGTTACACTGTGTACTTTTACTTAACTCTTTATGTGATTGGATTTGGTTCAAAATAACCCCGTTGTTGCCGATTTCCGATCAAGCAGAAATTTTCACCGAGGCCCATAAAAATATATAACAATTCTATCACGAAATTTAGATGTGGAAAGGTTAAAAACGAAATTCTCATTATTATAGTTAAAATCTTGTAGCAGGTTCTCTGTCTATTTACCTATGTCATATTGGGCTAAATTTTTAAATAGACCCTAATCTTTTATCTTCGATGACAGCAGATGAATCAATGATAAAAGCAATATTTAAAAAAATTGTTTAAAGACAATTCCTATTTAGGTCAACAAAGAAATAATGCAGTTACTTCTGATTAAATATTTACAATTAATATAAATAAAATAACATAGCCTATGCGTTAAAATAGCTGTTCTACCACATAACCTATAACAATAAATTAGCCGTTTTATGAAATCATATGTTATCACTTATTTTAACCCAAATAGGACGAAATAACTATATTGCATACCTTGATCCTTCTGTAAAATGTTTTTTCTCTCATATAAAACTAAACCTAAATCATTTTAGGTTTAATTAAGGAATGAACACTTTTTTAAACTCTATTTGAACTTGAGTTGATAAATACGTTATTTACTAAGGATCGAAAATTGTAAACGATATATATATATATATATATATATATATATATATATATATATATATATAATAAAAATAGTTCAAGTACAAGAATAGTGTTATTTTATATATTATTCTTGTATTTGAAATATGTTTATTCATTAAGTATATTACAAGAAAGGGTATCTCCATATTTAATAACGACCTACATATATACAGTCAGATTGTGAAATAACAGAATTGAATAATGAATTAAAAAAATTAATCAAAAATAAATTTTAAATAAAACTTCTTACACGCATGCTTTTATTTTAAAACGATATAAAAATAATTATAAATCTTTTTAAATTCACGAGGAGTATTAAAATCTTTTATTACTAAAGCTAAACGTAATAAAAGTGTATTTATAACTTATTTCATATGACCAATATTTAGTTACGTTCAATCATAAAATATTATGAGACTTTAAAAAAGCACCTTTAAAAGTAAAATATCCTTTAACGCCCAAGCTTTTAGTCTTGACCACAACGAACCCAATTCCCTGGTGTCAGGAAAACGTTCTTTTTAGATCGTTTTCAAATTAGAGGGTGCTTTGTTTATTTTTTAATTTAGCTCGATCATAAAACCAATTTAACACACGCGTTAAAACGTTTGATTAATTTTCCCGACATTCTCAGCCACGTCATCCCCACTGCGGCTGACACATTTGTATACAACGGTGCGGGACTACACGGATATTTTTGTAGATGAATATACGAGGTTGTGCGATACATATGGCATGCGACGGGCTAACTAGGAAAGGCATTACTGTATTCGTTCTATTTAAATAAACGCTCTGAAAAAAGTTAAAATATTTTTATTTGTGCTACTTATTGCTGAAAAAATACTAAATAGCTACGTTAATTTATCGCGACTGCCTTCATTGAGGCACAATTTGATTCACACTTTGTAGACTAGGTGTACACACACACAAACATACATTCTCACTCACAAAACAGATATATGCCAACACACACAATCGCATACGCACGCACACACACACACACGCACGCACGCATCCACGCACACTCACACACACACACACACAGAAGCATGCTAACACACACACCCACACCCACAAAAGCATGCTAACACACACACACACACACACACAAACACACACATACACACACGCACGCACGCACACACACACACACACACACACACACACACACACTCACTCACACACACACATGCAATGCCATCAATATGTGATGGACAATAACTCTACAAGATAAACTAGATATTACTGAATTTAGGCAGAGTAAAAATACAGTTTTCTGGAAAATTACTCCATCAGTATTTGGCGTCTTATCTTATCTATCAATTTGTAACATCTCTTCATATAAAATGGGGGGGAAATGATATTTTATTAACTGAGTGTTAATTTCTTTTTTAGTTTTAATTACTGCAGGGAATATTTTATAATAACAATTTTGGTACATAAAACAACTAATGTTTTCACTTCAAAAATTAGATTAAAAATAAATACCATATTATTACCGTTAAATTGAATTATTTGTATTGAGTTTCATCAATATTTAAATGAATTAATATATTTATTAACTGATCAAAACTATTAAATAATAACTTTTTTATTTAATAATGTTCAATAAAGTAACATAACCCACATATTAAACCAGTTGTTTTACAACATAACCTATAACATAAAACCAGCTGATATATGCAATCATAAACTTATCATTTAATTCACTTTGAAGTGACTGATAGCATAACCTGGCAATTACACTGTCTCAAATTTGTATGCATATGTCCAGCCAATACGTTTTTGTATGTGTCGGTATAGAATCTATACAAGGTTTTAATTCCATAACGTTACTTCCTAATGTGATCTACAGTACATTAGTTGATATTTATTTATAACACACTTTTTGAGAATTTGAAAATTTTATTTCCTTAAAAATGAGTATTTTCAAGTATGCCATAATTTCAAAATTAGTGTTATCAATTTCATGTTTCTTTTTTTGAATTTTGTAGTCCATTACGTTCGGCGAATCTTAATTAATCACTTTAAAATTAGTTTACGACTATCCGAACTTTAAATTTTATAAATTTATAAGAACTTACTGAGGTAGAACGTTTTTGATCGCTATGTGGCGATCTTCATCAGTGTCTTCTGCTTGGGGATGTCGGGTCAAGCGGTGACGGTTTTAAAGGCAGGTTTTCGATAGTATCAAAGAGTATGTGTGATTTGTATTGGGTATGTTCCTTTAATATGTTTGTACTTTGTGTTTTTGTGTGTATGTAAATTTCGTATTTTTCTAGTGTGTTGAGATGTGGTTCCTTTTTGTTGATTTTTTATTTCTTATTCAAACTGTTCTCTAAAGACAGCTTAATAGTGGAAATATATTGTATTTAGTTGATTGAAAAGTAATATTGCTATATCACAACAAATAAACTTGAAAATGGAAAAGCTAATAAATTATTGTCCATGAAAACATGAGTAACTTAAACTACATCTTTATTCTAGTCATGCCGCCATGTTGGGATTTGCGTCTAAATGTTAAAAGCACCTGTTACATTTGATTCATCCTTTCTGTACACTTATTTATTAATGTTGTTAGTTTTGCATCATTTTGAGGTATTTAAAAAAACACACACACAACATATACCTTTTTTAATTTCATAACATTTTTTTCACGATTTTATAGCATACTTTTTAATTATTGAGAATATTTAAAAACGACTAGAAAATATTATTTCTTTTGTTTATATTTATTTCAATTAGTTTTTGTTTTTTTTTCAAAGATTTCAAGTCAGATAGATTTAAAGATATCAAATAAAACTATTATGCACAGAAAATCGTATATTGTAATGTACGCATTAATAGTTTTACTTATTTATGTCCAATCTATGTATTTTTTGTGAAGTATATTTTTTATCTATATAATTTTATAAGATCAATATGTTTGCTTTAAACATCATTTCCAAAAGACATTTTATTTGAAAATGTATTAAATAAAATTGTTTGCAGTTTAAATTTATATATGAATACATATCAATTTTAATATAGGAAAACTAATTAAATCTATCTGTAAATCCTTTTGATATTTATTTAATTGTTTTCCTATTTATTATTATCTTATTCAACTCTTTCTATTGGTTCACACTTTCCTTATATATATTTTATCTTGTTAAAATTTCAATCGTTAATAAAATACTTTTTGTTCACCCACTCAAGTTTAAATACATTTTTTTAAACTTGTAATGAATGACATTTGAAGATATTACAGTTTTCTCCAAATATTATTTTAAATAATTAAATTTAATAAATTAATTTTAGTTTTATATGGGAGAAAACCTTTCACAAAATGGGCAAGGTATGCAATATAGTTATTTTGTTCTACTTGGCTTAAAATAAGTTATAACATATGATTCATAAAACAGCTGATTTTATGTAATAGGTTATGTGGTACAACAGCTGTTTTAAAGAATAGGTTGTATTACTTTATTTATATAAATTGTAATTATTTAATAAAAAGTAACCATGTTAGGATTTTTCTGTTGGGCTAAATAGGAATTGACTTTGAAAAAGTTTTGTTTATATTGCCTGTTTTTTCCTTACATTCATTTATTACAAATTCACAACATTAAATAACTTTTAACAGAAATATTTTAAATCAATTTCTATTATAAATTATGAAATACAATGATGCAGAAGAGAGAAGATGTATTACAATTGGAAGGAGGGTGGGACAAAAAAACCAAAACCATTAAGAGATCTTATCGAATGCGGATAGATGTAAATTTCCATTCCATTACATTTTATGGGACCATCACATCTTTGGAACATTTGGAGTCAGACGCAGGATGGACACTAAAAAATAACTTTAAACTAATTCTAGGGTGGGCTACTCTGGACCTGAAATTTATGAGAAGTTCAAATTAAACAAGTACAGTAAAACCTCTCGTATCTTCCCTCTCATATACAGAACCTCCAATATCCGGACTTAATATAGAAACAGCTTTCCAGGTATTTGACCAGCTGATTAAATAAGTCGAACAACAAGATGAAACAACGTCAGCCGATCATCTACTCTTTCAAAGATATAGGGATATTTCATCAAATGTGTTCAATGAAAGAAGTAAGACACCATTCTATCTTTTTTTACCAAAACTGATAATTAATGTACATGTGTACGCACAGTACAGTTTTAAGAAACTGTACATACAAGCATGTAACTATAGTTCTATATTGCTATTAAGTTATAATTACAATCTTCGGTAAGCGTAACTTTTTACTTAGAACTATCATACATTTATTTCTAATTGGAATAGTTGTAATTACGTAGTACAAATGCACATCATTTCATGACCTTTCCTATATCTGGATTGGTCTGTTACCACATTGATCCGGATATGAGAGATTTTCCTGTATATAAAAACAAAATAAACTAAATATTTGCAAAATTTATATACAGAAAGAATACTACCTAATAATATAAGGGAAATAACGGTAAATGTTAAATAGCTTATTCAAAATCTCACTACACTCTAATTTAATAATACATACAGACAAGTTTTGACAATGATGTCAAATTCATCAGTGATTGGTTAATAATTACCATTCATCAGTAGCAGCCAATCATTGATGTATTGAAAGCATACAGAAGCCAAATAGGAATTAAAAAACCATCCTGACTTCTAAAACCTATGAATTGAACAATTTGGAATAACTTTCAGTCACAAACACAACTGAAATGGAAAAACCCAATGATAATGACAGACACAAGGATAGCTGACATGCTGAGCTATTTTCTAAACATACACTTATAAATTTCAGTAATGTGTATGATATTTTTCACACACAGAAAATGTTAGAATCATGAATGGATTTTAAACAAATGTTAATTCAAACTAACACTGGCCTCTACTCTGCAAGCTCTGGGCATCAGATTCGAAATCCCGAAACATAAAAAAATTCTAGATAAATTTAGAGATTCAAAACTGCTCAATGTGATAATAAATTACTAGGGTCCTTTTGATAAATAGTACAGAAAGATTATTATGTTTAAAACTCAATTAATAATGTAATAACCCAAAAGCCAACATACTTTACTTAATTAATTGCCTTTAAGTGGTCTGTAGTAAAAACTATATTATATACAGGGTTTGCTCATCAAAAATCTAAATTTTATGTTATACAAAATTTTAAAAAATCATAAATTATAAAAAGTTCTAAAATTTATTAGGATTTCAAGAGATTATTGTTTATATTAAATCATTATTACTTACAACTATTCTTTAAGCTTAGCTTGTGAGGCTATGTTAAAACAAATAAAAGATACACACAACTCACAAATTAATCATTTATTGACTCATACAATAAATATATATAAATAATACAATAATTATATTTTATACAAAGTTTCTCACGCATCCAATTCACTACACTTAATAAAGTTTTTTAACAAAGTTACATCGTCTATTTTGAATGTGTGGTTTTCCTATAAACAATGTTTCGCCATCTCAGATTTTTCTGGTCTGTTATATTTTACGTGAGAAAAATGTTCTTTAACCCTAGTTTTAATACTTCTTTTTGTTTGGCCTATATATTCCAGAGGACACTTGCTACACTTCAGGCAGTAGATTCCAGACTTTTCTTCGTTAGTTATGGCATCTTAATGGTTCCCTAACAACTTCTTTAGGTTATTTGCAGTAGTAATTGTCACATTCAACTTACTATTTTTTCCCAGAGATCTTTTTATTTTATTTGACAGTAGTGGATGGTGTGTTATTTTTACCCATTTTTTCCTTTATATTTCTTATTAACGTACTTTTCAGATTTCTTTTGTCTTTTTTCATCTTTTTTTTTTATTTCATCTATAAACATTTCACTGTACCCATTGAATCTTGCTACACTATAATTGTAATTGAGCTCACTTTTATAATTTTCTTCTGATAAAGGCATATTAATTAAACGATTGACGACAGAATTGAACATTGCATTTTTTGATATTGTGTGAAATGAATCACTAATGATGAATCTGCTTGTGTGTGATGGTTTTATATAAACGTTATAACTTAAAGTATTGTTTATTCTTGATATTAGAACATCATTATGTCTTGATTAAATCAAATAATTATTTTTGTTTTCACTCAAACATGTTTCACCTTAGCATGTGAAAAGGGCTGAATATTATTAAAATGAAAAATAACATTTTTGTTAACAGAGTGTTTTTGATATTTAACTTTTGGGATTACAATATTTCTAAAATAATTCCTTTATTTTGATGTTCACAAATAATATTATACACTGGTAGCATCCCGCTAGGTACAAAGCTTTTGGGATGAGATTTATGAGTGTAGAGAGGCTGGATTAATTTGGTTATGTGCTATGTAATGGAAAGGGTATTGGCTTCAAAATGTGCGTGATCATTTAATATGTTTTCATTATCTGCTATGTAGTGTTTGTATATCTCGTATATTTCTAAAGTTGTTAGTTTTTTACTTTGTTTTAATATGTGGAAAATGTTTAAATTAGTATGTATGTCTATGTGTTTGTATTAATTCAAAACGTCAGAAAGTGAGCCCTTCCACGTATTCACTTAGTTAAGTAACATTTAGTTATAGTTTAATTTATGAATTCAAGATGATTACATCAAGCAACCTTAATGTTTGATTGAAGTTTTCATTGACCGTTGCTAACTTGACAAGTTGTTAACTTTCTTGTAATCTTTGTTGTTTCATTTCATTGGTATTAACTGTTTAAAATTATGTAAACCTACTTAAAGTCGAGGATAATATGTAAAAATAATAAGTGAGTTTTGTACTAATAAATCATTGTAAAAGCTTACTACAAATAGTTACACATCTTGTATATACATTTCGAAATTACAGTTGGCATCATCAGGTTACAAAGTACCATCAGTTTATCTTTAACCCTCTGATGATGCTAACTCTGTGCATAAAGGTTCAGTGTAGAAATTGCATGTGTGTATAGTATTGTTATACCTAGTCATATAGATTTCTTTCTAAAAGAAGTTAATTATTAAAATAATTTGACTAAGACAAATAATTAGAGATCTGAAATCCAGCTACAAATATTAAATATAAGATCCTGCCACTTATTTTCTTCCAATACACTAAAAGAGAATGTTTTTTTCTAGTGCAGCCAATACAATAGCAAGAGAAGATTGTTTCAAACTGTTTTAGGTCAGTAGCAATTGTCATTTTTCCATGTATGAACAAAGCAGTACCTTCCCTAGGGGTTTGTCATTTGCTGCCAGCTTGTGTTTAAAGCTAATCTAAGCAAGGTAGTTTTACTGAAAAAACCAGAACCTTTACTTAAATTCACTAGTAACATTCATAATAAGTTCATTTACTATTTAAAATGTGGCGGTAAGAGCTTATACTTGAAAATAGAATTTGTGTGTGAAATAGTATGACTGTATCTTTACAAAAGCTATAACTTTACTAATGTAATAATCTGTAGTTTATATTTATACAATGGTTTTAGGCCTCTACGACGACACTGCTCATGTGTTGGCGTGCTAACCTTCAAGGCTATAATTCATTACCAAATGTTTGAACTTTAAATCACTATTTAATGAGTAAGCTAAGCATCTATGTTTCAGTGTTTAATTTATAGATACTATAAATTGGTGTTAAATAAATGATTGGAGTAAACGTGAAAATTCTTTTACGAAGACTCGCTCCAGAGATACCACTAAGCAAATAAACCATTTTTAGTAAAGCGTTAAAAAATTAACACCTCATCAACATTGTGTACCTGAATTTATCTATAGATAATTAAATTGTAAACAAGTTTTTCCCTATTATGATGTATTACTTTTATATAGACCAATAACATTAATAATCTCTCTGGTACTTTCTAATTTTACTGTTTTCACCTGTGAAGTATTGAAAAAGCATTGTGAATAAAAGCACTACAAGCATCTGGATGGAATTACAAGCAACAATTGTGGCAGCTCATGGACAGTTATCTTCTCGAATAGTGTATTGGAAAATTTTGTTTCACATCTATACAAAAACGCCTAAGTCTGTTAAAACAAAAACCTGAATACTGTCCAGCAGTGGCGGCTCCTGCCCAATTACATTGGTGGGGCTCATGACAAGTGGTCTAGCCAGATTCACGAGGTGCGGAGACAATTTTGAAATTTGATACCCATTTAACTCGTTTTACATTCTAAGCACCTACAACTTTTATTAAGTTATATTTACTGACTAATATAATAACATTGCTATAACTAATAGACGTATTACGGTGTGATTTACGAAATGTTGCTAGGTTGGGTAGTTGAGTGATTGCCTATGCTAAAGCGTCGAGTACTCAACGAGTAGTATGAATCAAGTTTTACTTTTAAAAGTATATTAGGCCACTGTGTATGCGCATCAAAGGATCTATAAATGGAAACATTGTGAGAACATTACAAATAAGCCTACAATGCTGCTTCCTAAATCATATAGAATTGTAGTAGCAGCACTGACTAGTCATTTCTCAGCACATGCGCATGACTACGGGACTCCATCCCAGGCCACCCATAACATGCGCGTTGAGTGATGTCACCACACAGTTTTGGCTGTTTCAGCTTATTCCACGCACACTCAATGCACTAGTCTGGGGCTCTCTGCTGTGAGCCCCGCGCTGAGCTTGCGGCTAATTTCGTGTGTCAACTGCTAAATATATAACGGTTTTAAAATTGCTTAAATAATTCTAAGCTCTTCTTAACCTAATTTAAGACAAATAAACATTAATTAAAAATTAATTTTTGTAATTGGGATGGCTGTGCCCCAGAGCTCTTTTGGACAAACCGCCACTGCTGTCCAGATAAAGAGGAATTTTATAAATATAAGACATTATTGAAGTGTTACAGGCTAGAAACATTTGGAAACCTGTTGAGATGGAAAACTGACAACAATTAAAAACATATAATTAACGAATACTTAAGTGAATACGCAAGGACTTACTTGCTGACGAATTTCGAAACAATTGTTCCTTTTATGAACTTAGTTATGTATTCACTTAATTAAGTATTATTTAATTATAGTTTAATCAATGAATTCAAGATGATTAAAACAAGTAACTTCAATTAAAAACAATTGAGAAAAAGAGGATAAACAGGCCAAGCAATACTATTAGAAAAAAACAACATATTTAAATAATATTATATTATTATGTGAGACAAGACTTTCTTCTAGAAGGAGACATATAATTTTTGGCTTACTATTTACTGATCCCTATCTCTTGAATTTTATATAGCACTATGAAACCAAAATGCCCCTCCTTGATAAAACCAATAATGGAAAAATATACCACATTCTTGACAACCCCACAACAGCATTAGCTTACACAATTAGCTTCTTTCAAAAAAAACCTCATTTATTTAAAAAAGCAAATGCAAACTCACAACCACTATAGGTTTCCATTACCTTAGAATAAGAACATCCTTCCCAGATCAATTATTTAAAATTTAAACAATTAATTCAGCCAAAATTCATAATTAGTCAATAAAAAATTAATTTTACTAGTATCTTCATTTAATAACAGCGAACAAGATGAAAATTTTGTATTTAGAAAAAATTCAGACAAAGATAAAAACTACAACTCCTTAGTCCACCATTTACAGATTTGCATTTATTATGTTTAAAATGTTCTCCTAATGAACATTATATTTAAAATTAAATTTCATACTTCAAGAGAGTATTACTACAACCACAAACACAAGTTTATTGGCCTATTATTAATTTTAAAATATCATATTTTTGTTGCACTTGTTGGCGCAGATGATAAGAATGAAAACAAAAGATAAAGGAATTCCACAAGGGTGGAAAGGCGAAACATTTCAAATAAATACTTTTCTTTATAACTGAAGTCCTACAACTGAAATTTAGTTTTATTTTCATAAACCAATAAAACAATTTCAAACAAACATCACTATCCACAATGTAGAAAAATTATGGCCACAAGCGCAAAGTATCCATCAGTGATGCATCCGTCAGGAAACAGGTCACATCAAAAAGCTAACCTGAAAAACAAATTACGTAAGGTGAAAACAACACTTAAAATACATATAAGAGATGAGATTTCGGTAACTGATTGCGGGAAGATATGAATTAAGGGTGATGAGGAATTAAAATTCATATTTGTAAGCTAGTTTATTGTAGTATTAACACAAGGAAATGTAGCAATATAAAAATTTCATGGTCATGTAATACAGCAACAAGAATACTCTGGATTAGAAAAAAAGGGCAGCAAGTAACAGTCTATCGATGTGACAACCAAAATTTAAAACTCTGGTAAAACAATATATTAAAATAAAAAACACTATTATAATTTTCTTACAAACATTTATTGAAAGCTCCATTCCCCAGCTGTTATCCTCTGATGACTTCTATTTCAGTAGAAGAGTGTTGTAATAATAGTTCTGAAATTCCTATATTTTATTTTGCTTTGTTTTTGTGGTTGAAGAAGTTCTACTAAATTTATCTTGAAACATTTTAAAGATAAAATAAATGGATTTTGAACAATAATTGTGACAATTCAAGACAGAGAAATGAGATATAGTCTTGGTGCAGATTAACATAACATATATTAGAAAGATTAAATAGAACATGTTTAATCACATAATATAAGAATATTGGTAATGCTATCAGTTAATGTTTAAGCATGAACAAACATTATTGTTTCGGGAAGCAACTATACCAGTAACACCTGTTTCTTCCAATTCTATTGAAACACATATTTTTGATAATTACATCTGAATTAGGTCTAGAAAATAAGAAGTATGAAACACTATCTTTAATGAACAATAGAAATGGATTATAATTTCTTTATAGCCAATTTTAGTAACACGATGTTAAAATGCATTGAACAAAATCAACAAAACTACCAGGGCTATAAATATACTGATTAATAGCAGTGGCGCACCAAAGGGGGGGACCAAGGGTGTCTGGGCCCCCTATTGGTCATCCCAATAAAGAAAAAAAATTATCTGCGTCATCCATTATTGGAAAAGGTATAGCCTGCATGCGCTATATACAAATTTTACTACCAAGGTTGACTAATAAATAAGTGTTAATAATAGATTTTTTGGTTTTATTTGTGTATGAAGTGTTAAGAGCATTAGTTAGTTAGCAAATTAGAATGTTAATAATATTTAAATGCATCAATAATAAAAGCTCCAGGAATATCCCTTAAAAACACACACTGTTGAGTTTGCACCCTAAAGTAAAAACTTAAGTAACTTGACTAATTTTGTGTAATTTTATAACCAGGTTGATGAACCCTCCCCACCCTGTTGCTGATGTTCTTGGTCCCCCTTAACAAAATTCCGGATGTGCCACTGATTAATAGCACTTCTAAACTCAACTACACAAAACTCATAATTAAAAGGTACAAAAAACACATGAAATACATTTCTTTTTATAATATTTTACACTTCATAGCTGTATTTGTAAATTAAACTTATCTCGTGTGTTGCAAAAGACGTATAGTTTTAAACATTAGAAATTCAGAGAAAGTTTACCTGATTCATGTAGCAAAGACGTAATCTGCAAATTATGATGGGGATGTATGTGCTGATGCTTTATAGATGTTTTGAAGTTGACAAGGAAGTAACTATCTAAAATAAGAATTAGAATATTTATTAAATATATGCGACTTTTTATATCTATCCATATGGAATGGATAGGATGACAGATTTACCTTGGTATACATCTAATATCATAAAATAGAATAAAATAAACGCGCTAAAAGTATATAAAGTGGCATGTTTGTTACTCCAAATACAGATTTTTTATTTTATTTTCAAGATATGGCTAGACTCCCAGTCACACCTATTCTATAAGTTGGGTGTGAAGTTGTTCTTTATCTTGTGTAAATTACTAGACACAAATAGCAGTTAATATAAGTATTTAATTTTTCATAAAATCATTTTTTTTTGTATTTGTGCCTGTATATATATGGTAGCCTCTATTGTAACAATGGATTTAACTATAAGAGAGTGTTGAGAAACTTAAACGCTATGACATATGACACTTGTCTATAGTAGCACTTACTTTCATTGTTTAATGAGGCGGTCGTTTTAGGAGATATAACCCATGAAATGACCATCGTCATTAAACTAAGTGCTACTTTAGGCAAGTGTAACATTAAATTAGCACATTAGCTAGGCACTTGTAGCTTAAATTAAAGACAGATTAAATTTATATTCAAAAATGTATTTCTCTTTTGAGCAGACCAGTAGGACAAAACAAATTGCTATCAAGAGTGCCATTGGAGCTATAATTTAAACATTTTCACAAAACTGGTTCCTTTCTAGTTACTGATACCATAAATAAAACCGGAGCAACACAGGATCAGTTATCCTCACTATTAGACTAAGTTAAGCGGTTGACTATAGACATGTCTAAGGGATATATCTAGATATTTTAGAGACTTTGTTCCATGTACATGGTTGTTGGTTAGGTGCTAGACATGGCTGACCTTGTTGGGATCGCTGCTTGAGCCGTTATAATTTTGAGTAATGAAAAAAAACGGAGATGTTGGTAGAGGCATGAAATTTTTGCAGAAGAACCTCGTTTTGCTTACAATTGACTTTCAACACTAAAATTAGGAATCCCCATGGGGTTCTGAAAAATTACCCATTTCACTCCAAGTGATTTTGAAAAATTTCTACAGCTTTTAAGCAAAAATATTGAGTAAAGAAAAACCATTCCAACATATATGACTTTTTTCCCATTTCCCCTACGGACATTTCATATTTTTTGGTCAGTTCTTCGATTACCTTTCTATTTTACTATTGTGATTTCTATAACCGGGATTTGAAACTTCCCATTAACAATTTGCACAGTTAAAATCTTATATGAAAAATAAAACTTTTTCTGTAGGCCACATATTTGAATATTAGAAAAAATTGGAAACAAAACTTGAGCGAAATATAAAAAAACAATTGAATGATAAGTATTCTTCATGGCCACTGATAATAACTGAATTGTCTAAAGTCTCCCATCTGAGATGGGAGGCCAATGTTCTCCGATTTTGTTGCAAAGGCATGTCTATAGATACAGGTTTGTCTTGCAATTCTCTATAGACAATCACTCGATTGTATCTAGACATTGCCTAAAGACATAAATTACTCGACTTTATCTAATAGTCCAAGGCTTTACTGAGAAATAGCAAGTGACTAAAAAAATAACCTTTGATTTAAATTAAAAATAAAAGACAGTGAATCAAATTCGTATATAAGATCTGTTAGGCAGTGACTTCTTGACTTAAGCAATGTTAGACATCATGTTGTTAGCATTACTTTGATGCTAGATGCACCCTTCAAGAAGTAAGTTACTTTCTTATTAAATAACATTTAATTTATACACAACTGTATTTCAAAAGCATTGTGCTTTACTTTAATCAAGGAGAAACTTGTTTACAGAGATATAAACAGTCGCCAAGAAGGAGGTAAATTGAGTTATATGATGTTGAAGTAGAAGAGGTATCTTTGATTTGCTGGAATGGTTTGGCAATTCTTATTTTCCCGAGATTGTAAATGAAGATGAAAATTGAAGATTAGGAAACTAATAATTAATTATTGTGGTGTATAAGATGTGTTTGAGATATCTTATATCTATCGAAGTCTGTAATATGAAAAGAAACCATGAGATGGTTTGTATGGTTTTTCTGTAATAGGTTTTGATAACTTAGGATACACTATTGTTTTTAAAATTGGAAGCCTACCCAAACCAAATTTACGGTAAACCAATGAAACATTTTTGGTGAGTAGAAGCTTGAAAAATCTTGAAGCAATTCCTTTTTATCTGTTTGATGTCTGCATACCAGGATAGTAAATCTGTAATTATAGACCATTATTTTGTCTCTTTGGTAGTTTAGGATATTCAGATTGTGATATGGAGATTTCATCTTCTAGGAAGGGTTTTTTTATATTCTCTTCTTTGGAAGTCCTCCATTTCTATTTGAGCAAATTTTTTTGCACCTGATTATCTGCTGTATGAAATAGTTGATTTATTTAATCTATTTATTTAAACTATCGAAAACCTGCCCTTAAAACTGTTACCACTTAATCGAACAACTCCAAGCAGAAAACACTGATGAAGATCACCACATAGCGATCAAAAATGTTCTGTCTCAGTAAGTTTTTACAAATTTACAAAATTTAAAGTTCAGATAGTCATAAACTAATGTTAAAGGATTAATTAAATTTCACCTAACATAATGGACTACAAAATTCAAGAGTTTATTTATATTATGCTGTATATAAGCATTTAGATATGTTTTGATATGCTTAATACTAGATTTTTTACTATTATTATTTGATAGGAGGCTATCAAACTCAACTCTGGTGATAATCTCTTTTTTTATTATATAGACACAAGATACAATTCTAATCACATCCCGACAAACTTAGTTTATTTTTATTAAGTATCTATGATGTGTAAAGTTGAACCACATTTTGTTATATTTGAAACCCTAGTCTATGACAAATATGAGTTCCTTCTTTCTCCAGACTGACAACAAAAAGTACAATGTATCCAAAATAAATAAATTATTGTGGTATATTTGTTTCCTTCCATGCCAAATCATAAAAACAAATGTGTGATTATTACCTAGGCACGTCTATGCATAAACACTGTTACACACAGTAAATGACGTTTTACATCTTTAAAATCATTGCTTCAAATTTGTTCTTTAGCAGATACATTACTGCAAGAAACTATATTTTTTTTTTTACTTGGCCACAACTCTTCTCTCACTGCTTGGCCATATCTTCATAGCCACAGATGGTAAGATGCCTCAATGGCAGCCTTGGAGATATGCCTAAAATATATAATAATTTTATTCCTACCAATTCCCAATTCCTTCAGTAATAAATGGACAGACTTGCTGTAAATATAGTAATATCGCCAGCAGATTATTTGTTTTCTACTATGTAGTTTGCAAGTGCTTTTGATCACTTGCTGAGAGGCACTTCAACCTCTTTAGTGATGGAACGGCTCTGGTGGATGCTGAAGGTAAAACACTAGTCAGGAGACTCCTAAACCTGGTAAGAGGGAAGGGGCTATTTGACTAGATCAGGGAGGTAAGTACAATATACCTTAAGGTAGCAGTGCCTCGGGCAGTTTAAAACCCGCTCCCAAGTTAAAAAAAAAAAAGTGCTTTTGATAATATCAACCAGCAAAATGTTTAACTGAATATTTACTATCCCTCAAGTTTATATGTTAATAACATAGTAGAAAAAATACCAATTTGATACAATGGGTCAAAATAAAGCTGTTATGGATAATTTACTTTAATTAGAAAAGAATATTTTTGATTCCATCTTCATGTGAGCTACTAGCTTTCACTAAAACACTTTTACTCTGAGTTACAGTATGAGTTGACAATGGGACCCATCTACCAAAATGGCCATCCTCAACAAGTATAAGTAAGTGCTACTATAAGCAAGTTGTAAAATATTTACAAGTGTTTTAGAGAAAAGAATAACAACAATAAATGCTAAAAGTTTGTCGCAGTAAATTCAGTCCACATTTTAAAAATCTCTAGCTTGCTAAATTGTTTTTAGCTTCCTTAGATTTGGTTATGATTAGATTCATAAAATTCATAAAACATAACTCATGAATTTAAGTAGATTTATGCCTGATAACGAGAGCTATAGACACCACACACTGAACATGTGACATAATGTGATAAACACTATATCAATATTGTACTTGTTAATTTGTTATACAAAATAAACCAATATGAGTGATCATTAATAAGTATTCCAAGTGTTTCTACATTATAAAATATTGTAAACAGTGAAGTATTTTTAACATGAATAATGTTAGGTATTAATACTTAAAACTATTTTATAATAATAAGTCAACTATGGCAAATATCAGTTCTTTCTTTCTTTCATTTGAAATAAAACGCAGTGAAGCAAATATACAAAATGTTTTAGTGTGTTTCTTTTATTTGATATATATGTATACAAACAAAAACAGATGGACACCAAAGTTATCAGTTAGTGTATTGTCAAATTAAAACTATTTGAGATTTAAAATTCTTTAGAACTTTAAAGTAACAATATCAGTACCAGGGACGGGCTAAACATTTAGTCAGAAGACTTCTTTTGGGATCGTAAGGATAAAGTAATTGAAATAGGTTTACCAATATTAAAAACAATATCCAATTTTAAGAGATGTATTCATTTATTTGTTCATCGTTGTGAAAAATATCATTCAATAAATGTTTGTAAGGTGTTTTGCAGCTTGAATGATTGCTATCCCTCATGTGTCGCTTCACTTACTTTTATTCTCTTGTATCGAAAATAACTACTAAAATAACAAGGTTGAAAACAAACAATTTTGTTTGTATTTTGTAACTTACTTCACTGCTTTGAATAAAATAAAAATCTCACAATGGATTAGTTTTTTCCTCATTGGATTCTTATGCAAGCCTAATGATTGGATGTAATAGACCATGGGTTCCCTTGGGGGGCGTGAAGGTAAGTCAAGAGGAGCGTAAGACCAATTGGAAAATAAGTTAAATATATTTAATATTATAGGAACAAACTTGCTGTTGCTAATGACTTGGATTGTGCCCTTACTAAAATACAACCTCAAATAGGCATGCTAGTATACAAGATGCAAGCTCAAGCATCTCACTAATAGATTTTTCTACAATCCGTTAAAATTTACCATGAAAATTAAAACTTGAAATGGTATATAATGTTTCTTGTGAAAGTATGTATAAATAAATAAATAGTTTTCAAAATGTATAATATTTTCTTTCTTTTTCATATGCTGATACCATTTATTTATAGTATAAAGGGGATGGGGCATGGGAGGATTACGTCTCAAGAGGAGAGGGCATGGATCCAAAACGTTTTAAAACCCCTGTAATAAACCCTAATAAAATTAAAATTTAGGATTTCATCAACAAATTTGAAACAAAATGGATCAAGGTCGAAATTTTTAAATGAAAGGTTCCTTTTACTTTTCTATAAAAAAAAAAACGTTTTGTCAGAGGAAATAAAAAACCATTCATTTATAAATGTACAAAAAGACTAACAAAATAATTTTCCAAGTTGTTTTATAAAGAAAAATTATTTAGAGTAAAAAATCTGTCATTTTTAATGATTATGTGCTAATTAATTTTTTTTCGCAGTAGATTGTAAATTTCTTAAATGTCATCTCTGTTAAAAACAATAATCTCTATAATTTTTAACATAAGACAAAAGCATCCTTTTGAAACACTTGATACATAATGATAAATGTTGATAGACACCTGCACTAAGTCCTAGCTGGGGTTTCATAAATAAACTGATTATTATTTATCTACTAGTGTTTATTCCTGGTGATAAACTGATTGATTTCTTAGATTATGCTGCTTGATCGAGATCGTTATGGAACCATGTCATCATATAAATTCTTGAATCTTGTAGTCCATTATGTTCAGTGAATCTTATAAATCACTTAAACAATAGTTTATGACTATCCATAAACTAGTAAATTTTTTATCAGTGTCATCTTGAAGACACTGATGAAGATCGGCACGTAGCGATCGAAAACGTTCTTTCTCAGTAAGTTTAAATTAAACTCAGTATATTTACTAAATTTAAAGTTCATATAGTCATAAACTATTGTTTAAATGATTAATAATAATCATATAAATGCCTTAACACAAGTATAGTGATTGTGTATGCCTTACCATATCCGTGAACACCTTTATTATTGCTTTTAATAGCAATACAACAATATAACAAAAATATATCACCATCTTGGACAAAGCTTACCAGTTCTAAGTTTATTTTAGATGTTATGATTTACTAGTGTTAAAACATCAAATACTTAACGTTTTGGATTTGTATTGCATAAAGTTAAACCAAATACATCTACAAATCCTAAATAGCCAATTAAAAACAATATATAAAATATATCTTACTATTTCAACTTGTACTTTGAACTGTGTTATAGAGCTGTGTGTGCTTTTAACTCTTGTGTATGCATTGAACTTGCATGACATTGTTTCCATTCCATAGCACCAGCCACACTCTAAAAAGTACAGCATTTATTGAGCAACTTGTCTTTTTTTAAAACCATATTTATTTACCTTTTGTATTGTCACATTTAATTATGAGCTTCTCTATTCGAAATCAACAAACCAAATATTTTTGGTCATGACATCTTGTACTGAATTTTAGATTTTTAATACTATTACTATTTGAGTTATTAAAGGCAAAAGACAATACTTCACAAAATGAGAATGAACTTCTCATTTGCACAAATAGTTATTTTCAATTTCACAAATGTTACTCAAGAGGATGTTATTAACAAGAAAGTGTCTATACTAGATGCAACATACCATTAATATTGGTTAAAATCTGTCTACTGTGTAACAAACCTGAATGTAAGAGCATACAAATTAGTTTAGATTTGGTAAGAAGAAATTAATAACTAGACTAGTTGTAACACCAAAATCAAAAAATTATTAACAATGCACTAAATGTAGATTTATGTTTGATAATGAATGGAACTATTACACAAAATTAAAGATCAGATAGTCTTAAATTATTGTAAAGTTATTAAGTTTCACCGGACGTAATGGATTACAAAATCCAAGAGAACTATTATAATAATACTGTAACAACATAAACTTATTGTTTATTCCAAACAATAAACATGTCATTTTAAGCTTCATGAAAGAAATCGTGGTAAACTGATGTTTTTGTCGCAGTAGAACCTTTGTAGTTAACAAATGGAGTACAAATTCTGTTAATTTTGCTACAGTTCATGTATTGCAATATTTTACACTCTATGTGGTTTATAACCAAATCAAACCTAAACACATTATTTGTACATATATTTTAATATAGGAACATGTAATTTTGTATAACAGAATGCAGTTATATGTACAGAATTATTTGTTATGGTATTATGCTTATGAAGTAAGGTTATTACTTATTACACTTTAATTGATTACACTATTAATTACACTTTAAGTGGTTAACAACCAGTTTGTCATGAACTGCAACAAGATTTCAAAAGTTATGTTTACAACACCACATTATATACAAATTTTTAAGCAGTATTAACGTTTTGTGGCAAATAAAATTGCCATTCCATTGCTTACAACATATTATTGAGCAACATTTGTGGTAATGAAAAAAGTTGATCCACTTTTGTAAAGTTGATACCTATTTTGTCAAGTATAACTAAGACAAAAAATGTGGCAATCAAAACTTTGAAAATGCCTATATAGTTCTTAAATTTATAGAATATGTTATTGATTAAACTTTTACCATTATGTGAAAAAAATAATACAGTAATTATAACAACTCTAAATTATATCCCACCAACTGAACTTGAAGAAATCATCAGTTTATACAGTAAAATAAAAAAGTTTGCTTCTATTCTCTATAAAAAATCAGACCTACTTGTAAGCCCCTAATTATTTGTTTTGCAATTGCAGTTAAATACCAGATGAAATAAACAGTTAATCTGTGACATGACTAATATTTCTTATGTACATCAATATTATTTTGTGTAAATAGACCTTACTATATGTTGTAAACTTAGGAGGTGAATAGAAACTGAGGCGGAGAAATATTTGGAATAATTGTCAATTAAATTTGACAGTTGAAAATTATGTTGCTCTAATAATTTTTGTTAATTATAAACAAAGGCCAATACTAACCAACATGGTAAAAAATGTCCATCTTCCAACGATTTCTAAGAAATAGACAAACTCATAAGACTTGGTGATAATACTTGACCAATGTCATCTCAAATCTGATTTTTTCCACATAATTATCCAAAATACACATATGATAAACAAGACAGGTATAATTTTCTCACAAACCATAATATCGATTGAATTTGAAAAAAACATAATTTATATAAAATACATAAAACTTGTAAAGTAATTATTTTTTTATAAAAGACAGCATTATATTTTACAGTATATTATAATTATGTTATACTTAATTCTATCTTAAAACCAACTGTCCTGTTATAATAGGTTCAGTTATAAAAAAATAAAAACTTGATTGATGCTAATGCTAAAAAGCAGTTAGTTTATATTATGCTTTTTTAATATTTAATGTATCTATTCCATCTATACTGCAATTTAAACATAATTAGAAAAAACTACCCAATAACAACAAAGTATAAAAATATTAAAAATCTCATCAGTATACCAATAAAAACTTGATTGATGCTAATGCTAAAAAGCAGTTAGTTTATATTATGCTTTTTTAATATTTAATGTATCTATTCCATCTATACTGCAATTTAAACATAATTAGAAAAAACTACCCAATAACAACAAAGTATAAAAATATTAAAAATCTCATCAGTATACCATTACCTGCATATCATCATTAAATTTCCTTGCATTTAACATGTTCCTTGAAAAAAAATTATTGAAACCCTCATAAACCATAAGTAGCAATTGAATAATTAACATAACCTCACTTCATAAACATATTTTCGTATGAATTAATTGGTAAAGCATTATTATACTGTAGTATCCAACTATTATAATCCTGTATTTAAATATAGTTGGAAAATATCTTAAGATTTGCTTTTAAACAAGAAATTAACCTGGGGAACATAGGAAATGGAATTTCCGAGCTATGGGTAGTCATTGGCTATATGTCAATGATTTTCCATACAATAAAGTTTTATTTTTGACCGGATATTTTAGGCAAAGAAATAATAAAATTTCTATTTATGTACCATTCCCACATAATCGATTTTGTAAAAAAAAAATAAGAAGAATTAAAAACTAAACACATTATTCTCGCTTCCAAGATCCCCAAGGGAAATAAAATCAACTTTACATTTTGGTAAAACAAGACAAAAAAATATAGGTGTAAAATAAAGGGTTAAGACGAAATTGGCTTGTAACCAAATTAAAAGTTAACCTAAAAAGGAATTCTCAATAAAACATTTATAAAAATAGTTAATCTCGACTTTTGTACCTTCAATTTTCTCCATAAGTTATTGGTAATACATTGTACTCCTGCAAGTAAAATAATAAAAAATTATTGCATGTTCAGATAAGCATTAAAATTATAAGTATTTATTAACGGTTGGCTTTAATAAACTCACATCTACATATTCATGCATTAACTGGTTGAGAAAAGTAATCTCATAACTTCTTGGAATGCAAGAAATATACATAATAATTTTTCTGTAAAATTCTTTAACCACAAGGTTTTCATCTCTTGCAAACTTTATACCACTAGAGATTGCAAATTGAACAATATATTGATAAGGTCTACTCACCAAATACTTGCAAATTTACAAAGACTTTTAAAAAAACGAATGCCTAGAATAGCTAAGAAAATAAATTCAATTCTGGATCTACAAACACTTTCAAACGCCGCCATTTTTACTTAAAAAAAGAAAAATTTAAAGTTGTAGATTAGTAGAGGAGTTGATTTACTGTGGGAGGAAAGCAAGTGGCCAGTATAAATAATGCTAATAATTAAATAAATTTACTTAAACTTTATTTAATATCTGTTACCAGCTATTTAAACTATTTGATGTGTTTAGGGTTACTAACAAATAAAAAAATTGATAAACTTTCAGCTCTTAAATAATATTTTCGAATTGAAAATCGAAACGTAGAGTATATTTGTACTAACATGAGTTTGTCGGTGATCTGTCATTAACCGTTAACAATTATATAAATGTTGCACTATAATGCTTAAAAAACGACAACATGAATTAATCAACAGTTTTAAAAAAACAATTAAAGCGTTTTGAATCATTCCATAGTAGAGTGCCAATTGGCTTGTATGTATTAATTGATGATAATGTTTTAAAATTAAATACTTTTGAAATGCCTCTAAGGAAATATTTTGATGTTATGAAAGATTTAAATGAAAGTCAACCGCTGTCATGCTGTTGGAATAGAATTGTGAAGATATTGGAGTCTATTGAATTTTGAGTCTATTGTTTTTTACCATGACTCTGGAGTTTTGCGATAATGCATTTAATATTTGAAACACAAAACTAAAAATAATGAGAATAATATTTTTGTAAAAGTTTTAATATTATTTTAAATACAAGATGTATAAATGAAATTTTATACAGAGCACAGTAGCGTAATTATGATAAATAACAATAACCCTTGCTACAAATATTTAAACACCCTTGGTGTACACCTGAGGTGTACTGTTTCTTTTTAGTCCCAGTATGTTTGTAACTTTCTGATGATGCTAACTGTGTTGGCGAAATGTACATCAAGGGTGTTTAAATATTTGTAGCAAGGGTTATTGTTATTTATTTATCACAAGATGTATAGTAAACAAATATTTTGGCGTTCCTCATGTATTATAGTGCAACATTTGTATTATTATTAGCTTCAATTATACTGGCCACTTGATTTCATTCCACAACGAGTTATCACCTCCACTAATCTACTACACACAGTATTTTTCCATTGTTAATAAAAGAAGGCATGCGTTTGAAAATGTTTGTAGATATTAGATTTGTTTTCATAAATATTCTAGGCATTGATTTCTTTAATGAGTCGTTGTAAGTTTGCAAGTATTTGGTAGGTAGCCCTATAATTATAATTTATATTCAATGCCTTATAATTTATATTTCTTGCATTCCTAGAAGTTAGCAAGATCCTTTCCCTTTGACAGTCAGTTAATGCAGGACTAGGTAGAAGTGAATTAATTAAAATAGTATTTAAGGAATGTGAATCCTTATCTGAACATATGCAATAATTTTTTATGATTTGACATGCAGGAATACAATGCATTAGCAATAAGTTATAAAAAAGACAATTAAAAGCACAAGAGTCAAGGCTAGCTATAATTATAAGTGTTTTGTTATAACCTTTTAATATTAAGATAATTTATTTTTTAATTTCGATAGAAGCTAAATAAATTACAGCCATATAATTTATTACACCTATATTTTATTGTAGTCCTGCTTTACAATAATGACAAGTTATTTATACGTTTTGGGGATCTTGGAATGGAAATTATTATGTTTTTGGTTAAAATTTAGGTTAGCCAACTACTTATATATGAGTATAGAAACATCCGTTAACATGTCAAAGCTACTTTGATAATTATTTTTTTTTGTCGGAAAGTAATTTTTTATCATATTTTAGTTGGTTTGGGTGCCCAGTAGTAAAAATTTTATTTTTTCTTCTAAAATCTCCATTTAAAGGTATAATTTTATTTTGTGACAAATCACTGACATTTAGCCACTGACCACCCATAGCTCAGAAATTCCATTTCTTATGTTACACAAGTTAATTTCTTATTTTTGTAAGAGCAAATCCTAATGAGATACTTTGCAACTATATTTTAATAGATATTCTTAGTACTATGATACAACAGTATAATAATGTGAAGTTATTTAAAACTTAGCTAGCGAGAACAATTCACAATGGTAAAAATTAAAACCATTAACTCTAAATCTCACTAGCCATTAGTTTATTGAAACAAACACATTGGTCATTTTATTAAAATAATGTGGTTGTTTTAATAAACTAGTGTGCTTGTTTTATTAAACTAATGAGTAGTGAGATTTAGAGTTAACAATTTTAATTTTTACCTTTGAGTGTAATAAATCTTTAGCAATTAATTCATTTGCATAATACAACATATATTAATTAAATATTCAAATTTTTAGGTAACTATTACCGTATCAACTTCAAAACATCTGTAAACGATTAGCAACCAGGATCAGCACATGTATCATCATAATTTACAAACTAGGTCTTTGCTATATGAATCAGGTAAACTTTCTTTACATTTCTAAATTTTAAAACTAAACGTTTATTTGCAAAAAAACAAGGTAAGTTCAATTTATATAATAAACAGGCTGTAAATATTTTACTTCTACTTTTTCTAGCATATTCATTATGTTTTAGCAGGGAAATTTTGTAGAGTTGAGTTATTGAAAGTGTCTATTAATCGGTTTTATTTATTGCCTTCAAGATAAAGAGCGTGAGAGAGGAGACCGCCACTGCAGCATTGAATCACTTCGGGCGGCTCCAGGAACATACGAACCCTGCTGCTATGGGACTAGCTCACAGGATACCAGTGCGTAGACTTAAGCGGACTAAACCTTTGGACATGATTCCAGAGCAACATCAAGTCAGTCTCGTTCATTGGAACAAGACGAAAACAAAAATATTTATTGCCTTGATAGTTTTGTTGATTGGGTTGAATACATTATAACAACATACAGTGAAATCCCTCAAATCCGAAATAATTTGGGCTAGGATTTGGAAAAGTTTGGATTTCGGATTTGTTGGGTATTTTGGATTAGACAGAAGTGCATTTTTTTATTAAGGAACAATATTAGAGCATTCATTACATATTTCTGTTTCAAAAATATTGAACAGTCATGAGGTGCTACAAGTGAAAAGTTTTTGAAGCAATGCCATCACGCAAAAGTTTCTGTGAATGAAAAAATTGATGAGGCTGTATTTTTATGGTTTACACAAGAGAAGCAGAAAGAAGTTCCTATTTATTAGTGGCCCATTAATGCAAGAAGAGGCATTACAGTTAAAGAAATTAATGAACAGTGATTTGGAATTTACTGCTCAATAGATGGTTGGATAGATGGAAGAGAAGGCACGGAATTAGACAACTAATGGTAAGTGGGGGAAAGTCATCAGCTGATAATCTTGCTACAAAGGAATATTTAGACGAATTCACACATTTGATTTCATCTGAAAATTACTCATGCTAGCAAGTGTATAATGCGGACAAGACTGGATTGAATTTTAAAGCCCTTCCCACTAAAAGTCTTGCTTCTAAAGAGGAATCTTCTGCATCAGGCTTTGAAACGAGTAAACAGCATCTCACAGTTTTAACTTACAGTAAGACCGTGGGAAAAATAAGCTACCATTATTGGTGATTGGAAAATCTGCCAAGTCAGGACCCTGAAAACTATGTACTTGAATTCTCTCCCTGTTCATTACAGAAATCAGTGTAAGGTGTGAATGACTGGTAATATTTTCAAAGAGTGGTTCAAAAATAAATTTGTTCTTTCAGTAACAAAATTTAATTAAAAAAAAATGGACTGCCACCAAAAGCTCTAATTTTGATAGACATTGCTCTTTCACATTCTTCAGACATGCAGTTGGTATGTAAAGACATAAAAGCAATTTTTCTCCCACGTAACGTGACATCGTTACTTCAGCCTATGGATCAAGTTGAGCTTCAGAACATGTACTGAGCTACAGAAAAAAGCTTCTGCAAACAATTATTGAAGGAGACTGTTCTCTTTCTATTCCAGAAAAACTTAAGCCGATTACAATAAAAGATGTAATTTACTGGGTGCTGAAACCTGGAATAATATCAGTAACACTTTACTACACAGATCTTGGAAGAAGCTCTGGCCTAGCCTCGAATTTGTAGAGACACCACTTAGAACATGGGATGATGAAAATGAACTCCTTCAGCTCATTCATAGAGTACCATAACGTGAAGATGCTAAAGAAAGTTGCCTGGACAGCACTAGGTAACAATAAAGAATATACCGAGCATGATATGGTGTCTATGGCCCAGGATCAACACAATGACAGTGTAGCAGATAGCGATAGCAAAAAAAAGATGCCTTTATGAATGCTGTTACTCATGATGCTGCTCTCGACATTGCGTTGCGTTACGTAGAACAACATGCAGCTGCAACACCCAATGATGCTATGCTAATGCGACGGTGGCGCAACATTGGATCCTCATGAAGGTTTACATCTCTTTGCCAGAAAAAAGATTACTAGTTTTTTGTGAAAAATATAGTTAAGTGTTTGTGTCTTTTCTTTAGGTGTCTTTCTTATTTTTATTTTACTGTCAATAAATTATACGTCAATGAAGTGATACAGTAGTACAGTACAGGCCTTCGTATTATATCATGTTTTTACAATGTCAATTCCAATATATTACACAAATTTGGTTTTCATCAAATCATGTTCAGATTTCGCAGGGGTTTGGATTTCTGGTGTTGGTATTTGAGGGGTATTACTAAAATTGACTATAAAGAAATTTTAACCTGCACGCAACCTTCATGAGGCGCAACATTGGATCCTCATGAAGGTTTACATCTCTTTGCCAGAGAAAAGATTACTAGTTTTTTGTGAAAAATATAGTTAAGTGTTTGTGTCTTTTCTTTAGGTGTCTTTCTTATTTTTATTTTACTGTCAATAAATTATACGTCAATGAAGTGATACAGTAGTACAGTACAGGCCTTCGTATTATATCATGTTTTTACAATGTCAATTCCAATATTTGCCAAATTACACAAATTTGGTTTTCATCAAATCATGTTCAGATTTCGCAGGGGTTTGGATTTCTGGTGTTGGTATTTGAGTGGTATTACTAAAATTGGCTATAAAGAAATTTTAACCTGTTTATATTGTTCATTAAATGTTGCGTTTCATACTTCTTATTTTGTAGAGATAATTCAGATTTAATTGTCAAAATTATGTGTTTTAATAGAATTGGAAGAAACTTGTGTTACTGGTATGATTGCTTCCAGAAATATTGTTTGTTCAAGTTTAACATATTAACCGTTAGCATTAAACATATTTGTTTATGTAATTAAACATTTAAAATTTTCTTATTATAATATATGTTATATTAATCTGTCATTATTATCATATCTCATTTCCCTCTCTTCAATTGTCACAATTTTTGTCTAAAATTAATTTATTTTATCTTTCAAAACCTTTAAGATAAATTTAGGAAACTTCCTCAACCACTAAAACAAAGTAAATTAAATACAGGATGTACATATCTACTACTATAACACTCTATCACTGCTTTATAAGACATCAAAGGGTCACAGCTCTAACACAGACTCTTTTAATAAAATGTATGTATGACTATTATAATAGTGTTCTTTTATTGTTTAGCAGTTTAAATTTTTTATTGTCATGCCGCTAAGTAGTTACTTGCCGCCCTTTTTGCTAATCCAGTCACTGTTTTATATGATCATGATATCTTTTTTTTTATTGGCACTATTGGAATAAACTAAATTTCTTGAATTCCCTCATCACCCTTAAATCACATCTTCCCACAGTCAGTTACCGAAATTCCATCTCATATCTGTAGTTTAAGCTTTTTTTCACCTCAGGTAATTTGTTTTCCAGGTTAGCTAATTGATGTGACCTGTATCCTGACGGATGCATCACTGACACATACTTCGCATTTGCTGCTATAATTTTTCTACATGGGGATGGTGGTGTTTGTTATGAAATTGTTTTATTGCTTTATACAAATAAAAATAAATTTCAGTTGTAGGACCTCCAGTTGTAAAGAAAAGTATTTATTTCAAATGCTTCTCCTCTCCATCCTTGTGGAATTTCTTTTTCTCTTGTTTTCATTTTTATCATCTACCATCAAGTTGAAAAAACAATTTTTTTAAAATCTCTACCAGACCCATAAAATTTTGTTTGCGTTTATAAAATACAAAATTAAATTTTAGGTTTAATGTTCATTTGGAGAAAGTTTTAAAACAATATAAATGCTATTCTCAGAAGTTGTAGTTTTTATTATCTTTGTCTCAATTTTTCTAAATATTAAATTTGTATCTTGTTCAATGTTATTGTAAGAATATACAAGTAATATTAATTTGTTGTTGACAAATTGTGAATTTTAGCTGAATTAATTGTTTAAAGCTTAAATTATTGATCTGGGAGGGCAGTTCTTATTCTAAGGTAATGTAAACCTATAGTGGTTGTAAGTTTGCATTTGCTTTTTTTAAAATATAAACCTAATGAGGTTTTTATGCTGAAAGAATCTAATTGTGTAAGCTAAAGCTATGTTATTTACACATTGTGTAGTTGCCAAGAATGTGTATTTCCTTTATTGGTTTTATCAAGTACGTAAAAGCATTTTGGTTTCATAATCCTACATAAAATTCAATAAATAGGAATTGGTAAAGAGTAAGCCTAAAATTACATATGCCTCATTCTAGAAGAAAACCTTGTCTCACATAATAATATAATCTTATTTAAATATGTTATTTGTTTTCTAAAAGTATTGCTTGATCTATTTATATTCTCTTTTTCTCAATTATTTTTAATTCTTGAATTTTGTAGTCCATTACGTTTGGTGAATCTTATTAATGACTTAAACAATAGTTTATGACTATCCAAACTTTAGACAGTAAGAAGACACTGATGAAGATCAGCACATAGCGATTGAAAGCGTTCTGTCTCAGTAAGTTTTAACAAATTTACTAAATTTAAAGTTCGTATAGTCATAAACTATTGTTTAAGTGATTAATTTTAAATCTTGCCAGATTTACATCCCAACAGGTTTCCAAATGTTTCTAATTTGTAACAGTTCAATAAGCAATAGATTGTACCTTATGTCCTATATTTATAAAATTCCTCTTTATATGGACAGTAATTAGGTTTTTTTCTTTGAACATACTTGAATTAACGCTTTTTCATTAGATCTGAAATTTAAAATTTTGTTCTGTAGATCTACAATTTTATGTTTAAAATAAATAAATAATTTATTTATTATTTATAAAATAATTATTTAAGTAGTTGAGTTTTATCTTTTTGATATTTGTGTTTATATTATTTTCTTAGTTATGTTTAATTAAAGATGATAAATAATAATTAAACTAAATTTAGTTTCATAATATGTTGCATAAATCAAAGAAAATTTTTAAAAATGCCTAATATACTATTTCATCAACATAAGTCTGCACATGAGCTGCCACGATTGTCACTTGTAATTCTATTCAGAGGCTTGTGGGTTTTATTCACACTGCTTTTTCAATACTTCACAGGTGATAACAGTAGAATTATATAGTACCAAAGTGAACATTAATGTTATTGGTCTATACAAAAGTAATTCATCATAATAGTGAAAAGACTAGGTTGCAATTTAATTATCTACTAAAAACACTTGCACATTTTTTATAATGGGCCTATAGTAGCACTCGCTTATATATGATGAGGACGGCCATTTTGGGAGATGTGTCCCATTGTCAACTCAGACCATAACTGATCTCAACGTTTTTGTAGGTTAGGGTGGGGGTGGGATATTAGGGTGGGGATGTGAGTGTATTTTGGTGAGTATTAGAAGTAATGATGTCGAAAAGTATATGTGAGTTATAATTAAATGGGTGTTGAGTAAGTGTGTAGGATGTAGTTTGAAATGTTTGTATATTTCGTATTGTTTGGTTGTGTATTGTTGGTTATTTTTCTTATGTTTATGAAGAATTTGTAGGTTGGATGTTATGTTTGTGTAGTCATATTTTGTGGATATGAGATATTCAGCGAAGTTTGATTGGGTCTTTTTGTTTGTTAGTGCATTTATATGTTCTTGGTAGCGTGTATAAAATGACCTCCCTGTCTGACCTACATAAAAACTGGGGCACGAACTGCAAGTTAGTTTTTTTAAATGCCAGTGAAGTTGTATATATCGTTGACTTTGTTGTTAAGTTTTAATTCTTTATTGAGAGTGTTGTGTGTGGAGCAGGCTATTTTGTAATTGTATTTTTATAGTGTGTTGGTTATATTGTGGGTTTTGGATGGTCTGTATGGTATTGTTAAGTATTTTATGGGTTTCTCATGTTGAGTATTTGTATTTGGGTTATTGAGTTTGTTTTTTAGGCGGTTGTATAATTTGTCAATCATTGTTGTGTTGTATACATTGGTTTGTGCTGTATGTTTTTTGGTGTCTAATTCTTGGTAATGTTCTTCGTCTAACAGTGTTTTAAGCAGACTGTATATCATGGTGTTGTAAGTGGCTAGTTCATATTGGTGTGGGTGGTTTGAAGAGTTGTGAATGGTACTATTGATGTTGGTGGGTTTTCAGTATATGTTAAATTTGCCATAACCACATTTTACAATAAATACTCAGATAACTTCATTTACTGGTATAGATATGTCGACTGTTAACATTATACTAAGGTAATACACGCTGAGCACACATATGTTTTAAAAATATCTTAAATCCATACACCCAAAACTATTATACATCATCGAAACAGAACAGAACAACTCTCTTAACTTCTTAGACATTACAATTAAACGTACAGACAAACAAACACGTAAATTCTATAACAACACGAGGTACTTGACGAGATGGCAAGATCAGGGAAGAGAAGAATTTGTTTTGTAAGATGGAGTCTGAAGCTCACTTGTTTAGTTCAAATGTTTGAATTGCCATTCAATTTAAATAACATATTGTTTTAAATGTTTGTTTATTTAGTATTAACCTTGAATTAATAAAGGGTTTTATACAATAAATGTTTGCTTAGTTATTATTTTTTTTTTAATCCCTGAGGGAACACGCCCTGATGCTTCTTTTCTTAATAGTTATAATACCCCCTATTCCTGTTATGAGCTCCCCCCTGAAAAAATTTCTTGGCTACGTTACTGATTTTATGTATTGAAGAAAGGTGTTAGATTCAAAGTGCACGTGGTTGTTTAAAATATTTTGCTGTAAATGTTATGTGGTGTTTGTATACTTAAAATCTCTCTGTAGCGGTTAGTTTTTGATATGGTATAGTATATGGCGAATGTTTAAATTACCCTGGATGTTGTTGGTGTATGTTTGTTGAGGGTATTGTATGCGTGTAGTTAATATTGGGTTTAAATTTTGTACGTCGATGTGTTTGTAATGTGTTGTAAACGAACTATTGGTTTGGCCAATGTAGAAGCTGGTGCAGTAGTTATATGTTATTTTGTATTTACTGGATAGATTGTATTTGTCTATTACATCACCGAGTTAATATATCCAAACAACAAAAAGACTACAATGAAGAATTTGACACAATAAACTACATCATCTAAAAAAATGGCTACAAACACACACACCTATTGATAATATATTCAAGAAAATTAAACAAAAATACCTTCAAACAGCCACAAATAGGCAATAATTATATCCTAACCACACCAAAACAATCATCCATAAAACTGTTCCCACTTTCAGAAAACTCAATTACCAAATATCGTATAAAACAAGAAACAGTTAAAAACACTTAGAATCCTCTAAATTACAAAGAAAGGTTTTTTATTTAATCACTATAACAATAGTTTAGCACTATCCAAACTTTAAAGGGGAGAATCATAGGGCAATTTCGCCGAAGTAGATCCGCCTCCAAAAATCCCAATATAGGTCTACTTGGTTCACTTAGTAGGAGGAAGAATAGGGTTCCTATCTGATACTGAAGTTGGGGAGGCCGTTTCGGGAGATATCCCTTTGTCAACTCCGACCGTAACACCCGTTGAGTTACGGTCGGAGTTGACAAAGGGACACATCTCCCGAAACGGCCGTCCTCAACAAGCAAAGTAAGTGCTACTACAGGCAAGATTAAAACATTTAAAAGTGTTTAGGTATTAAATAAACCTACTTGCATTCAGTTTTAGTTGTCTTGTTCCAAGAAACAAACTACATTACAAAGGTGTTTCGTTCCTGGTTATTTATAGGTTTTTAACATTTTATAAACAAGTTTAAATTTCTTAAAAGTGGTACTTAGCGTCCTATTTTGCTGTATAAAACCCAAATTTCTATAATTGGTATCCAGTTTTTGATAGGACGACTATGATAAAGTAGGATTACTTTGAATTTGTAGGGATAGGTTGAAGAGAAGAGGTTTTTGAAAGTAGTTAAAATTCTCTATGGATGACAATTAATAATTTTAATGATTTTTGTTAATTTCATTGATAGAAATTTGGTCTCTTGTTATAGATAGTATTATTAATATATAATAATGAACAAATAATAATATATAAATAATATAAATAACAAAAAGGTGTATAGTTTTTAATAAAAATGAAAAATTTATTGGATTAAATTTTGTGATGAAGGTGTCTCCCTTTTGCCATAAAGAACCTATAAAAGTTATGGCAATATATTCATAAATATTTTTGAATCATAAAAATTGCTCCGGTAAGATAGAACATTTATGGTAAGTTAATTAAGTAAAATACAAAAATGTATTTATTGTACACGCAATATAAACACATTTTAAGATACATCATATCGTACATATCAACTTTCATAAAGTTGTCTATTGGCATTGGAGGATTATTAGAACGATTGTTTAGAACTTCTTTCCATACCTCCTTGCAGGCGGGTGTGGGTTTGGACGATGGTAAAAATAGTTCTATAAGGACAATAATTGGAACTTTAGGAGCCACTGGAGCAGAGTCCTTGATTTTCTTAAGGTTAAGATCAGTGCCAATAGACATCCCAAAGCCAAAAACCCCCCAAAAAAATCATGAAATAAAAAATCATTGAACGAAAAAAATGTTTGTCCATGGGTGGGAGCCATTAGAGCTACTGTGGTGGATCCCGTATTTTCCCAAGGTTGAGACCGGTGCCAATTGATTATCCGCGGAAACCCTCCCCCCCCCAAATAAAAAATCTTCAAGAGGAAAACGTTTGTCTGGGATAGGAAATTTAGGACCCACTGGTGCAAAATCCCGAATTTTTCCAAGTTTTGGACGGGTATCAATCGATTTCCCGTGGCCGAAAATCCCCGAAAAAATAAAAAAATCTTGAGCGAAAAAAAGTTTGTCCAACATGGAAATATTAGGAGCCACTTGAGCGAAACCGCAAATTTTCCCATTTGTTGATTCCATCTTCGCGTGAGCTACTAGTGATCAGTTACGGTCTGAGTTGACAAAGGGACACATCTCCCGAAACGGCCGTCCTCAACAAGCAAAGTAAGTGCTACTACAGGCAAGATTAAAACATTTAAAAGTGTTTAGGTATTAAATAAACCTACTTGCATTCAGTTTTAGTTGTCTTGTTCCAAGAAACAAACTACATTACAAAGGTGTTTCGTTCCTGGTTATTTATAGGTTTTTAACATTTTATAAACAAGTTTAAATTTCTTAAAAGTGGTACTTAGCGTCCTATTTTGCTGTATAAAACCCAAATTTCTATAATTGGTATCCAGTTTTTAATAGGACGACTATAATAAAGTAGGATTACTTTGAATTTGTAGGGATAGGTTGAAGAGAAGAGGTTTTTGAAAGTAGTTAAAATTCTCTATGGATGACAATTAATAATTTTAATGATTTTTGTTAATTTCATTGATAGAAATTTGGTCTCTTGTTATAGATAGTATTATTAATATATAATAATGAACAAATAATAATATATAAATAATATAAATAACAAAAAGGTGTATAGTTTTTAATAAAAATGAAAATTTTATTGGATTAAATTTTGTGATGAAGGTGTCTCCCTTTTGCCATAAAGAACCTATAAAAGTTATGGCAATATATTCATAAATATTTTTGAATCATAAAAATTGCTCCGGTAAGATAGAACATTTATGGTAAGTTAATTAAGTAAAATACAAAAATGTATTTATTGTACACGCAATATAAACACATTTTAAGATACATCATATCGTACATATCAACTTTCATAAAGTTGTCTATTGGCATTGGAGGATTATTAGAACGATTGTTTAGAACTTCTTTCCATACCTCCTTGCAGGCGGGTGTGGGTTTGGACGATGGTAAAAATAGTTCTATAAGGACAATAATTGGAACTTTAGGAGCCACTGGAGCAGAGTCCTTGATTTTCTTAAGGTTAAGATCAGTGCCAATAGACATCCCAAAGCCAAAAACCCCCCAAAAAAATCATGAAATAAAAAATCATTGAACGAAAAAAATGTTTGTCCATGGGTGGGAGCCATTAGAGCTACTGTGGTGGATCCCGTATTTTCCCAAGGTTGAGACCGGTGCCAATTGATTATCCGCGGAAACCCTCCCCCCCCCAAATAAAAAATCTTCAAGAGGAAAACGTTTGTCTGGGATAGGAAATTTAGGACCCACTGGTGCAAAATCCCGAATTTTTCCAAGTTTTGGACGGGTATCAATCGATTTCCCGTGGCCGAAAATCCCCGAAAAAATAAAAAAATCTTGAGCGAAAAAAAGTTTGTCCAACATGGAAATATTAGGAGCCACTTGAGCGAAACCGCAAATTTTCCCATTTGTTGATTCCATCTTCGCGTGAGCTACTAGTGATCAGTTACGGTCTGAGTTGACAAAGGGACACATCTCCCGAAACGGCCGTCCTCAACAAACAAAGTTAAGTGCTACTATAGGCAAGTTAAAACATTTTTAAAAAACTTTCCCAAGTTTGAGACATGTGCCAATCGATTTCCCGTGGCTAAAAACACAAAATAAACTCAAAAATCCTTAAACGAAAAAAATGTTTGTCCGAGTCCATACCTGTTTTATAATAAAGTACAAGTGTTTTAGTGAAAACTGGTAGCTCACGTGAAGATGGAATCAACAAATATAAAGATATACTTCAAAGAAATTTAGAAATCTATTGCCTTTTAGCAATTCAATATTTATAGTCATTGTATTTTTTAATCACCTAAACAATAGTTTATGACTATACGAAATTTATATTGTTTAAGTGATTAATAAGATTCACTGAACGTAATGGACTACAAAATTCAAGTAATGTATTTTATTTGAACTTTTTAAAATTAATTGGCATGAAATTTGTTAATCACAATTTTATTAAGAAATTAATAACTGTTACTGACATTTCATCTGTTCTAAATAATAATCACACACACATGTATATTATGTGTGTGTATGTATACACACATTAATAAATGTGTAAAATGTAATTGTATATACGTACACACACACATACATATACATACACACACACACACACATATATATATATATATATGTATATAAACCCATAATATACTTATTCATTCCATAGAAGTTGCTTTAAAAAATTATTACATACGGCTAATAGATTTTATTATAGTATAGTATGTATATTTCTCTGTTGGTGAAAGGTAATGGTTAGAGTTTAGCTTCAAATCATAATGAAATGGGAAAGTACGAAAGTACAGAACCAACTGTCATTCAAAATTAACATTTAAATTCTTACATATCAATAAATGTATTATATATGACTTAGTGTGTTGAATTGTTATTAAATAATGTTAGTGATCAAGTTATATATTAAAATCACACGAGTTTTAAAAAATTGTGTTAAATGTTGAGTAGTGTTGAAAGTTCTATTTCGAGGTTAATTGACTGGAATGTTTTACTACGGGGAAGTTCTTTAGGATAGCTTTCAAGTAACCTTGGACGTCATTCTGTAAAAATGCATAAACAAAAAGTCATAATATTTAGTTTATATGATGTTTAGTTTCCTGTGGTTGGCTATTGCTTGTATGTATGAGTTTCTTGCAAGTTGAGTTCATTCTGCATCAATAATTATTACAAAGTAAGTTTATTAAACTAAAGCCAATTAAATTACTCAAAGATAACAAGATATTATTAAATTTTTTTGTTCTGTCATTTCATTACTACTATACTACATTTAAGTTTCATTTTAGATAAAGATGAAATGGGTAATGTTGTAACTGTCAAAATATTATCCACATTTCCTCATTTGCAGGTTAGGTGCCCTAATATATCTATGTTAAATGTTTACTGCATGTGTTTTTATGGGTGGCTTATTTTTTAAACTGAACTTGTTTTTGTTATGTTCCAATTCAGGTTAGAGTGAAATCCTTAATTAATGTATGTTATTTTTTTTATAAGTGAAGCAAACTAGAGCCAAAAACATTCTACTGAAATTTAACAAGATAGCTTTCTTTGTAACCATTTAATTTTGAAGAAGCTTATTCCAAATTATTTTTTTGTTTTTACATGTTACTAAAAGTACATCCTTGTCAATAAAGTGATTGTGTCAATAAATATAAATAATGGTTAAAATTTACAAATTTTGAAACAGTGCCAAAGTACCAAAATACATAGAACTATATACGCTAAATGTTTTTTTTTATAAATCAGAGTACCTTATGCTACTATTTTTCAACATACTGACAAAGTATCTGGTTAGAATAGGTTTGGTTACTGACAAAATATGTTAAATTTCACACTGAACTAGACTGTAAGTTAATATTGGCAAATGTAATGTAAGGTTAAATGCGGAACTGTAGACACTCATAGTTTCTTAATAGAACAGCGTTAAGCTGTATATATTATACTACATTGCTATGTAGATATTTTAATATATAGCTAAAAAATATCTGATTAGAAAAAGACATGTGAGCTAAGAGTATCTCATTATAGGTTTACATATATTGGGAGAACAAGGTCAGTTGTTCAATTTGGCAATGCTCTTTTAAAAAAAGTATTTAATTTTATTTTTGTATAATCAAACCGATTCCAACTGGGGATTATATTTTAATAATAATGTTTAAAATTTTATCAAATTTTATTCACTGTTAATGATTTGAAACACTTGAAATCACATATTTCTTATTTAGAATATATTTTTGATTAAAATAAAACTCCATTTTTAAAACTTCGTACTTCATTTTCAAGTAAGTCATACTATTTGCCCAAATCTTGAGTGCGTCTTTGTATAATGTTAGCCACGCCCCCATCATTTGTGGACCTTGCTTCCTATAAATATATGCCTACTCTCAACTCTTCACATTTAGGTACTTAATAATTTCAAACTTTTAAAAATAATAAACAACTGTATTTATTTGTCGTTTATTACATTGTTATTTTAAATTTGCTTTATACATTTTTAAATTTTCTAAAATATTTAAATGTTTTTATTTATTAACATAATGTAAAATCTTTATTGTATTTTCCTTTTCTTGTGGTGTATGGCCCTCTTTTAATAAATGTGTAGCACAATTCAATAGAAAGCAGTATATGTAAGAGTATATAAAGACGAACTCAAGATTTGGGTGAAGAGTACTATTTAAGTTTTGAAAATGAAGTTATTCCGAAATGAGTCAATAAAGGAATATTGTAATGCTAGGAAACGCAGAAAAATGTACTCAAATATATACATTGTCTATTTATCAAACAAAAATTTTATATGGCCAGACATTAAAATTTAATAACTAAACCAAGGCATTGTAGCAATCAACAAATTAGAATGAATATTTATCAAATGGAAGTGATCAAAGTACAATATCCATCCCTTTTTTTTCTTGACATATGTCATTCAGCTAGATAAGAAATTAAAATAAATATTAAAAATTCTGAAAACAAATAAGATTGTAAGTATTTATTGGATATTTGCCAAGTTTTTTTATAAAAATTAATCTCACAGTTGAAAATAATTATTGTGTTGATAAATAAATTATGACTAACATATAAAAATAAAATACAGAAAAGCTTATGCCAATTAGAATATAAAAGAAGTACGAGAGGTTTCAACTAAAAACAATTTATATATATATATATATATATATATATAGATTTTTTGGACCAATGATATATTTCAACCACACAGTGGTCTTTGTCAATCGAAGAGAAACACACAAAAAGAAATATGAGAGAATGAAATAAAATATATATATATATATATATATATATATATATATATATATATATATATATATATATATATATATATGTAAAATATCAAATAGGTTTTCCTGTTAGAATTATTTCCAAGATTAACTAATATACACTAATTACAGGAATTAATTTATTGAATAATACACTCAAAGCTTCAGAACTCTTAGTAATTCCTGAGGATGTTGGTAATGTCAACCAACGAAAAGCTTTGAGTGTATTATTCAATAAATTAATTCCTGTAATTAGTGTATATTATTTAATCTTGAATATATATACTGTCTGGAGTACATCCGTTCATTCTGCAGTCCATAAATTCGCAGTTCCGACGTTTTGCTAGAATCTCATCCAGCATTGATGAGGTGAACCCAACAGTAGAAGAGCGAGTGTTGTTGGGTTAATCTCGTCTCTAGTGAAACATGTCTTAGACAGACCCTGTGATAGACGGAATCCTGTCTACGGCAGAAACTTTAAAATGTCCCGACTGTCACATATTGATTTACCTAGTTAATAACCTTCATAAGACGGAAAATGTCAAACACGGAAGCGGATTAAACAGAAGGATGAGTAATACATATTTACTACATATTAGTTCTGCATAAGCCGGAAACTTCTGATAACATACATTCTGTAAAAAATAAAGATTACAATGACTTAGGTTAGATGAGATACAGTTTATAATTTATTTTTTACTACGGCAAAATACCCAGACCTTTCTGTTTATTTGTGACGGATTGTACCGTATTGAATTCTGAGAATGCTTTGCAAAGTCAAGCACATTGACCCTCTTCTACCCCTTCCACTTAACAGTCTTCTGTGTACGTGTAGCTGATGGTGTATAAACATCTGCAGTTTACGATAACACATGATGATGCTGAGTCAGCATTCATTTCTCTTGAGTGTTTGAATGCAAGTTTTGTACTGCATTGTATTCTGAGCAGTACAGGCTGGTTACAGCTGGTCAACCAATAGGTTGACTTACTTTCCGTGTAAACAGTATATGATATTCATTGTTTAGTCTCTTGATTTTTGTTTTGTAGAGTTTTGTACAGTCACTCTTACTGAGTGATCAAGTGTGTAGTGTACTTTGGCTGTAGTAGGCTTATTGTAAACATGTCAAGAAAATACGTAGGACTCAATACATTAACTTTGAGAAAGAAAATAGAAAATTAAACTGAAACAATTGTGATTAATACAAATGCGGTAAAACACAGATTTATGGAATTTTGCAAAACAAAGAACAAAAAAGAAGAAAGGCAAGAGACCACTTCATTCTAGAAGACAAAAAACATGCACAATTATAGACGTTGACAGAATTCTATTTAAATGGTGTACACAAGCGCGAAAAAAGAATCTTCCCATCTCAGTTTCAATATTACAAGAACAAGCTAAGTCAATTGCAGGTAAGCTAGGGAACACAACATTCATAGCCTCGAATGGATGGTTAGAAAGTTTTGGATCCAGACATCCAATTTCTTTCAATTAATTTTGTGGTAAAGCAAAAAAAGTTAACCAGAAAACAGTTGATGATTGGAAGCATAAAGTTTTTGAATTAACCGTTGGTTATGAAGCCAAAAATATTGGAAATTGTGACAAGACGGGTTTGTTCAATTAAGTGCATCTTTCATTTATAGATTTTGTTAACAAGTGTAGTTCTAGTGTTTCTTATTAAAAATGTGTTGTGGACTTATGCTGCATTAAAAGTTAAGATTTTTATTTCGGACTGTAGGTTTTAACATTTTTATGTACTGTGTCATATGGCTGATCAGTAAAAATAGCAGTAGGGGTTTCTCATAGTTAAGAAATCCCCCCTCTACCATAACGCTAGAAATAACTCAGCAAAAGTCTACATAATATTACCTTCATACAGTACACTACTACTGTATAAGCCGGAAAACTGTCTTAGACGGAAAATAATGTTGTCCTAATAGATTCTGACTTGCACAGGTTTTACTGTACTAAGCTTTATTAAATATGTTTACTTGATGTACAAATGCAATAGCACTATCAGTAAACAATAATATTGTTTTACTAACATCACCTTTAAACTTCTTCTAAAATCATGCCTGTGAAACAAATACCATCAACTTATGACATTCACCTTATATATTGTCATAAGTCACTATCCTGTAGCTGAATGAAAACTTTTAACTTATTTGCTGATGCGTTTTTACAGTTGTTTCATTGACAAAGCCAACCTGCTACTCATGTATATTGATTGTATTGTTGATGCCACACAGTTGACAAAATGATGGATCTTGCATTGCTTCAAATACTGAGTTCAGATAAATTTTGCACACACAACAACCACATCCTCTCTATTACTAAACAAATAGAATACGTCTATGGATAAACGTTTGCTATAGGGTTTTGTGATCCATAATTTTCCAATCTTCCTTCAATTTAAAAAAGACATGTTTTATTTGGAAAATCAAGAAACATGGTCTTCGTACAAAAAGCATCACTTTTGTAGGTTGTTTTATGTTAAGAGACCTAACTGGTAAAATTTTGAGAATAGCAAAGAGTTCAGTTGTAAAACAACCCTGCAAAGTGGAATCAATCCTTTGTACTTATCGCATGTAATTTAAGTTGAAATTCATTTTTGTCGTGTTTTGTCATTTTTATTTTAATACAGTATTACCTCGACTTATGCTACCCCGTCTTACGTGATTCCTAAGTTACGCGGTTTTTAATCATGGTGTCCGAACTACACAGAAACTGGCCTATTCTGGAAGAAAATGCTCAAGAGAACTTGAATAGCTCATGAATATAAAATATTTTTTTCGTTTTAAGGCCGCCAGAGACCGATTGACAGTGATGGTTAAATACAGCTGTTGACTGTAAGTTGACACCTCTTATAGTTTATCGTTCAGAAAATCTAAGGGCATTAAACAATATTTCTAAAGCAAGCTTGCCTGTGATTTGGAAGTTGAATCAGAGAAGGCTTGGGTAACAGATTTTTTTTTGAGGACTGGTTTGATCATCATTTCATACATCAAGTCGAACATTATTGTCGGTCTAAACAAATTCCTTTTAATTGACAATGCACCTAACCATCCTCCTACTACTTTAAACTAATTTCGACACATGCAAGAAAGTGATATTTTTGGCACCAAACACAAATAATTTACTTCAACCGATGGATCAGGGAGTCTTGAAAACATTTAAAGCTTATTACACAAGAAGAACATTTGCGCATCTGCATGAAACTATGAGACAGAACAACAAGCTCTCTGTTTGAGATTTTGAGAAACAATTCAATGTTTTAGATCCTTTGAGAATCATTGGATAATCTTGGATTGAAATTTCACAATAAACTTTGAATGGCGTTTGGTAAAAGGTGTGTCTATTTTTTTTGCCACTGAAAGTCAAGCGGAATCAGTGCCAGAGTCTGATGAAATTGCTGACATGATTGAAGAAGTTGTCGGTTTTGCCAGACAACTCACTTTAGAAGTGGATATTGATGATGTTCAAGAACTGCTGGATTTACACAACCAGGTGCTGACAATTAATTGATGATTGAAATGTTCATTGAAATGCGTGAGCAAGACCTTAAAAATGCAGATTCTTTAGACCCATTTGACGTAGAAAATGAAATAATGGTTAGAAACTTGACAAAAGGCCTTAGTTTAATTGAGCGAGGCTTACAAATTTTGGAAAACATTGACTCCAACGATGAGAGTATTTCTGGCACAAAACAAAAAAATTAGTGAGTTACAAAGAAATTCTGTGTGAGAAGAAAAAATCTTTAATTCTTCAAACAAATTTACTAGATTTTATGAAGCCTTCTATGTCAAAATGACTTCTTTTTACTTACTTCTTTGCAATATGTATGTATATAATATAAATTTTTGTTGTATTATGTATTTAAGATTTTAATACATACACATTTTCCTTCTAAGTTATTAGTTTATTTAGTCTTTGGTCCCAATTAAACATGATTCCTATGTGATTGTATGTAAAGTTGTACCCCGACTTGAGCGAATTCGACTTATATGGTTATCGCTCAGTCCCACCTATCTCGTATGGGGTATTACTGTAATTAATACTCACGTACTGGTCTCAAATCACTAACTTAATAAATATTGCTTGTTACTAATTACTTAAATATGAATGCATTACAGGAAATTATAAACATTTGTTAGATTTTGTACATTTTGTTTTTTAAATTGTATTGGGGAGAATTTTGTGATAGGAAATTTTCTTTTGTTTTTATTTATAATGTTTAGAATTGTAGGTTTTTTAAATGTTGATGTATGAATGTAGTGTCTTGTGCAAGTGCTGTAAAGCTTTGTTTTGATGGTTTTTAATATTCTTGATGTGTTCTTTGAATTGTTTCAGATTGTTTGAATATGTTACGAAAAATTCATTTATTATATTCCCTTACTATTCATAACCGTATGTAATTTTAATTATTGTTATTAAGCTGAGACATTAAAAATTCAGTTTTGCTTATAGTTCCAATTGTTTTTTTTATTGCTGTTTATGTCTTTAAATTTGATTGCTTTTTTATGATTATTATTATTTTGTAAGTATAACTATGAAATTATCGTTGTTTGAGTAATTAATGTGTTGTAAGTAAATGTTTTAAATAAATGTATTGTAAGAATTATATAATAAAAATATAATAATATATTATTATAACTATAACAATATTTAATATTATAAGTGTAGAAATTTCCCATACTGAGATTAGGTTGCTTCTTCTGCCATTCTTGTCATTCTGAAGGACTGTCTCTTTAATATGTCTCTTTAGATTTACTAATATCATTGATTTTTGCGGCAACCTTAGCAAGAAATGCTTAATAAATCTGTACCAATGTTTTTAATTAGTTGTAATTCTTCTTTTGCTCATTTTCCTTTCCCATCCTTGTCCCAGGGTTAAGGCACAGCAATTAACTTTTGTAAGTTGTTACTTTTTTAATTCTAACTTTAAGGCATAATATGTTATATTATTTTCTAGATGTCTAAAACTGGAGATGAAGGATCTGTTGATTATGACCGTCAGTTTCAAGAAGACTTGGAAAAAGCACAAGCATTAAGCCTAGAGACATTGGCATTAGAACAATTCCGGAAAGAAAAATTTAAGGCTGAACTCCTCCGGTATCATTTAACTGAAACTGGTAACTATCTTTAAATTAAAACTGGTGAATAATTATTAACGTAAAATATGTTTTAACTTTTGTACGTAGTTGACCAAAATTTTAATAATACAATTTTAATCTTCAGTCTATTAATGGTATTGATTAAGTTATTTTAGAAAGCTTTATAAGTAATTTTTAAAGTATGTCATCATCATGTTTATCATCAATAAAATTGGTTATAAGAGATTCTATATGGGCTATGATTCTTTTCCATGAATCAGTTGATATGTCTATACTTTATTAGTTTATTTATTCCCTCCCATATTTCTGCTCAAAAGGCAATGCTTGTCTCCTTGAGAAGAAAAAAAAACTCCAATCCCGTGTACTTTTCCGTTAATGTCTATTTGTATATGCAATACAATTAATCTTTTGTTGTCCATTTCTATCAAGAAAACATTTACTTTTCAATTCCTTCTATTAGTTTGGTCTTTTGGTCTTTGATTCCGATCTAGTACTTCTTCATTAATTTAGATGTTTTTCAATTCTAAGAAGGTTATGGGTACAACAAGCCATAATTTTAGTAAGAAATTGTTTTTCAGTGAATTGTGAGTAGGTGAGTAGAGTGCAGCAGCAGGTTGTTGAATGCAATATTTAGAGTTATCGGCTGGATTCGGCACCAGAAGCGTGCTTTAACCAGACCGGAGTGCCCTTTTATAAAATATAGCCAGCAAGTGTCTAGAATTTGTACTGTTAATGTTGTTTCTCTAAGTTTTCCCGAATTATTCTCCTTATATTTTTGTAGTTTTAGGTTTTTTGTGTAACTTTTTATTACTTTGTGAATATTTTTTTAAAAATTATTACAAGTATAAGAGTTGATCAAAATATTAAAATAGATTTTCACTATGTAAAAGACATCAAATGATAGTATCATATGTGTTCAAACGGAAGATTGCCAGCAGCACAACATACCGTCCTCTAATGAGAGCGGTAAGCAGAGTAATCCCCTAGCAAAGAAGACTGCCATCAAGTCTAAATGGTAACTGCAGTTACCAGATTTCAAAAAAGGTCAAACACAGGAGTTTTTTTTTCAACAGAGGAGTTATATTTATCCATTGACATCATATTGTTTATAACTGTGAACGAGAAAAAATAGTTTTTAGCATTTAGGGTAAATTAATAGCATGTTTTTAGCAGTGAACATGTTAACCTACAACATCTGCCATTTTGCTGCATTTTCAACTGCTCCAAAACATCACTATGACAACCTGAATTAATTTTGACACCAGTTCCCATATAACAGCTTAATATGTAATAGGGTGGGGAACAAGAACTATAATGTCAATAAACATAATGAGCTTCTTTCTTGTTCCACTGTGCCTTCTTTTGGTCTTAGTGATTGTGAACTCTTCATAATTGACAACTGTTTTTCTTTTTGTGTATCATAGTAATGATTAGTTTTCATTGCCAGTTATATATAACCTCTGGAGATGAACATCATATGTAGACATTTCTCCGAGTTCACTACATACAGTGAAATAACCATATTTCTGTTAAAATAATGCATTCATAAATTTTGATATTTAAAATTTTTGAACTCCTTATGCCAGAGCTTTTATGTTAAATTTTAAATTTTTTGAAGATGGGTTTTTTTAAATGAGGTTTTAAAATAATATTCGATTTACTCAAGGTAGGTCATTCTGAATAGTCGTTTTTAAGTGACATTCTGTTTCAAACTATTTTTTACAGAGATAGTTGTGTAAAGGGTGAACAAACATTCGAAATAAGGTAACTGCAGAGGAGATGACGTTGCTAGGAATGACAGATGACTGTACTCAGTATATTTGGTTTAAATTATTAAAATAGTTTAATTTAAACAAATGAAAGACTTACACAAAACTCACAAATTAATCATTTATTGAGTCATACACGTTTCAATGACAAAGTCATCATCATCAGTGAGTATTGCTACCACAGTCTCATCATCATCAGTGAGTGTTGCTACTACAAACTCTAACTGTTAGAGTTTGTAGTAGCAACACTCACTGAAGACGATGAGGCTGTAGTAGCAATACTCACTGATGATGATGACTTTGTCATTGAAACATGTATGAGTCAATAAATGATTAATTTGTGAGCTTTGTGTATGTCTTTTATTTGTTTTAACCTCATAAGTTAAGTTTGAAGAATAGTTGTGAGGTTTTATTTAGTTTTAGAAAAACACTTTTTTTTAGATTCAACATTTGTCCAAGAAAAACAGGAAATCAGACATGCACGAGAACTTGGTCGAGACAGATCTCTGGATTCAGCAACATCAGTAACTTATGTGGAAGCCAGATCAAGACCTAGGCCAGGTTCATTTAATACAGGTAAAAGTACACATTTACACATAGTAAAATCTAAAACTTTGTTCTTATTATTATTATGTGTTTCTCTTTGTTTCATATCCAAAAGGAATATAACCAAGTTATAAAGTATTTTTGAAATAGTTATAAAAATTCATAACTTTCGTATTATCGTTGGTTGAGAATTCGAGTGTTCCATCTCAACGTTTTAGTCAAATTGTGTTATATAGTGATTTGGACTTCTTGTGTTTCTTATTTTATAATCAAATAACAGTTATAAAACTATCAAGTATTTTCTTCTGTAATATACTACTGAAATAACACTGTTAAGTTTTTGAAGTTTCATCATTGCTGAAAGTGTTTAAGTATTTTGAAGATTATTATAGTATATAAAAATAAATATAGATGAATGAATAGGATTAATATTTAACAGGAGGCCCGTGTGCTGTTCGAATCAAACCACCCCCTACATCTGGAATGCGACGTAATAGTGTTACCACATCTGTGCCTTCTACACCTGTACCCACCAGTGACCTTATCTCATTTCACAGCCCTACTGGACCAAAAGATTCTGATCAGCTTGCTCAATTTGGTCTCAGGTATATTGCATTGGCATATAGTTTAGCCACTAGAAAGTATCAATATAAGGTTATATTTTAAATAGTTACATTTTATAAATGACAATAACAATAAAATGAATTTTAATTGGTTTTAGTGAAATTAGTGTAAGTACGTCAGAGAAACAAGTTAACCGGAACATCAGCACTACCTCAGACTTTCAGTTTACTTATGCTACTCAAGGACAACAGCAGCTTTCAAACACTGTCGAGTAAGTATGCTTTGTATTTTAAGTGAAGATACTTATATACAATTAATAGGCGTAGAAGGTAAAAAGAGGGACTTATTTCCACAAATTCACTGAAAATACCAATAATCATTGTTTGAGTTTTATATGATAAATTTATGGTTGGTGACGTGATGAAAGGTTGGGTCTATAACACAGAAATTTTACAATTTTAAATTTAAATAAAATTGATAATGATACCATTATAAATGGTTTAGTATATTTTAAAACAATATTAAAAAAAATATAAGTCAATTTATACTAATGTCAACAACAAAAAAAATTATTTTTGATACATTTTATTAAATAGTTATAATTTATATATATATATATAATATTAAATATGGTGATATGTTTTCTTGTAATATAGTTAATAAATTGAAAATATTTCAAAAACAAGAATACTTTTAATGAATATATTTATTCAAAGTTTTTCGCCGATAAAATAGTACCAGCATCTTCAGGAAAATAATTATCTAATAAAATATTTTTACAAAATTAAATTATTTATATATATATATAAAATAAGTATGTATATATATATATATATATATATATATATATATATATATATATATATATATATATATATATATATGAAGTTAATATATTACTATGTGAGTAATTTTATCCACCATTAAGTGCAATAATTTTACCTTGAGTGATGAGGCACCTTTCGGTCATTGACCATTGTCGAATCACTCAATGGTCAACGACCGAAAGGTGCCTCATCACTCAAGGTAAAATTATTGCACTTAATGGTGGATAAAATTACTCACATAGTAATATATTAACTTCATAAAGTCAGTGCAACGGAAAAACAATGGATAATGTTAAATATCAAGAATATATATATATATAGATTTTTGGACTAGGAGACTGACAGACTTGAGTCCACACTGTAGTCTTGAAATAGAAACACATAAAAGCACTTAAACAATGATATATTTCAACCACACAGTGGTCTTTGTCAATCGAAGAGAAAACACAAAAAGAAATATGAGAGAATGAAATAAAATAAATAAATATAAGTTGTAATCACAGATTGTGTAGAGTAGAAATCAGATGTCACAGATGCACAGATTAAAGATATATATATATTGTTTCCATGAGCATATGAGTGATTATGGCATATTTTTTCTCCTAATAGCCTTATCTCTTTTCCCCTGACAGACTTATATAAACTATAATCACTCATATGCTCATGGAAACAATATATATATATATATATATATATATATATCTTTAATCTGTGCATCTGTGACATCTGATTTCTACTCTACACAATCTGTGATTACAACTTATATTTATTTATTTTATTTTATTCTCTCATATTTCTTTTTGTGTTTTCTCTTCGATTGACAAAGACCACTGTGTGGTTGAAATATATCATTGTTTAAGTGCTTTTATGTGTTTCTATTTCAAGACTACAGTGTGGACTCTAACCAAGGTAAGTCTGTCAGTCTCCTAGTCCAAAAAATCTAAATAATCTTTACCAACCAAAACTAACCTAAATATATATATATATACATTAAACATTAAATATTATTTAGTACATAATAATATATAATATTACAAATACATTATACATTAAATCATTTGTATGTATAAAGTAAACTCCCGAAATATACAGTATATATTTACAGTAAACTCCCGATTATCAGTGGGCGGATTAACCGGTTTGCGGATTATCCGGGGTCTGCCAATGTTTTACAAATATCCAATTTTTATTCCAATCAGATTCATGTGTTTAAATTTCCAAACGGTGAATTACGAGGTAAATACATATAAGGCTAAATAGAAGTTAAGATGAAGGGAATAGATATGTAAATATGTACGTACTAATTTTTACATTGAAAGTGAAGCATCCCGACACGGGCCAGCGAAATAAAAGGGGCGAGCAGACTACTGCATATAAGTGACAATGACAAAATGCTTGGACGCCCGAAAACCTAATGTGTATCATAAGATTGTAAACAAATGTCAGCTAATCTCGACTAACAAATAGTCTAGGACGTGACTTATGCATTATCCATGTCTGTCATATACATTATCGATCTTTATGGCTTTGTGACACAAGTAGACACTATGCGACAAAATGGTTCTCAAGAAACTTAGATCGTACATTAAAGCTAAATCAATGCTCACATAAAAACAGACGAAAGTGACAGATTTTTTTGTTAAAAAGTGAAAGTATTATGTGTAAAGAAAATTGCATATGTACATACGTACTTACTTTTGACATACTTATGTACATATTGTAAATAGTTAGACATATAAATGTACATGTTATAATCCGTTAAATACATCAACATTTTAAATTATTTTCTGTATTTATTTTGTCCTCTGAAGATTATTTGTGAATTGCATTAACCGGGGTCGTTATTCGTGTAACTTATGGTATAATATTCGATTATCGATCGTTTTGCGTTTTCTTTGTTCATAGTGGATTATCCAAGGAATTCGTTATCCGGCGTTGCCGGGCCACCCTACGGATAATCTGGAGTTTACTGTATATATATATATATATATATATATATATATATATATATATATATATATATATATATATTTAGGTTAGTTTTGGTTGGTAAAGATTATTTAGATTTTTGGACTAGGAGATTGACAGACTTACCTTGGTAAGAGTCCACTCTGTAGTCTTGAAATAGAAACACATAAAAGCACTTAAACAATGATATATTTCAACCACACAGTGGTCTTTGTCAATCGAAGAGAAAACACAAAAAGAAATATGAAAGAATGAAATAAAATAATTATAAATTGTAATCACAGATTGTGTAGAGTAGAAATCAGATGTCACAGATGCACAGATTAAAGATATATATATTGTTTCCATGAGCATATGAGTGATTATAGTTTATATAAGTCTGTCAGGGGAAAAGAGATTGGAGACGTCTAAGGCTATTTAGGGGGGGGGGGAATATATATATATATATATATATATATATATATATATATATATATATATATATATATATATATATATATATATATGAATGGATTTATCTGATGTTGAGGTTAGGGGATTCTCTGGACTTGGTATACCACTGGTGTGATAGTTCCCACCTTCTCAGTTCTGAGGGATTGCAATCAGGGGGGAGTGATTTAATTATTTTTGTGGTATAGCAGTCATCCAAAGTTGTGATGTTGTGACTCGCAGCATGTTGAGCTGTTGGTCTATCCATATTCATAATTTCAATATCATGTCTGTGGCCATTCATTCTGATATTCAGACCATCCGTGGTAAGGCCTATGTACTGTGCTGAGCAAAGTTTACATTGTAGCTGGTATATGACATTTTTCGATGTACAATTATGATGACCCTGTATTTTGAAGACCATTTTTGTTGTTTGGCTGTTGAAACTATTTGCTTAGGGGTGTATTTGTGAGAGCTATACCTCTACCCCCGGTAACTATTTTGGTCACCATAGATGTCACCTCTCTATACCAACATCCCTCATGCACACGGCCTATCTGCAATAGAGAATTTTCTAAACAAACGCCCAGGCAAGCCTTCTCCTACTACACCTTTTCTTGTGAACCTGACCAGGTTCATCCTCGAGAAGAACAACTTTCAGTTTGAGGGAAGGAACTACCTTCAAATAAAGGGAACAGCAATGGGCACCAGAATGGCACCATCGTACGCAAATCTGTACATGGGATTGTTGGAAGAAAGTTTTCTAAAGACACAAACACACCAGCCATTATGTTGGTATAGATATATAGATGACATCTTCCTAATTTGGACACAGGGTGCTTCAACACTTGAGGCATTTTTAGACAGCCTGACACAATTTTCCACACTTCAATTTACCTGGGAGAAATCTACATCAGCCATCACCTTTCTGGATGTAGAGGTAACACTCCAGAATGGAAATATCAACACAGGAATTCACATCAAACCGACAAACCACCTACAATATCTCCATTTCGACAGCAACCACCCAATAAACATAAAACGATCCATTCCATACAGTCAAGCAATCAGGGGTAAGAGAATCTGTTCGAATGATAGGGAATTGGAAGATTTTAATAGAAAGATATCAACAGCCTTCCAGAGAAGAGGATACCCAAAGAAACTCATTGAAAACCAAATTCATTCAGCACAATCCTCGGTTCACCATAAACCACAAACAGAACAAAATAAACTGTTTTTAATAACAGATTACCATCCTGGTCTACATAAACTCAACAAGATATTGAGAGATGGCTTCAAAATTCTTCAAGCTTCCGTCCACACCAAAAATTTTTTCACCGATCCACCGCAAATTTGGTACAAGCAACCTCCCAACTTGAAAAACATCCTAGTACATCCTAAACTACCAGACCCTGATGCAGAGAAACCACACAAAATTCCTCATGGCTCCTTCCCATGCAATAGACCTAGATGTAAGACGTGTCCAATACACCCCTCAGCAAAACAACAAAAATTGTCTTCAAAATACAGGGTCATCATAATTGCACATCGAAAAATGTCATATACCAGCTACAATGTAAACTTCGCTCAGCACAGTACATAGGCCTGACCACGGATGGTCTGAATATCAGAATGAATGGCCACAGACATGATGTTAAAATTATGAATATGGATAGACCAACAGCTCAACATGCTGCGAGTCACAACATCACAACTTTGGATGACTGCTATACCACAAAAATAATTAAATCACTCCCCCCTGATTGCAATCCCTCAGTACTGAGAAGGTGGGAACTATCATACCAGTGGTATACCAAGTCCAGAGAATCCCCTAACCTCAACATCAGATAAATCCATTCATATATATATATATATATATATATATAGGTTAGTTCTAGTAGAGCTTAAAGCTTATTTAGGAATTTTTTGGACTTGATAGGAGACTGACAGACTTACCTAAAGGTAATAGTCCAAAACTGCAATCTCATGGAAATAAGCACATATAAAACACTTAATGCACTTTTATTTGAAATATTTCGATCAACATGATTTTAACAACAGTATTTTAGTACATCCAAAATTACCAGATCCAAGTACTGAAAAACCGCCCAAACTTCCTCACGGCTCCTTTCCGTGCAATAGACCAAGATGCAAGACATGTCCAATACACATCCCAACAAATAGTTTCCATAGCCTAGCAACCAATGTGGACTTCAAGATTCAGGGTCATCATACTTGTACATCCAGTAATGTAATATACCAGTTACAATGTAAATTTTGCCCGGCACAGTACATAGGCCTTACCACGGATAGTCTGAGCATCAGAATGAATGGCCACAGACATGACGTTGGAACCATGAACATAGACAGGCCAACCGCTCAACACGCTGCTAGTCACAACATCATCTCTTTCAATGATTGCTATACCACAAAAAATAATTAAAGCCCTCCCCCCTGATTGCAACTCTTCAGAATTAAGAAGATGGGAGTTATCATACCAGTGGTATACCAAATCTAGAGAGCCTCCTAATCTCAACATCAGATAAAACTCCTTTTAACTTCCCCCTAACTTCTACCATTTTTAACAGCTCCATTACCTTCCTTCTGACAGACTTTTAATATCTAGTTTCAAGTAACCAATATTTACACGATTCACATATAACAATTTCTACACATATCACATATAGCTCTATATCATAAACTATAAATCTGTGAATCTGTGACATTTGGATGTTTATACACATCTGTGGTTCACTTCAATCTTTTGTTTTGTTTTCTCTTTCTGACTGAAGAAGATCATGTTGATCGAAATATTTCAAATAAAAGTGCATTAAGTGTTTTATATATGCTTATTTCCATGAGATTGCAGTTTTGGACTATTACCTTTAGGTAAGTCTGTCAGTCTCCTATCAAGTCCAAAAAATTCCTATATATATATATATATATATATATATATATATATATATATATATATATATATTTTTTTTTTTTTTTTCCCCCTAATAGCCTTAGACGTTTCCAATCTCTTTTCCCCTGACAGACTTATATAAACTATAATCACTCATGGAAACAATATATATATCTTTAATCTGTGCATCTGTGACATCTGATTTCTACTCTACACCATCTGTGATTACAATTTATAATTATTTTATTTCATTTTCTCATATTCCTTTTTGTGTTTTCTCTTTGATTGACAAAGTCCAATGTGTGGTTGAAATATATCATTGTTTAAGTGCTTTTATGTGTTTCTATTTCAAGACTACAGAGTGGACTCTTACCAAGGTAAGTCTGTCAGTCTCCTAGTCCAAAAAATCTATATATATATATATATATATATATATATATATAGGAATTTTTTGGACTTGATAGGAGACTGACAGACTTACCTAAAGGCAATAGTCCAAAACTGCAATCTCTTGGAAATAAGCACATATAAAACACATATAAAACACTTAATACACTTTTATTTAAAATATTTCGATCAACATGATCTTCTTCAGTCAAGAAAGAGAAAAAAAAAAAATAAAAAAAAAATAATATATATATATTAAGATGAATAGTTATTATCTGGAGTACATCCGTTCATTCTGCAGTGCATAAAATCGCAGTTCCGATGTTACGCTAGAATCTCATCTAGCATTGTCGAGGTGAAACCAACAACAGTCAAAGAGCTCTTCAGGTGCATGTAACAGAATCACAATATTAAGTGGCAAAATAGAAAGCGAAATTAGTTATTAAAATTAATTAATTTAATTTTATTAATGGATTAATATTTGAAAAAACTTTATTAACATCATTTATCAGTACCAATTAAAAAAAAAAAAACTGTTTCAACTTGAGTACATGAATAAAAAGTATTTTATTAACGATTTAAAATTTGAACAAGATATATAAATACAGATAGGGGGAGTGTGAACTAATAGTAGGAACTGAATAACTTTCTGCTTGCATATTGTGGGTACTGACACCACCAGGGATCAAAGGTTGCCTGACTTGAGTGTATTGTGTGTTTAATAACAGTTTTTCTTGTCTATATAGATTTCTACCTTTTGGTTCATGAAGCATCTCAGTATACTTTTGAAGTATCATCTATCATGTAGACCAATTACTGAAATATAATGTCCTTGAAACATTTTTTTCATTTAAGTATTAAAATAAGCTTTAGAGTCTAATTATAAACTTGATACACTTGATTTTTACATTGTTTTGTTAAAATTTGTTCACAGTCATTTTAGTACATGAATTTATATATATTTATATATGTATATAAATATATATATATATATATATATATATATATATATATATATATATATATATATATATATATATATATATGTTTCGTATTTGCGGGTATGGTATTTGCGGTTTTGCTTATTTGCGGTTGGCAAAATAACAGGATATCCCACTAAATTGTATCGGGTTTAAAAAAAAAAAACAAGAAATACACCATAATTACTGAGCAGGTTGTAGGATAATGTGTTCTCAACTTATTTATTTTTTACAGTACTGTAGTAAGGAATCTGATAAGTCTCCAAACAGCCTACTACTCAAAAAATAGGCAATCCTTATTTTTAACAAGTTGCGTTTTCGTCACTAACAAACAGTGATGATTCAATCCGGCACCCTAATCGAACTCTATACATAAGTTTGGCATCAGTTCTGTTTACTTACTGCTAATTTGATAATTTTTAAAATTTAAACATCGATAATCGTATCCGTCCATCATAACTAACTTTTATTTTGTTTTTTCCAACAGTTACTAAACAATTATTGGATTCGTTTTATGTGTCTGTTAGTTTTGTAAACGTCCGTTGACTTGTGGAATTGTTTAGTGAATTTGTTTAGTTTAGTCAAATTCCTTAAAACAAATTTCTTTTTCCTTAAATTGTTTTTCTAAGCCATGATGTCATCAAACTTTGATAGGGATAAGAAAAGGCAAAAAACCATTATGCCATTACTAAGGAAATTCATCTTTTAGATAAATTAAAATGTGGTGAAAGCGTAACAACTGTCACAATGCTTTTTAGTGTTAATGAGTGAAGAATATGAGCGATATAAAAAAATGAAAAAAAATATAAGGCCGGTTGTCAGAGAAGGGAGAAGGTTAATTGGCAAAAGTTACATCTGTGTGTCGCGATATAAACATTGAAAAAGTGGAAAAACTTTGAGTGTGTGAATTTTCACAACATGGAAATTGCCAGTGAATAATCATCATCAGTAGACCACAAAGTCGTCAGTTCATTTCCAATGCATTTTAAAAATTTTATTTTGGAGAAGAGCTATAGAGTCGAATAAGATTTCAACGCCGATGTTTTGGAAAAGAATGCATTTTTGAACTTTCTTATCTAAGGAAGAAAAATTTATTTGGGGTTTAAGGCCACAAAGGAGATCGTTTGACTGTTATACTGTGCTGTTGTGCTAGCAGACTGATATTGTCACAATAGCATATGGAATTAACAATGACAATAACAGGAGTTTAAGAGAATATCTTTGAAGATGTTGACAATATTTTCAAAAGGGCGAAGCAAGATTTGTCGGAAGAAGAGCTGGAAGAACTAATTACCGAACCTGTGCCTTGGATAATGAAGAGAAAGAAATGGTAAAAAATGTATTGCCGAAGTTGACATTAAAATCTGTTGGTGAAATGTATATTTAGGAAAACAGTTAGCTGCAGTCGTTACTAAAATTGATCCCTTTTTAGAATGGGGAATAATATTTAATTGAGACCTGGAAATAGCACTATTGCCATATAAAGAAATGTGTAAAGAACTACAAAAAAAATCTCTCATAAAGTAAAATAAGTTTTTTAAAAATCAAATTAACAGTGCTTAAAAGATTATTTTTTTAAATTAGATGTTAAAAAATTTAGTGGATAGTGTTTAACTATAAAGAATATGTGTGTCTATGTGTGTGAGAGCGCATATTTAATAGAATTTTTGTGTTTTGTATTAAATATTTTGTGATCCTGAAAATTGTGTATAATGACTTCAAAAATGCCATATAAAAATTGTTCATATTATTTTATTATGGGATAATGTTGAAATTATAAATTTTAACAATACATAAAAAATAGTTTTTTGTTTAAAAAAGACATTCCAGCGTATTATATTGGTTTTTGTAATAAAAATTTCAAAGTTAATAAATTTATATTTTCAAATAACCTATTTAACAGTAGTCATTATGCAGACAAATAATTCATAAAAATATGCTACTAGGGTTGTTGTATTAAAACTGAAAAAATCTTCATTTGGTTTTGATTTTGAATGTTAGGAAAATATATTAGGAATTTCATCGAAAAACACTTTAACTTATTGCTGATACAACCATTCTTTAAACTTAGTTTGTGAGTCTATGTTAAAACAAATAAAAGACATACACAAGATTCACAAATTAATCATTTATTGACCCATATACGTTTCAATGACAAAGTCATCATTATCAGTGAGTGTTGCTATTACATACTGTGAGTTGTAAGGTAGAGAATGATGACTTTGTCATTGAAATACTTATGAGTCAATAAATGAATAATTTGTGAGTTTTGTATATGTCTTTTATTTATTGCTGATGTAATTACATGCACACCACAAACACTAGTGGGTACAAATTAATTCTTTGCATAAAGTTAGTTGTATTTAGCTTCAAAAATATTCTCACTTATAAAACTAAGTTAGTTGTATTTTGCTTCAAAAATATTCCCACTTATAAAGCACTATATATAATTTCTATGCGGGTGCAATTTTTTTATTCGTTATTTTGTACCATAGTTTAATAATTGTTAATTGATTATTATGTGCAATCATTATTAACAAAAAACAATTTAAAGATTTGCTTTAGATTCTAGGCCCGACTCTTACTGTTCCCTTCGTTTATACAGAAGAATACACTAATTATAAAAAATATTTACACTACTGACCGAACCCGAGTACAATCTACAGGGTGTGGCTAGAAAAAAACCTAACTGATGCTATAAAAAAATTTTATTTTCCATTATTTACAATTTGATGTTATCTCCTTCAATGTACTCTCCTCTTCGGTCTATACACCGCTCCATACGAATTTTCCACTGTTCATAGCAGTGCTGCTGATCATTTTCGGTAAGTCTATACATTACTTCCGTCGCTTTTTCTTTTACTGCTTCAACACTCTCAAATCTAGTTCCTTTCAAAGCTGACGACTTTAGGGAAAAGAAAAAAATCACAGGGGGCCAAATCAGGTGAGTAGGGTGGATGGTCTAAGATGGGAATGTTGTGATTGGCTAAAAACGTCTTTACTGACAACGCATTGTGAGCTGGGGCATTGTCTTGGTGCAGGATCCATGTCTTTTTTTTCCACAAATCGTTCCGTTTTCTCCGTACTCGCTCACGTAGGGTAGTCAGGACGCTAATGTAGTAATGCTGATTCACTGTTTGTCCTGGTACCCAATCAATGTGTACAATCCCTTTGACATAAAAAAAACAATCATCATTGCCTTGAATTTCGATTTTGACATTCGTGCTTTTTTTTGTCGTGGAGAATCAGGAGATTTCCAATGCATCAATTGGCGTTTGGTTTCGGGATCGTAAGTAAAAAACCACGATTCATCACAAGTAATAACATTTTGTAAAAAGGTGGGATCACTTTCAATGTTTTCTAGGATGTCAGAACAAATCATTCTTCGGCGTTCCTTCTGTTCAATTATGAGACACTTTGGAACCATTTTTGCACACACTTTGTTCATGTTGAAACTTTCATGAAGAATCTGCCTAACACTTTCCTTGTCAATTCCTGTCAACTCAGACATTGGTCTGATTGTTAAACGGCGATCTTCTCGAACAAGTTTACCGATTTTTTCAATGTTTGCATCAGTTTTTGCTGACAATGGTCTGCCAGTGCGAGCGTCATCACTTGTGTCTTCGCGGCCATCTTTAAATCGTTTAAACCACTCAAACACTTGTGTTCGTGATAAACAATCATCGCCGTACACTTGTTGCAACATTACAAACGTTGCAGATTTTCCAAGTTTGAAAAGAAATTTGATCTTAACACGCTGTTCTTTCTGTACACTTAACATTTTTCCGACGCACTGACAAAACGTCAACTACTTAGAACAGACGCCAAGGGCAGACTGATTGCAGGAGGCAGATGAAACTCGAGCAGTAGGCGGAGCAAGAGTCACATGACAGGCCAGGCGACTTTCAGCCTTATTGCATTCGTTTTATTGTTTCACCTGTGCTAGTTCGCTTTTTTTCTAGCCTCACCTCGTATACTGAGCACCTTACTCCAGTTGACATAAAAACTGCTGAAGTATTCTATTATGTTTAGACATCTGTCAGAAGGTCAGTAGGCAATAACAATATTTATTTATGTATACTGTAAGTATCGAGAGTCGATAACTATCCCTTAGAAAATACAGACGTCTAGTCTTGTGCACGTCAAATCAGAAAATAGACTCTTCTTGAAGCAAGCAAATCAATCAAACAATGGCGACGTCCAAGACTATCTGGGCTACTCTTCATACCCACTACCAATGGTCATGCCTAACTGACCTATTCCATAAACCGCAGAAAGCCCTAGTCTGTAAAAATGAGAAAAATTATTTATGATAAGTCATAAATATTTGTTTAAAATGAACTAAATGAGTATTTCACATTAATTGTTAAAGTTAAGTGCATTTATAGTATTTTGGTTTATACACCAAAATAGTATTCAAATACCAAGTGAAATCATTAAAGCATAAAAGAAGCAATTTTTATTAATTTTGAAACATTTTTCCATAATTAACTGAGAGTAAGTTTTAATAGAGAAATCCAATAAACTAATTGAATAGAAATATTAGTATTTAAATCCAATTTTAAAAAAATTACCAACTATTGGATCAGATATTATAAGATAATGGTTATATCATGTTATTATTTCTATAATCCAAATGCATTTTTACACATAAATTTAGAGTTTTTTAAAATCTGATGCGTTTTTTTTACTGGATTTCAGAACTGTAAGTCGAGAAATAGGCTTTGATCTCTCTAACCTGAGTGGGATTTCACCTCTGTCAAACATCTCTCCTTTAAATACCTCTATCCCACCCCCTCCTCCAGGATTTTTCATTCCTTCAGTATCTACTCAATCATCATACTCTTCAAGTAACGTCTTCCCTACGCATTTAGGCCTTACATTCTCAAACTTAGATCAAAGAAAAACAAGCCTGCCTTCCGCACATTTACTAAATGGTATGTATTTTTAGTGAGTTACTGTTTTTAGTATACATGCATGTTTATTTACTATGCAGGCCAAGTTTAAGATAAATTTTCTCCTACCAGGTTTATGTCTCTACCTATCACTTGATCTTTCCCATGTCCACAGCCCTAACAGGCAATGTTAGCCTTAATATGCTTTTTGCCTTGACTTCCTGTCTTTATATATTTATATACAAAAATAATAGTTTCAAAGTTCTACAAGATCTATTTAAGAAAAATTTCTGAAAATTTTCAAACAGATGTTGCAGTTTGGTGTAATGATTACTATGGGGAGGAGGGCAATAATTTTTCATTATCTACAACACATTAGGTGAATTTTGGTTCAGTCAGATGAATATTTTACCTGGAGTGTTTATATAGCAGTACTAGGATTAGTTTAGAGAAATTTACTTTAAATACTCAGCTTTATATTTAAAACATAAAAACAAGTAATACAAACAAAAAAATTTCAAGTCAATTCCTACTTAGGTCAATGAAGGAAAGTTGTATTTTAGATACTTTTTATAAAATAATTACAAATAATATAAAAAAAGTAACATAACCTATGTGTTAATATAGCTGTTCTACCACATAACCTTTAACATCAGCTGTTTTATGAAAAAATATGTTATCACTTATATTAAGCCAAATTGAATGAAATAATTATATTGTATACCTTGCCCCTTTTTTGAAAAGTTATTCTCCCATATAAAAATAAAATAATAAAATAAAATAAAATAATTTAATTAATATTTAAAATCAACTATATTAACATTAATTGTCTTCCACTATGAGTTAAAAAAAAAATGTATTTGATCTTGAGTGGATGAATGAAAAGAATTTTATTAATGATTCAGAAATTAAAATGGATAAGATATATATCGGGAGAGTGTGAACTAATAGAAGGAATTGAATACATTGACTAAACTCAAAGGCATCAGGATATCAAATATTTAGCAACAAATTATCCATTTTTAAATGCCTAAAGTAGATGTCAGAACATTTAGAAAAACATGTTTATTAAATACAGAAATGAACATTCACTGTTATGCCAAACATTTAGTATTTAACTATTTAGCAGCGTGGTAAGTAGTATTTCCACCATATTTATTATTTGTGGTGATCCCAGTCTTGTTTGTAGCCTTGTTTTATCTTTGCATATATTACTTGTCTCTGACTTGATCTTAAAAATTTTTTATGTCAAATTTGTTTTTATTTTTATGTTTGGCAGCATAAATTTATGTATAGTTTTCATATTGTATCATAACCATTCCTGAAGTCTGTGGTAAAGATAAGTGTAGCAACTTTTCTTTTATTTAAATGTATTTTAATTTGTTGAGTAAAGTTTTCTTGGTTGTAACAGACCTAACTGCCTGTCTAATTATCTTGTTCTTTAACAAGTAATTTTTCTCCTTTACTGTGTATGGCTTAGAAAGATATATCTTTCTTCAATTTTAGCTAAAACAGAAATATTGGCTGCAGCACGTATATTGCCTTTTATCATTGTTTTTAAATAACTAATTTTGAAGGTTTCCTACATAATCATGTAGTGTGTAATAATCAATAATTATAAATAAATTAAACCTCATAAACCACAAACACTTATTATTTATCCTCTTGTACATTTCGATTACAAAGGAACCATCTTCAGAGGAAATTATAATCCTTCTAGGATAATTGCTTTGCAATGAAAATGTACATCAGGACATAAATAAAAAGCTTGTTTGGTTTTAGAGTTTTTATTTATTTATAATTAAAAATTACACCACAGTTGTTCCAAGTTATTATTATAACAATAATCATACTAATATAACTCTGGCACATCCTGTAGAGAGTGCATTGTATAAAACATTTTGTGCTCTAAAAACATTTGCATCATAGATATTGTGTAGCATGAAAAATGTATAGAAGTGTTTCTACTAGACTTAGTCTGAGTCTTAGTAGGTATTATGCTATAGATTTTGTGTTTATTAGTTTTATAGTTTAACTATTGTAGAAAGTTATTGTAGCAATCATATTTTGACTATGCCAGTCTCTTCACTACTGCAGCTACCTTCCTTCAAGTTACATCATTTGAGTCGGCAATAATAGTGTTATTTTTACTTAATTTTGTGTAGCTTATAGTTTAACAAAATTATAACTCAAGTTATATTTCCCTTATACATATTTTATCCTATACATACACTGTTGAGGAAACGCTACTATATAGGTCTCATAGAGTAGATCTACGTCGGAGGTGTAAAATACATAGCAGATTATTTTCTATATACTACAATTTTTATTTTTGTAACTGTACCTATTACTCACATTATTTTCCATACCTTATTTGTTTCATAACAGCCTAGCTAAATTGTATTTATTTCTCTCATAATTTTGATGATTTGCTACAGAAGTGATTGTTTGAGGGTCTATTAGACAGGAAACTTTCTTGCATCATCTGCATATTTACTATACACAAAACTTTAAAAACCAAGCACCCTTAATAATCAAAATTCCACTGTGTGTTAAATATTTCAATTTAAATTTTATCTTCTGTACATAGGTTTAATTTATTACCTAAGGAATTCGGTTTTAAACAAGGTAGAGTGAGTTGAGAAACTACTGAAATTACCTAATTTTTAATAAATATATGTAATTTTACTTTTTTATGTTTGGCTTGCTCACACCGTCTAGTTGTATAAATTGGTATATTAGCACGAAGGTGTCAGATTGCCTTGAAATATATTTAGCATTTTATACATAAAGAGCAATAGAGTTGTATATAGTGTTATTCTAAGTAGGGTGTACAGAATTGCATTTGAAATAGGTAATATAATATTTTTATTGTAAAAGGAAATGAAACTAAATCTCTCTCTCTCTCTCTCTCTCTCTCTCTATATATATATATATATATATATATATATATATATATATATATATATATTAAATATGGTGATATGTTTTCTTGTAATATAGTTAATAAATTAAAAACATTTTCTTGTTTTTGAAATGTTTTTAATTTATTAATTATATATATAATATAATTATATTATATTATATTATATATATATATATATATATATATCTTGTGTAATAATAACAAAATATGAGAACATACAAATACAAGAATATTTTATTGTTTCTCATAATTCCAAACTTTTCATTGGCAGACATACCAACATCATCAGGAATAATTAAGAAAATTATTATTTATAATTTTAACTAATTATTTTTTATTTTTTTATTAATGCTGATGATTTTGGTAATGATGACCAACGAAAAGTTTTGAATTGTATGAAACAATAAAATATTCTTGTATTTGAATTTTGTCATGTTTTTTATGTGTACATACATATATACATACATATATACATACATACATACATACATACATATGTACGTACATACATACGTCAATGTGTGTGTGTGTGTGTGTGTGTGTGTGTGTGTGCGTGCATGCGTGCGTTATTGAAAGCTGTTCATAATTTTTTTCTTGCGCTAACTGTATAAAATTATTATTATTATTGTAAACGATTGTTCCACACACACACATACACTCACACAAAGTTTTTATTCAATTAAGACTTAGGATAGATTTGTTTATTAGCAGATAAAGAATTATATTTAATTATTTTTGTTGGTATACAAAACAAAATTTAGATTTTGTTTAATTGAACACTATTTACATCTGTACAGTAGCATTTATCCCCATAAACACACTTTCATTATGTTAATTTATTGTATTACTTTCAGTTGTGCATTTTTCAAAATGTACATAGATAAATCATGTTATTTTTTTTTAACGTTAAAGAAGCTTTTTTCTTACTTTGTAATATAAGTAGTGGTTCTAATATTCAGAACAATATTTGTTTCCTTTAAACAACAGTTTATAAAAATATAATTACCCTTAATAAATATATTTAGGGGTTATTATAATGATATAATAATATTATTAATTACTAGTATTATTGTCGTTATTTTCATAACATATACCAGGTATTTGACTTCCTGTACTATGTTTTAGTTTTCAAGCGCTAGAACTCACACATTTATTCTTCAAACGTTATCTTCGTATATGCATTTATGCAAGCACTCAACATTTCTTGTAATATAATTTTTGTTCCTTGATCATTTCGCTAGTATGCTTATAAATATAATGATTTATTCTGGTAGGCATATAATGCAGTACAAAGATATATTTATAAGCTGAATGTTTCTGTTAACTAGTATGACTAAATACAGTAAACTCGCGATTATCCGTGGGCGGATTAACCGGTTTGCGGATTATCCGGGGTCTGCCATTGTTTTACAAATATCCAATCAGATTCATGTGTTTAAATTTCCAAACGGTGAATTACGAGGTAAATACATATAAGGCTAAATAGAAGTTAAGATTAAGGGAATAGATATGTAAATATGTATGTACTAATTTTTACATTGAAAGGGAAGCATTCCAAAGCGGGCCAGCAAATTAAAAGGGGCGAGAAGACTACTGTATTTAAGAGACGACAAAATACTTGGACGCTCGAAAACCTAATGAGTATCATAAGATTGTAAACAAATGTCAGCTAATCTCGGCTATAAATAGTCTAGGACGTGACATATGCATTATCCTTGTCTGTCATATACATTATCGATCTTTATGGCTTTGTGACACACGTGACACAAGTAGACACTGTGCGACAAAATGGTTCTCAAGAAACTTAGATCGCACATTAAAGCTAAATCAATGCTCACAAAATAACAAACGAGAGTGACAGATTTTTTTGTATTATGTGTAAAGGAAATTACATATGTACATACATACTTACTTTTGACATATACTTACGTACGTATTGTAAATAGTTAGACATATAAATGTACATGTTATAATCCGTCAAATACATCGACATTTTAAATTATTTTCTTTATTTATTTTGTCCTCTAAAGATTATTTGTGAATTGCATTAACCGGGGTCATTATTTGAGTAACTTATGGTATAATAATCGATTATCGATCGTTTTGCGTATTCTTTGTTCATAGCGGATTATACTGGGAATTCATTATCCGGCGTTGCCGGGCCTCCCTATTCCACGGATAATCGGGAGTTTACTGTATTTACAAAAAACTAAGTGTTTAGTGCTGCAATTGTTTTGCACAATATCAACCAGTTTGAATTTTTTTTGCTAATATGAAGTTTCTGTGAACCCAGTAAACTTTTAGTCTGCCTTGTTTACCTACCTGCAATACTGTTTGTATGTTTTATTGTCCTAGTGCTTATAAACCATGTTTCTTGTAATACTTATGGCATTTTCTGACTTTTCTACTAATGATAAAATATATTATAAAGCCAAATAGTAGAGTCTCAATGATTCGAGGTAGATGGGACTGAGACCTCCTCGGATTTACGGAAACTCGCATTACTCTGGAAATAATTTCCTATGCATAGAAAAAATAGGTGTTTTAATGAACCCCAATACAGTATTATAATTAAGAATGTACAAAATCAGTTTATAGAATTTTGTATGGACATTTATTGGAAGCCTGACTCATTTTTGTTGGATACCGTATTGATATGAACATTTAATTGAAGCCTGACTCATTTCCATGGCATACCGTATTGATAATAACATATCTTGATAGCCTGACTCTGTTCCTTTCCTGACATTTTATGGGTATAAACATTTTTTGAAACCCCGATTCACCAAATAGAATGGACTATACTTCACAACAGTGGCGTCGATGTTTGTTACTATTGTAACGAATTACAGGTGAGGAAGTAGAGAAGTTTTATTGTACTATCATTAAAAAAAAAAAAAAAAAATATTTGCTTCTGAAATAGGATAGAAATTTGTTTATATTTTGTGTGTTATGAATTAATTACTCTTTAGTCATGGTGGACATTATTCTTTGAGTTATTTATTTAAATTTTAGTAATGTATCATGTTTGTAGGTTCATTGAAAGTAAACAGCACCTCCATCAGTAAAAAATCTGTAGACGCGTTTAACGTTGTAAAAAAGCGAGACAACAGCAATCTCATAGATCTGACTCCATATGATGTTGAACCAGAAAGTAAAGACAAAAATGTCCGTGTTAGTGTTTTAGAAGCTTTTGATCCGCTGATGACAGTAAAACATTTGGATGGTGCTGGTAAAACAAAGACTAGTGACTTAGATGCCTCAGGTAAGTAAATTTTTAATTTATAATTTTGCTTAATTTAAAATGAGTTTGATGAAACTTATCTAAAAATTTCTCTGAACCTCATAATCTATATTATTTTGTTTATTAAGAATAATACGAGAAAAAGCAGTTAAAATTAACTAGAGTAGAACTCCAATTATCCGAATCAATTGGGAATATACCCCATTCGGATAAACAAAAAATTCAGATAGTTGGTTATTTTTAAAATAAAAGGTAAATTTTAATTAATGTATGTATGTATGTTGTAAATGGGAGAAACAACTGTATTTCTTTTAATAGTTTTATATTTTTGTCTAAGCTTCTGTGCTTTTCCATAAAGAATTGACCTCAAAATTGTGTTTTCATAGAATGTTGCAATAACCACTTGGAAATGGCATCTCCTAATTCTTTGTTTTTTGCTGCCTTAATTGAGTTGATCTTTCATCTTGATTTTCAGGCACTGGCACGAAGTTTAAAAGTGTAGGTTTGCTCATTTTAACGTCTGAAATCGTTGGTCATTAAACACCGCTCATCTTAGCTAACTGTATACAGTAATACCCCGTACTTACGTGATAGGTGGGGTTGAGCGATAACCATGTTAGTCGGGGTATAATTTTACATACAGTAACATAGGAATCATGTTTAATTGGGACCAAAGACTAAATAAACTAATAATTTAAAAGAGAAATGTGTATATATTAAAATCTTAAATACACAATACAACCAAAAATTATATCATACATGCATATTGTAAAGAAGTAAGTAAAAAGAAGTCATTTTGACATAGAAGGCTTCATAAAATCTAGTAAATTCGTTTGAAGAATTGAAGAGTTTTTCTTCTCACACAGAATTTCCTCGTTACGTTAATTTTTTTGTTTTGTGTCAGAAATACGTTCATCGTTGGAGTCTACGTTTTCCAAAATTTGTAAACTTTGCTCAATTAAAACTAAGGCCTTTTGTCAAGTTTCTAACCATTATTTCATTTTCTACGTCAAATGGGTCTAAAGAATCTGCGTTTTTAAGGTCTTGCTCTTGCTTACGCATTTCTATAAACTCATCAATTAGTTGTTAGCTACTGGTTGTGTAAATCCAGCAGTTCTTGAATGTCCTCACTATCCACTTCTAAATTTAGTTGTTTGGCAAAACCGACAACTTCTTTAATCATATCAGTAATTTCATCAGACTCTGGCACTGATTCCGCTTGAGTTTCAGTGGCAAAAAAAATAAACACACCTTTTTCCAAACGTCATTCAAAGTTTTTTTGAGAAATTTCATTCCAAGATTCCTATGATTCTCAAAGCATTTAAAACATTGAATTATTTCCAAACATCTTCAACAGAGAGCTCGTTGTTCTGTCTCATAGCTTCATGCATATGTGCAAATGATCTTCTTGTGTAATAAGCTTTAAATGTTTGGATGACCCCCTAATCCATGGGTTGAAAAAAGTTGTTTGTGTTTGGTGGCAAAAATATCACTTTCATGTGTGTGTCGGAATTAGTTAAAGTAGTAGGAGGATGGCCGGGTGCATTGTCAACTAATAGGAATTACTTTAAAAGGAATTTGTATAGACTGACAATAATGTTTGTTTTGAGGTATAAAATGATGGCCAAACCAGTTCTCTAAAAAAAAGCTGTCACCAAAGCCTTCCGATTCGACATCCAAATCATGGGCTAGATTTAGAAATATTTTTTAATACCCTTGGGTTTTCTGAGTGATGAGAGATTTGAACTTACAGTCGACAGCTGTATTTGCGCCAAATATCACTGTCAATCGGTCTTTGGCGGCCTTAAAACCTGGAAATGTTTTCTCTTCAAGCAGTATAAAAGTTCACATTAGCATTTTCTTTCACAACAGGTCAGTTTCTGCGTAACTCAGACAGCATGGTTTAAAACCGCGTATGTTGGGAATCCGTAAGACGGAGTAGCGTTAGTCGAGGTATTACTGTACCTTTAACTCCTTTAACTGATTGACTTAAAATTAGTTTATCCGCTGACAATAAGATAACTCATTGTATTAAAAGCCATTGTGAACGACATAACACTCAGAAACAAAAGAACGGGCCGAACTGAAAGAGCCAGCCATCTGATGAAACCTAACTTATTAGAACTACACTTGTGATTCAGCATCCAGATAATGTTTGCGCTGTGCTTATACTAAGTTCACGGAGAAAAAGCCAAATAGCAAAATCAGACCTGAATCATTATGTTGGAAATCTGTGTATGTTTCTGCGATTAATTGTTTTCTTAATTTCTTGATTTTTCCTCTATTACAAATTTTCAATCGTTATAAAATATGTTTGAATTCATCTAGTCAAGTTCAAATACACTTTTTTCAACCTGTAGAGGACGACAATTGATGTTGATAGATACAATTTTTAAAAATATTTATATATTAATTAAATTTATAAAAATTGACGTCTCTGTCAGGTTCGAACAGAATGTTTACATGTTTGAAATCCAGCGTTTTGGCACTGAACCAAGTCTCCCATAGCTCAAATCTATTATTTAAAGATGTGTATGAAATTTTAAGAGAAAGGTTCCCTGCAATAATGATACATTACAAGAGGTGGATAGAATAAGGATTTATAACCACCATCAACTTTATAAATTAGAAATGAAATAAAGCAAATAAATAGAAACAAACAAAAATAATAGTCCAACCCCACATACTGTATTGAAAGGAAAATGGAGAATTGAAAAGAAATTTGCTTTCTATTTTGCCACTTAATATTGTAATTCTGTCATATGTATATACATATATTTATATTAATTGTAATTATAAATTGAAAAGTAATTTTTAATTACTTATTTGAAAATGTGAAAGCAATTTTGATAGTCGGAGTTTGAATAACTGGAGTTCTACTATGCATGTTGAAATATTTTTCACTAATTTAGGTAAAAAATATTTTCTCAATCTTGTGCTGGCTACTCAACAAACGTAAATTATAAGATCATGTGAGTTTTGTTCTTAAATTTGTAAAACATGAAAACTTTCCTTTTGAATTTTATCAGTTGGTTTGATTATTATATCATCCAGTTATAAATGAGGGGATTTGAAATATAAATTTACAATCTTAAATTACTTGAAGGCATGGTTAGGAGTAGGATAAGTTGTAAATGCATAAAATCATTTGGTACAAGGAAAAATAGAATTACTAATTTTTTTTTCTGTAAGATGTGGAATTTAGGTATTGGGCAATAACAAAAAAAATCTAATATGTTCATGTATATTTGCGTGTCTGTGTGGGTGTGCCACCTTGATGTATATAGGTTAGTTCTAGTAGAGCTTAAAGCTTATTTAGGAATTTTTAGACTAGATAGGAGACTGACAGACTTACCTAATGGCAATAGTCCAAAACTGCAATCTCTTGGAGTTTTTTGTTAGAAGTGTAGTTTGGTTGTTGGTTTGATGTTAGGCTATTTTTTACGTTATGTTGTTTTGTTAAATTTTTGATTTTTTTATTATGTCTATTTATTGTATTTATTTTGTGTTGTATGTTATGTTGTATTTTTTCGTGTATAATAGGTGTGAGATTATTAAAGGTTTTCATTATTTCTAAATTGGTTCTGTAAAGTTGTAAGTTGATTTGACTTTTTTTTATGATAGACAGATTTAATGTTTTCTTTAATTATGTGTAATTCAGCTATTTGTGTTGCTTTATTGATGATTGTATTTTGTTTATTTCTTAAGTGAAAATGAAAAAATAATAATAACAAATGCTTTCAAATATAACCAACCCAATTTTAACAAAAACCAAATAATAAAAAACCTAATAGTTGAAACAGAATCTAACATCCATAAAATTACCCACCAAAACACTGAACACATAAGAAACAACATTAATAATGAAATTAACCCAATAAAAACAGAAAAAAACAAAAAACTAAACAATATATAAATAAAAAAGAAATTAAAAAACTGAAAAAAACTAGAAAACAATAACTACGTAATATTAAAATCAGATAAAACAAACACACCAGTAATAATAGAAAATACCAAATACATCAATTCAATGACTAACCATATAAAAGAAAATAAATACGAACAAATCCCAGACCCAACTAACAAATATTTTAATACAATAAAAAAACCTAATAGTCACACACAGAAATACCCTAAACTATAGCAATAAATTAAAATACCACACAAGACTTTACCCATTCAAACCATCTGCACGAATATTAACAGGCATACCTAAAATCCACAAACCCGACATACCATTTAGACCACTAATAAATTTCAGAACAGCACCATCTTACATAATCGCAAAAATAATAAGATCTAAAATACAAATCAACAACACATACAATATAAAAAATGGATATGGATTAATTAATAAAATAAAAAAACATAGAAACAAACAACAACACAAAAATAATAAGTTATGACATAACTAACATGTACCCTAGTATCCCATTAGAAGAAACCATAGAAATAATTTTAAAAAAACTAATACACAATAACGAAAAAGAAAACACAATAAATAGTATCATTACACTAACCAAACACATATGTAACCAAAATTACTTCCAATTTAACAATAAATACTATAAACAAACAACTGGATTCCCCATGGGATCACCCATATCATCAGTCATGTCAGAATTATACCTACAACACTTTGAACAAATAATAATTAAACCTATACTAAACACACATAATATTTTACTATGGACAAGATACGTAGACGATATACTTGTAATATACTAACCTACCATTCAAAACAAACACATCATAATACTAAACAAACTCAATACATACAACGAAAACATACAATTCACCGTCGAAAATAGAAACAAACAGAACAATTAACTATCTTGACATTACATTAAATATAAATAATAATAAAATAGAAACTACAGTATACAGAAAACCCACTTCCAAGAACACCACAATACACTACAAATCTAACCACCCCTGGACACACAAAATTAACACTTATAGTAATATGATAAATAAAGCAATAAAATACACACAATATAACAAACAAAAATTAAATGAAGAATTAGATAACATTACAAAAATAGCAATAGAAAATGGATACAACAAACACAACAAACACCTTATAAAAAACATATACAATAAATTTACAAAAAAACCTACCCTCAACACAACTCTACAACCTGAACACAAAAATAATAAAATTATAAAAATCTACCTAAAATATAAATACTCCAATAACAAAATAGAAAAATCAACAAATATATACAACTAAGAATACTATACTCCAACATACAAACCAAACAACAAAATAATAAAATATCTTAATAACACAAACCACAAAACAATTACAGAAAAACATAACCTATCAGGAATTTACAAAATTACATGCAACGACTGCAACACATTTTACATAGGGAAAACGACCAGATCATTTAAAATGAGATTTGAAGAATATTACAGAGCATTCAAAAATGAAAATACAAAAGTATCAAATGTTGCAGCACACCTAATATTTCATAAATATGAAATAACAAATTACGAAAATAACCTAACCATACTTGAAATAAATAATAACCCAATAGAATTAAACTCACTAGAAAAATACCACATTTATAAAAACATACACAACAATTTAATGAACCTACAGACAATATATACAGAAGACATACTACTTAAAAACATTATACACGCAACTCAAGAGAAAATGTGTGTAACATCTACAAATATCAACATCACGGACCGAACATCCACCGCAGAAAAATAGAGAAAAATTAATCAGTGATTTGACAATGGTCAAATGACCAAAAGGTGTCTCATCACACAAGGTAAAATTATTGCCCTTAGTGGTGGATAAAAGTATTTACAATAGTAAATATATATATATATATATATATATATATATATATATATATACACACATACATATATATATCAAAACAACTTTAGGTTGGTTATTTAAATAGAAAAATATTTATTAATTTTTATTCAAAGCTTTTCGTTGGTAATCAGTATCAACATCATAAGGAGTGAATAGTACAATAATGCCAGATATACAACATATGTTAAATTGGAATCAGCATTGTTGCCAAATTATTACAAATTGCCTAGTTTATCCCGTTGCCGTAACATTATAGACATTGGAAATAGTATCAAATTTAGAATGCATTTGTATTTGTTCATTTATTAACCTGTTATTACTGTATTTATATATTCCAAATCCTTTGTATATGTTCATTCTTAATTTCTTTTATAAGTTTCATATTTTATATATTTGGAAGTCGGTGGTTATTAATAATACTTAGAATTAAGAATGAACTTACATGAAGCATTTGAAATATATAAATACAGTATTAATAACAAATTAATAAATGAACAAATACATTCTAAATTTGATACTATATTCAATGTCTATAATGTTATGGGGACAATATAAACTTGGCAATTTGCAATAAATTTGGCAACAATACTGATTTTAATTTAATGTTTTTTTGTATATCTTGCATTATTGTATTATTCATTCCTGATGATGTTGGTACTGTTTATCAACAAAAAGCTTTGAATAAAAACTATTACATATTTTTGTATTTGAATGACCTGATTTGTTTTGATTATTATACAAGAAAACACATACACACACACACACACACACACACACACACACACACACACACACACACACACACACACACACACACACACATGTGTGTGTGTGTGTGTGTATAGTAAATATAAGTTAGCTAGTTAAGGTTGAACATGACAATGGTTCTTAATTAATTATTAACATGACAATGGTTTTCTTACAGTAACAAACATTCCTTGCAGTAAGGTATATGTAAATATACTCAATAAAAGATAAAAGATAAAACAATCACACTCATAATTATTCACCTCAGTATAAGCAGCATATCTGTACAGTGAATTCTTTATCTAATCTATTAGGCAGTCATATCACATTTTGTTAGGTTAGTTTCATTACCATTACCAAACTGGAAATATTACGATGGTATAAGCTTTTTTGTAAGTTTCAGCTTCGTTGTTATATTTTATCATTGTGTTATAATATAAGTATAGCAACTCTGTTGGTAAATTTTCATTAAAAAGAAAATATTAATTTAACTGTGGAAATCAGGCAAACATTTAGATTACTCACATTTACACCTGTGTTAATATCTTGTTTTTTTAGCATTAATTTGTTAATTGTTTTAAATTTTAAGTATTTTTAATGTGAAATGTTTTTTTTTAGTTGTAGACAGGAAATTGATAACCAGTTTTGTTATTGTACAAAATAATTCTCTTTTTCGTAAACTAATATTTATTTCTAAACTATTTATTTTAATTTTTCTAAAATTTTTTGAAATAAAAATATTAATATTATGGGTCGAAAGTGGGTGATTAAATATTTGAATGACAAACACGTTAGACTCTGATGGTGTCAGAACATTGTGAAATAATATGTATGTGTGGGAGTTTAAAATATGCTACTAAAAATTAATTACAAAATTTTTTTTAAACGTATGAATAAATTTTAATACTACATGAAATAAGTTTAAAAAAATCAGTTTATTTAATATTTGTATTTTATTAGAATATGATATTTAACAAGAGATTGTACAGTGATAATAATTAAAATTACAGAAGCAATAAACTATTTAAATATATTGGAAAAAGAAATTAAGTCTCTGTGGGCATCTGATTAAGCACTGAACGGGAATGAAGAAAACCGATATATTGTCAAGAAAGGAACTTGAACCTGTGTTAAACACTAGGTCCCTTCAATAATAGGTGATTAATAGGCGATTCTGGTAAGATATTTAGTAAGAAGATGTACAAAGCCTTTAAAGAACTTGCTGCAAACTTACCTAAAACAGTCTAAAATACTGTGTTATGACTTGTATTTTATAAATTTAGTTATTTTGCCCGTTTTCTGAATTTACATTGTTGGCTTTATATTTTAGTTTACAAAAATGAAAGTTTTAATAATTAAGTAATCGGTACTTGAGTTGAATGGAAGCAGCTTGGCGTTGGCGTCATATCCATGGATTCGTTTTCCTATCGTTTTATTTCCGGCACCCAGGATTGGACTTTCTTCGACTTCCAGAGTTAGACCTCCATCTCAAAAAACTGACAAATCCCTCTTCCTCGACTTCTTGATCATACCTCGACTTCTATTGTTCTTTTTCTCCTATATTGTCTACCAATCATCTTCCGTTTCTTATTTTTGCCGATCATGGCTTGTCTTGTATTTGTTGTTTTGGTCATTAAAATTCTTTGTCCTTCTTTGCATGTGCCTTATTTTGAAAATAATGGCTTTCACAAAAAAAAATTACTTAAGAAAATGAGAGCTTAATGAGTTGCCCCTCATTAATCTACCTGTTTATCAGTTTACTGTTCAGTTCCCAATTTAGAAATTTCTATAGATTTGAATGCTTTTTATCCTTTAAAATTATGACACAGTAACTCTGTAGCCTATAGATTTATATTAGATCTATTACTTCTTCACAAGTAGGCTTAAACAATGGTTATTTCTAACCAGCTATTTTCAACATACTCTCAAGAACCTTGCTGGAAATATTTGCAGCTCTTAAGAGTTATATCACAGTACCCTCTCATTTTTGAGCATTTGAAGATATCACTCTTATTATGTTTTAAAATGAGAACTCTGTTGTAATGTAGCTTTGAAGGTATATATATATATATATATATATATATATATCTTGATATTTTACGATGTCCATTATTTTTCCGTTGCACTGACTTTATGAAGTTGATATATTACTATTGTAAATACTTTTATCCACCACTGAGTGCAATAATTTTACCTTGTTGTGATGAGACACCTTTCGGTCACTTCGTCATTGTCGAATCACTGTAAAAGTATTTACAATAGTAATATATCAACTTCATAAAGTCAGTGCAACGGAAAAATAATGGACAACGTAAAATATCAAGATTTTAACACCTACCAAGGTAAACAACTCTACAGGAAATTCCTTAACCTCAAAATCAAACTAAAAAACTGCATCAACAAAATAAATTTTAATAAACAATGCATAGCACTTAATATCACACCTAAATACGCTAAATTACACTTAAGAAATAAACAAAATGCAATTATCAATAAAGCAACAAAAATAGCCGAATTACAAATAATTAAAGAAAATATTAAATCTGCCTACCATAAAAAAAGCCAAGAGTGATTTGACAATGGTCAAGTGACCGAAAGATGCCTCATCACAACAAGGTAAAATTATTGCGCTCAGTGGTGGATAAAAGTATTAACAATAGTAATATATCAACTTCATAAAGTCAGTGCAACGGAAAAATAATGGACAACGTAAAATATCAAGATTTTAACACCTACCAAGGTAAACAACTCTACAGGAAATTCCTTAACCTCAAAATCAAACTGAAAAACTGCATCAACAAAATAAATTTTAATAAACAATGCATAGCACTTAATATCACACCTAAATACGCTAAATTACACTTAAGAAATAAACAAAATGCAATTATCAATAAAGCAACAAAAATAGCCGAATTACAAATAATTAAAGAAAATATTAAATCTGCCTACCATAAAAAAAGCCAAGAGTGATTTGACAATGGTCAAGTGACCGAAAGATGCCTCATCACAACAAGGTAAAATTATTGCGCTCAGTGGTGGATAAAAGTATTAACAATAGTAATATATCAACTTCATATATATATATATATATATATATATATATATATATATATATATATAGGTTAGTTCTAGTAGAGCTTAAAGCTTATTTAGGAATTTTTTGGACTTGATAGGAGACTGACAGACTTACCTAAAGGCAATAGTCCAAAACTGCAATCTCTTGGAAATAAGCACATATAAAACACATATAAAACACTTAATACACTTTTATTTGAAATATTTCGATCAACATGATCTTCAGTCAAGAAAGAGAAAACAAAACCACTCTTTGTTTTCTCTTTCTTGACTGAAGAAGATCATGTTGATCGAAATATTTCAAATAAAAGTGTATTAAGTGTTTTATATGTGTTTTATATGTGCTTATTTCCAAGAGATTGCAGTTTTGGACTATTGCCTTTAGGTAAGTCTGTCAGTCTCCTATCAAGTCCAAAAAATTCCTATATATATATATATATATATATATATATATATATATATATATATTACTTCCAAGAAAGTAATCAGTGATTCGACAATGGTCAAGTGACCGAAAGGCGCCTTATCACTCAAGGTAAAATCATTGCACTTAATGGTGGATAAGATTACTTACAATAGTAATATATTAACTTCATAAAGTCAGTGCAACGGAAAAACAATGGATAACGTAAAATATCAAGAATTTAACACCTACCAAGGTAAACAACTGTACCATAAATATCTTAACCTCAAAATCAAACTCCAGAATTGCATCAACAAAATACACTTTAATAAAAAATGCTTAACACTTAATATAACACCAAAATACGCTAAATTACACTTAAAAAATAAACGAAACACTATTATCAATAAAGCAACAAAAATAGCCGAAATACACATAATTAAACAAAACATTAAATCTGCCTACCATAAAAAAGCCAAAGAAAGTCAGTGCAACGGAAAAACAATGGATAACGTAAAATATCAAGTATATATATATATATATATATATATATATATATATATATATATATATATATATATATATATATATGAAGTTATTTTCATTAATTGTTAATAGTTTTTTCCACCAAATAAGGTAAAATTATTGCACTTAGTGGTTCATTACCACTCAGTAATAATATACTTAGTATAATATATACTACTTTTGTATTTTATATAATATATATATATATATATATATATATATATATATATATATATATATATATATTTGTAGAATAATAATTCTAATTATTCACATATATTTTATCCATAAAATAACTGTACTGCGAACATGTAGAGTTTTATAACTCCTTGAAAATTACTTTTTAAAAATATTGCTGTCAGTTTAATAGTTTTGTTTACAATTTTTAGATATGAAGGAAGAGGTTCAGTCTGAATGTTCAGGTAGTTTTTATGACACATATGACCCATTTGACTACTTGTATTCCCCACCGTCTGTGGCTGGTTCACAGACTTCAGATCCTATTTATGCAGCTGTAGTTAAAGGGACGCCTCTAACCCCTCCTCCGCTACCACCTAGAAATGTGACACCTGTCAGGCATACTCCGGAAAGGAAGGTAAATTCATTAATTTAAATATTTTTTGTATTTTTATAACTGATATATTTTTTATTTTGTAGTATTTTGTTAAATGGATAAAAGTTTAATCTCTTATAAACTTATGTATCTTGATTTGTAAGATAGATGATTTTTATATTTTACAATTAGGCGACACAGAAGTTTTAATTTCTCACATGTCTTGTTTATTCATACATAATCTATTTAGGTATAAGCAATTAAACCTGTATAAACAAACCCAGCCAAAATTAGAATTAATGAATGGTTCTGTTCTTTTACATCCTACAGATAAAAAGGGTTTTGATTTACTGTACTGGCATTGCAATGCTATAAGGTTTTTATCAGTTTAAATATTATTTGATTATGATATTTAGTTTTACAGTGATTGCTCTTTATTACAACTTGAAATGTTTTAATAAAAATAATTAACTTGGTTTTTCAGCAGTCTTTAATATTATATAAAAATTTATTGGTGTTTGTGTGTTACTCAATCACGTAAAAACTACTTTACCCATTGAGCTGAAATTTTACATGGACATTTTTAGGGTCCCTGGTTATCACATAGGCCTATTTTAGTTAGAAATTCTTTCAGGGCACCGCCCCACTAGCATTTCGGAATTTTGTATTTTATAATGGAATAAGCACAATACAAATATATGTCAACCCCATACGAAGGATGTGTACTCTGCTAGTATAATTTAAGATGTACATCAGTTCTTCATATCAGTAATAAATTTATAAAAAATAATAATTCTTGTTATCATTACCTAATGTTAGAGTTAAAGAAATTAAATTTTAAACTTATCGTAGTAATCACTTATTCTCACTTGGCATATTTCTTAAAATGTAAACGTTATTCGGCTTTACATTAACATAATACAATTTTGAAAATTAAAAAAGAAACAAAACAATTCTACCTATTAGAATTTACCAAAACATTTTCGCTTTGTTATTAAATTTTGAAATGTAGTTTATTAAAAGTTTTAACCAAGCCTCTAACACAAAGAATTATTAACAATTGCACCCTTGATGATCTTACATCTGTCACAGCTGAAATAAGACAGAAGGTATGAAACTTCCCATGTGGAGTTAACCCTTAGATGGATTTTGTTGGTTATCAATATTAATTATGGCTCCCTCCCCAACACTGCCCAACTACATTCCCAAGACTAAAATATTCTATTAAATCAGGTAGATTTTACAATAAAAAAATAAATAATGCAACATGCTTAATTATTGCCAAACTATTTAAAATGGTACGATTGTATGTAGGCTAAGTGTTTCTGAGTAATTCATCGCTGTTCCTATGCAATGAATTACTTTACTGACAATATTTTATTCATTTCTTAAACTTTATTTAATTTCTGTTAATAACTATTTAATATGTTAAAGCTAATTCATGCTACTACAAATACACTCTACGTTTCGATTTTCTATCCCAAAATTTTTTTCAAGAGCTAAACAAAAAACTTAGCTCTTGAAAAGGATTTTGGGATAGAAAATCGAAACATAGAGTGTATTTGTATTAGCATGAATTGATCTGTAATCTGTCATTAACCTTATACACATTAATTAATGAAGTTGATATATTACTATTGTAAATACTTTTATCCACTACTAAGTGCAATAATTTTACCTTGTTGTGATGAGGCACCTTTTCACATTAATTCTAAACTCACTAGAAAAATACCACATTTATAAAAACACACACAACAATTTAATGAACCTACAGACCACATATACAGAAGACATACTACATAAAAACATCATACACTCAGATCAAGAGAAAATGCGTGTAACGTCAACAAATACCAACATTACGGACCGAACATCTACACTAGAAAAATATCAGTGATTCGACAATAGTCAAGTGACCGAATAGTCAGGTGCCTCATCACAACAAGGAAAAATTATTGCACTTAGTGGTGGATAAAAGTATTTACAATAGTAATATATCAACTTCATGAAGTCAGTGCAACGGAAAAATAATGGACAACCTAAAATATCAAGACATTAATTAATATCTTATTCATTTGTTTACCAGGGTAAAAGGCAAAGTCGGTTGTATGACAATGTATTAGTAGAAAGAAGAAGAGCAGTGTTACACGATGCGGACTTGATGGCATTCCATTCCATGGTTAAATCTCTTAGAGGTAATTTAAGCAAAAATATATTGCATATATTAAAACAAACATACATTAATTGCAAATGAAACCCCCAGACACTGGACATTGTCAGAACTTCACCACAATTTAAAGTTGTCCTCTATTTAGAAAGGTCAATAAATAACATTAAAAGCACCTTTTTAAATTATAACTGACTGAAATTTATATGAGACAGTGAATAAAGTCCCAATCCTTAAATAAAATTTAAAGATATTAATTACAAAGTAAATTACATTCAAAATGCATAAGTTCGGCTATTTATGTAAATTTTAATTTTAACAAGTTGACTGCAGATTACTATAGAAATGCTGAAAAACGTCACAAGTACTATCATAGAAATTAATATAAAGAATTTGCTACCCATGAAGACAGCTAAGATCACACTAACAAGGTATCCTGAACATAACTACATGACACATGTTGGGGGCCAATTGCAGCTGCTGTCTGTCTGCCTCTTGCAAGTGGGTGTTTAGCAGTCAAAGTGTTTTTAAATAGTTTGTAGTTTAATTTTTATAATTTCCTTTAGTGTTGAAGGGACATTTTTCTGATTGTATTGATTACATTGCCAAAGTTAATCTGGACTGGCGCGGTTTCCTAAACTATACACCTCTCACTATAGCTGAATTATGTTTATCAGTTATGACTATTGTAATATAGGTTGAAAAAAAACACCTAATGTACTCTTGTTTCAAAAAATTCTGTGTGATTGGTCATTATTACATTGAAATCCTTAAAAAATACAATTATTCTATAAAACTACCATAGGGAGAATTATGATTAATATCTACTAACAAGAATGACCAATATGTACCCCTTTGTATAATGTAACTGTTGTAATTGGTTACAAGATTGTAGGACTAGTTTGTTATTTACTGGAGGAACAACTGGCGGAGAAGGGAAAAAAATATTGTGTATGTAGCATTGATAATTATTTAATACATTGACTGCCAACCAGTTTTCCGATAACCTTCAAACACTATTTTTTTGTATATTTTTTGTTTAAAAAATGACAAAACATAATAACGTTTTGTCTTCTATTGTGTTTATTTATTCAAACTTGTTTATTTTATAATGTTTTTGGACACCAGTGACCGTCATGGCCCAATGTAAATATTTATACTACGAGACGCTGCATCGGTCATGTTGTCGGGCTAACTATACATTCCCCGTTCAAGGCCGATCTTCCAAATGAATGTAAAATGTTAACATTTTTATTGTATTTTTTCAATATAAATTCAAGTATAAATATATACTATAACGTTTTTTCACAATATTATAGATATTTTTTAACAATAATTATTGATTTTTCTTATTTAGAATGTAAATATAATCTGAACATTATTCTAACATTTATGTTTGTATTGTTTCAATACAAGTATGTTTTAAATTGAGCTGTTTTTATGAATTTGAGGAAGGCGTTTTAAATTAAAGTTTTTACTTAAAACTCTTCAACAATGAAGTCGCAAGACAAAAACGTTTCCTCCAAGAGTAAGTTAACAGTTTAACAACTCATATTAATTAATTGAATGTCGGGTCACAAGTAATTTTCAAAGTGTAATAAATGATTAACAACCACCTCGTCATGAACGACAAAATTTTTGTGTGAAGCTTTTAGTTTCTAATTTTCGAATTGTTCAGTTTTATTAAGTGAATTTGTTTAAAGGATCAAATAAAAAATAACACTATTCTAAAAGGTAATGTAGTTCTACAATGAAATGTAAATAAAACTATTTCCTTCTAATATTTCCTTGTAATTTTGAACTTCTAGTTTTTTATTAATTATAGTCTTGTAAGAAAAAAAATAAAAACATTTTCTGAACGCCAAGTTGCAGGAACACACATACAGAGGCCGTGTTGGACAAATATATTGTGAATCTGCCCGATAGCCTTATGTGATGATTTAAAGTTAGGTCTACATTGTCGGTGACTGGTGACCACCGCAAAAATACAGTGTTGGTCATCGGTGATCGTCATGGTAGTCAACCTGTTCATTTATTATAATTATATTTTAATGTTGATGATTTTGATGAAGATTATGTCATCTCCATGATGGATATTCTTCAGGTAATGCCCTGGTTGTAGATAACAGTTCTAGCAATCTTCATTATGTTACCATAAATGTTTATTAGGGGGAACGTATAAGACCAAGAGAGGGTATACCCAGTGGATAGGTAGGGGAATGCCTCCTTAGGTTTTTCCTTTGGGTGCTAGAAATATCTTCCGCAGTCCAAACGAAGGAAGTACAACTTTTCAAGATAACAGCAGTACTTTCTGATGGATATGATAACTTTGATCTGAATATAGAACAAAGCCGTTTTGAAACATGGTTGAGACAGGTTCTATCAAGGGACTATGTTTACATCAATCCTGAATCACAAAAAATATTTCTGTTCAGCACAACCAGTTAAGCAGTTCTGGGGAGTTATAAAAATTTAATCTGGATATAGAGGCACAAATTTTAATGACTGTGCAGGCAATCTGACAGAGACAAACGTCTTAGCATACCATGGATTCACCGTGCGGGTGCAAGGTCCATCGTGTGACAATGGGAGTAACCCTGTGTAACCCCGGGACATGTGATTCCGGGTGTAGGTTTAAGGCCTCTTTGTGATGATCATCGACACTCACCTTTACTACTAATGTTACCCCCTCTACCTAGCCAAATTTCATAGGAGCCTTCTAATGCACTTTTAGATACCCTTTCTAAAGTAGATCTTGCTGCAGTTCTTGACAGGCCAAGGTCATTTAGTAGGCTGTAGAGAGATTTTGCTGGTATAGCTCTCGCTCCCAATATAAAATTTTTTATAAAGTTTACGTAAAAACAGAATATTTTATGTTGTTACCATGTCATCATAATGTTTATAATTAAAGGCACTGTATGATTTTGAAACATAAAAAATGAATAAAAATCTTGATTTTATAAAATATTGTTTGTGTTGTTCAATTAAGTTATTTTTGTTTTTTTAAACAATTTTAATTCTTAGGGAAATGTTTACAAGACATATTATTTTTAGGGCTTTCTATAACGATTTTTGTAGTACAATATTTTTGTCACCTCAACAGTTTTGTGAGGAACTTATGTAATTTATGGTTTAAGTATAAAATTTTATAAATATTTATTAATTAATGTTTCAGAGGGGTTTGTATATTCAGACCCTTATACAAATATTGGTCTCATCACTAGCCCTACAATAGAGAGCACCTACCACGAAGGAACAAGCATTAAACTCGTAGTACATTCCCTCAAGAGGCCACATCCTATTACCTTTACTTGTGATGGTGAGTTATTATTACATATCTATATTTTTAAACATATATGTATATTACATATATATATATATATATATATATATATATATATATATATATATATATATATATATATATATATATATATATATATATATATATATATATATATTTTAGGTTAGTTTTGGTTGGTAAAGATTATTTAGATTTTTTGGACTAGGAGACTGACAGACTTACCTTGGTAAGAGTCCACACTGTAGTCTTGAAATAGAAACACATAAAAGCACTTAAACAATGATATTTATTTTATTTCATTCTCTCATATTTCTTTTTGTGTTTTCTCTTCGATTGATAAAGACCACTGTGTGGTTGAAATATATCATTGTTTAAGTGCTTTTATGTGTTTCTATTTCAAGACTACAGTGTGGACTCTTACCAAGGTAAGTCTGTCAGTCTCCTAGTCCAAAAAATCTATCTATCTATATATATATATATATATATATATATATATATAGATTTTTTGGACTAGGAGAAAGTCCAATTTTTTGGATTGTTGGAAGAAAGTTTTCTAAAGACACAAACACACCAGCCATTATGTTGGTATAGATATATAGATGACATCTTCCTAATTTGGACACAAGGTGCTTCAACACTTGAGGCATTTTTAGACAGCCTGACACAATTCTCCACACTTCAATTTACCTGGGAGAAATCTACATCAGCCATCACCTTTTTGGATGTAGAGGTAACACTCCAGAATGGAAATATCAACACAGGAATTCACACCAAACCGACAAACCACCTACAATATCTCCATTTCGACAGCAACCACCCAATAAACATAAAACGATCCATTCCATACAGTCAAGCAATCAGGGGTAAGAGAATCTGTTCGAATGATAGGGAATTGGAAGATTTTAATAGAAAGATATCAACAGCCTTCCAGAGAAGAGGATACCCAAAAAAACTCATTGAAAACCAAATTCATTCAGCACAATCCTCGGTTCACCATAAACCACAAACAGAACAAAATAAACGGTCTTTAATAACAGAGTACCATCCTGGTCTACATAAACTCAACAAGATATTGAGAGATGGCTTCAAAATTCTTCAAGCTTCTGTCCACACCAAAAATCTTTTCACCGATCCACCGCAAATTTGGTACAAGCAACCTCCCAACTTGAAAAACATCCTAGTACATCCTAAACTACCAGACCCTGATGCAGAGAAACCACACAAACTTCCTCATGGCTCCTTCCCATGCAATAGACCTAGATGCAAGACGTGTCCAATACACCCCTCAGCAAATAGTTTCAACAGCCAAACAACAAAAATGGTCTTCAAAATACAGGGTCATCATAATTGTACATCGAAAAATGTCATATACCAGCTGCAATGTAAACTTTGCTCAGCACAGTACATAGGCCTGACCACGGATGGTCTGAATATCAGAATGAATGGCCACAGACATGATGTTAAAATTATGAATATGGATAGACCAACAGCTCAACATGCTGCGAGTCACGACATCACAACTTTTGATGACTGCTATACCACAAAAATAATTAAATCACTCCCCCCTGATTGCAATCCCTCAGAACTGAGAAGGTGGGAACTATCATACCAGTGGTATACCAAGTCCAGAGAATCCCCTAACCTCAACATTAGATAAATCCATTCATTTTTTATTTTATTATTATTATTTTTTTTAAAATTTTTTTTCTTTTATTTATTTTTTTATTTTATTTTATTTTTTTTTCTCCTAATAGCTTTATCTCTTTTCCCCTGACAGACTTATATAAACTATAATCACTCATATGCTCATGGAAACAATACATATATATCTTTAATCTGTGCATCTGTGTCATCTGATTTCTACTCTACACAGTCTGTGATTACAACTTATATTTGTTTTATTTCATTCTCTCATATATCTTTTTGTGTTTTCTCTTCGATTGACAAAGACCATTGCGTGGTTGAAATATATCATTGTTTAAGTGCTTTTATGTGTTTCTATTTCAAGACTACAGTGTGGACTCTTACCAAGGTAAGTCTGTCAGTCTCCTAGTCCAAAAAATCTAAATATATATATATATATATATATATATATATATATATATATATATATATATATATATATATATATATATATATAATATGTTTTCTTTTTTAATAATCTAAAACAACATAGGCTATTTAAATACAAGAATATTTATTAATTTATATTCAAAGCTTTTTATTGGCAAACAGTACCAACATCATCAGGAATCAGGTACTGTTTACAAATGAAAAGTTTTGAATATAAATTAATAAATATTCTTGTATTTGAATAACCTATGTTGTTATATATATATATATATATATATATATTTGTAAATGAATAAAAATAATAATGTATAAAAATTGTTTTTAATTTATATATTTTTCAAAGCTTTTCCCTAATGATAAATGTATTAGCATCTACAGAAAAAATAAGCGATAGAACAATTATAAAAAAAAATTAAATCATATGTACTACAATTCAATTGTATGCTTATTGGTGTTTGTAGTTCTAAGTAATTTTCACCATGACATCAATGACCTTGTGAGTAGTTTGGTGTTTTGATTTCACTTAAATTTGTTAATTAATTAATTTGTCTTCGGCTTTATGTTTATACATTTCTAATGTTTCATATATATATATATATATATATATATATATATATATATATATATATATATATATATATATATATATATATATATATATATGTAAATATATATTCTTTTTTAACCTTTGTTTATTTCTTTAATTAATTTCATATTTTCTATTTCAGGAAATCTGTGTTCATTATTTGATACAATTTGTAGACAAAGTTGAATTGTATATGTTCGTAGTTATATAAGCGTTTAGATTTCCTTTATATCTTCCTCCTTATTTCTGCTGTGTTTGTCCTACTTATGATTGATTACAATCTTGGCATATTATATTATATACACCATTTCTTCTGTGCCTATTATTTTGATTATAGTATTTGTTTATTATATTTTAAAGTTTATTGTCAGTTTTGTAAGTAGTTTGTGTATGTTTTTTTAAAAAATAATCTTGTATTTCTATTTATTTTATTTCCTTTGAATGTAAATGTCCTAATTTTTTCTCTTTCATTATTTAACAGGTTGTGTGGATTTTTTGTTTTTTTACTGTTATAATTTAATTTATCTCTAGTTTTTCTTTTATATCCATTTTAAGATGCAATTTGGTATATTATATTTTTCTCTTTTATTAGATCATGCATATTCAATGGTATTTTATTCATTATATGTAATAAATTATACAGTGCTGCCATTTTTTGGTTATAAGGATGGTGCGAATAATTTGGTAATATTTGATTTGTCTATTGGTTTCCTGAATTATTTTATTCAAATTTTTTGTTGTTTCTAGTAATAGTAATATTTAAATAGTTCAGTTAAATTTTTGATTCGAATTCATGACTATATTTTATAATTTGTGTATACTATTAATATAATTTAATATTTTGACATTTGTTGATTCCATCTTCGCGTGAGCTACTAGTAATCACTTACAACTTTTTTTAAAAAAATGTTTTAACTTGCCTATAGTAGCACTTACTTTTTTGTGTTGAGGACGGCCGTTTCGGGAGATGTGTCCCTTTGTCAACTCAGACCGTGACAAAGGGACACATCTCCCGAAACGGCCGTCCTCAACACAAAAAAGTAAGTGCTACTATAGGCAAGTTAAAACATTTTTTTAAAAAAAGTTGTAAGTTAATATTTTGTCAACATATAAACCATTATTATTTGATATATATAATCCATCATCTGCATATCAAAACCAACGTCCATTTTTATCGTATGTGTCTGTAATTTTATCTATTTCATTGTCTATATTGTGTAAAATATTTCTGATGATATATTTGATATAAGAAAGCCCTTTGTTAACCTATGTTCTTGTTCATATATTGTATTATATAAAATTTAATTTTGATTTAATATGATTTTTAAAGTATTTATTATTTCTTGTGTTAATGTTTTATCTTGCTCATGGTTTTCTATATTATTTTTTTATTATTTCAAGGGTTTTTTACAATAGGTATGTTATTATATATGTGGGTAACATCAAATTAATGATATTAATTAGGTATGATTATCAGTTTTAATTTCTTTTAATTTTTGCTATAAGCTCAATAGAATTTTGTATATTATGAGTATTATTTAATTTCACTTTATCTTTAAGTAATAATGCAAATATTTTGATATTTTATGAGAAGGAGCAGTGAATCAATTAATGGTCTAATGGTTTAATTAATTGCGTTTTTGCAACTTAATTAGCCCATTTAATCTTAGAATTTTAGGATTATCATTCATATATTATTATACATTTGATTAAATAATTTATATGATGTTTTTATTACATTTTTTACTTAATTTTGATATTTGTCTCTGGCATTTTTAACTATTTGTGAATATTAATTTTTAGATTTATAATTTTCATTGTTATGTTAATCTCTATTAAAAATAACTACAGAAATACCTTTATCAGCTTTTGTCATTATAAGAATATTAGTTTGTAATATTTGTTTAATGTGATAAATTTGTGAGTATTGTTTTCAGCGTATACTATTAATTTTATTATTTTTAATCAATTTAGATATATTATGGGATGCTTCAATTTTCATATTTTCTTGTTTATCTTCTTTTAATTTATTGATTGCCAATTCAGTGTTTACTATTATCATATCAATGTTTCTCTTTATATCTTTTTTAATATTGATTTTATTATTATTTGGTAGTATTTTTATTTCATTTTAGGTAAATTTTGTATTTGTTAAGTTAACAAAATTAGGGTGAAACTTATAATATTGTTTGATTACTTCTTCATTATTTTCTTTGTCCATTTTTAAATTCTTGAGTTTTTTTGTCAGAATATTTATTTTGGTTTGTCTATAATAAAAAAAACATATTAATTTTATTACATTTTTCTTCCAATTTTATTTTATCCATAAAAAAGGATGATTTCAAATGCAATTTCTAAATGTCAATAGTATTTATTTATTTTTTTGGTATAAGTATTTGATTTAATTTTCCACCCATAAAATTTCTGTCTGTATATGTGTTTTTTGTGCAACATTATTTTTTCTTTTTTATATTAATTTGTGTATATTTAAGAGCAATATTAATAATAATACATTCTTTCTTAAAAAATATATTACAATTTGTGTGTATTAATTGAATTTTATGCTTTTAATATAAATGTAAATCTTTTAATAATGATCAATTATAAGTAGAACTAAGTTCTATAAAACACATAATCACTGACACCAATAGCCTAGTAAGGCAACAAAATATATTAAGTATTAAAAAAATTAGAAATAAAATAAACCAAAGAAGATCAATTATTTAAAAATGAATTTAAGTAGTTTGCGGGGTTAACCTAAATTGTAGGGGTTAACCTAAGTAATGGAAGTGATTTCGTGATATAGAAACACAAAGATCATTCCTGTACATTGATGGTCAGTACAGAAATAGTTCTGACATAAGGGCATCCAAAATGTGTCTATAAAGTAGATAATGTCCTTAGGAAATGCAGTGAAAGGCTGCGGACATACAGAAAGCAACTAGTGGTCACAACGCAACGTAAACTTAATTTGCTATTAGAAAAGTTGCTAGTCGGTTTACAAGATTCTTCATATAAAGTTGCTAGTTTAGTTCTCAGTTTAAGTCGTCGTTAGAGGAGGATGCCATCCTTGAGTGTATTTTAAGAAAGAAGCTATAAAAACATTACAAAAAAAGACAATTAAGTATACTCTCCTATAACGTGATTTATGAGAGACAAGGTCAATACATTGCTGTGCAAAATTTATGTATTTACCCAGAGCAAATTTTTAATTATTATTGTATGAGCATTAGCAGTTACGACTGCCTTTTAAGTCATGTAATTGAGAACATCAAGAAAAAACAACTAATTTGTGAAAACCGACTTTAGCTGGAGAAAGATTAACAGTAACACTCAGCTAAGGTTAATTGCTCATTTATGTATTTCTTTTTATGCGTAACTGCAAAACTTAAAATAACATTACATTGTAGTGAAATAAAAATTAGTTTTTAAACAAATACAATTTTATAGTTCAAGTGCCAATTTTAAAATTGTTGGTTGTCATTCATATCCTTTTGAAGTTGTTTGGTACATAAGTCATTAACAGAACCAGCAATATTTTGTTTTTCTAATATACTATAGCAGTATAATAACAGACTATTCAAAGAAACAGAATCACAAAAATACAAATAAAAAAAAATATTATTTAAATACGATAGCACTATTGAGAAACGGATACACAACTCATCAAATACTGCTAGCAACTGATAAACGAGTTTACAGCATGTCATGACCAGAGCAGCTCTAGTTTCTGTGTCACTCGCTAGTCTCGTTGCTATCACTTCACTCTGAACATGTGCATTCAACTCTGTACCCTGTGAAAAACCAACTTCAGTTTCGGTTGCCTTCTGTATGTCCGCAGCCAAAGAATGCTATACTCAACATATTCAGTAAATGTAATTCTTTAAAGAGCTTAAATCTTCATTGCAAAATTATTTATAATTAACTTTGTTACATTTTAAAAACATATAGCTACATCGAGGCAATTATGAGTTATACAAGAATCAGAATTTATGACCAAATAGAGTAATTCACATGCATGGATCAAAAATTCTCATGGAACTGGAAATGTGTGAATTGTTTCTAGTAAACGAAATGCAAAATACCCTTTTCAAACAAAATGATATAAATTTAATTACATACATGGTTATTAATCTAAGATCTGCTAATATATTATGCTATTGAGTATCCTCAATACGTAGAACACCAGTTATCCAAACTCAGACCATCAGAATCATTGATTATCCGAATTGCATTGAGATTAGCAAAAAATTTTCCGACATTAAGAAAAAATGTTTTGCAGAAATGTAATGCGATTTCCAAAATAATGATTCTGTCTACATGTGCTATTGGGATTTTCTCCATGAAGGTAGTGTAATCACAGCGGAAATGTTTGTTATTTAGATGCTGAGTCATCACCATCTCAGTGCAGTTTTCTATAGTTGTCTGTCCTAGCCTGTCTGTCTCTATTAATTTTGATTACTTATTCAATATGTCTTTGATTTGGATCGGTCCATTGTTTTGTTTATGAGTGCATTCTGTCGTTTACCATGCCTTCTATAAAAAAAAACGAGTTGTCTTACGTTTGTGGATAAACTAATAAAAGATCAATCTGATAAAAGAGTTACTGGTAAAGAGTTGGTTGAGATGCATGGTGTTGGACAATCAATGATTTCAGACAATAAAAGGAGCTAACCTACACTTTTAAACTTCTTGTCAATACTTAAAAATGAAGATGAATGTTTTTCAAGGAAATAAATGAGAAAAAACAAATAATTAGAAGATGCCAATTTCAAGTGGTCTTTGCAATAATGATATATATGGGAAATCTAAATTCAAGTCTTTAAGCTAAGATTTCAGCTCAGAAGGTTACAAAAAAAATAATAAAACTATAATACATTATAGTTTTTTCTCCCATTTGCGACATACATACAGTAATTAATTAAAATTGACTTTTTTCGATAAAGTCCAAATATTGGTTTTTTTGTTTATGCGAATTTGAACTTTTCCCTATTGATTGGGTTAATTGGAGCTCTCTTTCACCTCAATATTCAAAAGATATATAATCCCCCATGAATCTCAAATTACCAAATGTTATGTCTACCTTTTTGTGTAAATAAGAGATTTAAGATTTTGAGAATCAAAAAGGAAGATTTAAGATTTATAGATATTTATCAATAATAGTACACATAGATATTTACTTTTATACCTTTATGTATATACCCTTTTATGAATCTTGTAGCAACATGTACGCCGGTGTATTTATACACATATGTGTTTATACATTGAAAATATATTTTATTGATTCGTTTTTATTTAAGATGATAGTAAATAACTTATGATCTAAATTAAATGGTATATTGTGAAAAGTAATATTTCTCTGTTAGTGTGTTCAACTCTATGAATTACTGATCTATTAAATTTCTGTACAATTAAATGCTTTTTTATTTTTTTTCAGTAAGTAGCAGCGTAGAACACATAGTTCTTCATGTAGTGTGCGAGTTAGACTGCGGGCCAGCAGCTGATTATGTACTAAAAGTATGGGGCCTTGCTGAGTACTTGACATCGCACACATCTCTGGCTGATTATGAATACATACACCAGTGTATTAAACTAGAGAAAGATATTTCTCTTGTGCTTGTACATGTTGATAATCTAGCTAGGCCCCTATCGAGAACAGTAAGTTGTATTTGTTTTACGGGTGTGATTAAGGGGGAGTATATTTGGAACTGTTTATTATCCAACAATGTATTAGGTAATAGCATTATTCTTGAATTTTGTAGTCCATTACGTTCGTTGAATCTTAGTAATCACTTAAACAATAGTGTGACTATCCGAACTTTAAATTTAGTAAATTTGTTAAAACTTACTGAGACAGAATGTTTTCGATCGCTATTTGCCGATCTTCATCGATGAAGATTGGCACATAGAGATCGAAAACGTTCTGTCTCAGTAACATTTAACAAATGTACTAAATTTAAAGTTCGGATAGTCATAAACTATTGTTTAAGTGATTAATAAGATTCACCAAACGTAATGAACTACAAAATTCAAGAATTCAACACAGCAATACAGGCTGCAGTCCAAGAATACAGGAATACAGTTTTAAAGGTTAGGAAAATATACGCCCACATACAATTCAATAAATTATGCCTAACTCACAACCCACATACGCGAAAATAACAATAAACAACAACAATAAAGCAGCTACAATTACCAAACAAAAAGCAGAAATAATTTACATTAAATAAAGTATCAAAAACCTATACAAAAATTATGACTTTCTAAATTATAGGCTATATCAACTCCACTTAAATCTCGCAAACACAATCGGACACGATATCACATTACAATTGGTGACATACACAAATAATTGGGCAACTTATAAAAAAATAAACATAAAAAATAACCACAAGAAAAAAATTAATCAACTATTATGTAAAACAAAAACACAACTTACTCTCAACCTACACAAAAATTTTACCGAGTACAGTTAACCTCACTAATACCAAATTCACACAACACGAAATGAATTTAATAAACAAAGGCCTAAAATACAACCTACATTATAAACCAAATAACATAACAAACAGAAACATTATATTACAAACAGAAACAGCCATACAAAAACCGACACCAAAGACCAAGACTCACTTCAACATGACATGAAAAACCTAACCAAACAGAAAAACATAACCAACAAAAACAATGAATAATGAAATTAAAATCGCTGAAATCATAAAACAAAAAGCCCAACTAGACAACATCACATTCACTACAGCAAACAAAGACCACACCACAGTAATTATTAATATAAACAGCCTAAATGACAAAATCAATGTTTACATAATAAATAATAATATAGTACAACTACATACAGACCCAACAGAGAATTATCACAGAACCATCAAACAACTAAAGACAAGACACGATGAAAATCGGCACATAGCGATCGAAAACGTTTTGTCTCAGTAAGTTTTAACAAATTTACTAAATTTAAAGTTCGGATAGTCATAAACTATTGTTTAAGTGATTAATAGTATTATTGTTTGAATGTTAAACAAAATAAATTACTGTGTTCCTCATCTCACTTGATTATTTAATGTAATATCAAGCAGTTTGGCACTGTGTCTACAAACATCTGTGATTCATATCGAGCAACCACACAGTATTCACTGCCCTAGAACACATATTGGTTAACAGGTATTAATTAACGGATATGGGGAGGCTATTGCCTGTTTTGTGGTTTTTTTCATGGACTATCTCTAGTAACTATGAGAAATTGCAGGCTATTATCCCATTGCTTACAAGGCCATATGGAGGGTCACTTCTTGTGTTAGCAGCATTGGTTTCACAGTTCCAGCTAGAATCTTGGTTCTTTAGAATAAATGTAGCTTTACCTTTGCTATTGTATACTATATTAATGTTTTCTCGTTTCCTATCAGTTCTCCTCCTAAGGACTTCATTATTCTATTACCTATACTTGAGATAACATGATAACACTGATACATTACTATATATATTTTTACTGCCCACCCCGTTTTTAAGGTGATACGCAAGGGGATACACATGATTTCAAGACTAGTAGATAGCCTATTATGCGAAAGTAGATCTTCCCATGTAATTTAGATTCCTGGAAACACACAGACCTCTTATTCCTCTTATATGATACCTATATTCCACACTTTCTTCTTTATTTCTGGCTATTTTAACAGTGCTCGGCGAGGGATGTAAATGTGTTCTTGGTTAATCAGTATCTTGGTGCTGCTAAAGTCTTTATTTTCAAGCTAGTAGCTGGAAGACGGATGGTTCTTTTTCTTCAAATGTTGGGCATTACTTTAGGTTATCCTTTGGCTCGAATGGTTCAGTAGTCATTCAACACCCATTGTTGTTTTAGTGTGAGATGTTCTTGACATCTTAGTTTAGTGTATAATTTACAAACCTGACTGGCTGTTATTATTGTAGATGTCTGTTATATCAAGCCCGTTTGGACCAAAATTACTGTTAGAGATAGTTGGACTGTAGACCAAAATTATTAAAGTTGTTTCGCAATGGAATAACGTGTGTAATTATGTTTAAAGTAAATTAACATATAAGAAAAACTTTAACATAGGGCTTAAGAAGATGTAAACTGAAGGACCATAAATTAAATATAGTTAATTGGAAACTAAAACTTAGAGTGCTTACACTAGTCTGTTACACTGAACTTCTCACCTACGTGGTTGCACTCACGTAACACACGTTGAATCAGAAAGTCCCCATTCAGTACTGAACTGTAGAACTAGACTGACTTGTAAAGTTATTGTATTCTAGATTGTAATTTTGTAATAAGACCCTCTGATGATGATGGCATGGTCATCAAAATGTACATAAGGGGTTTAGTCTTAGGTAACTTGAAGTATTAGTTATTTTTGTGGTATTAGGGGTTTTTGCCAATATTTTTAATTGAAACACTAATTTAGCATAGTCTACATACAGCAATAGACTTTTAGACTTTTGTATCATGAATTATTTTTATAAGTGAATTATTTGTACAGGCTCAAGATGACAACCGAGATAAAATGCTTTCTTTGGATGATCTCTTACCAAAAGAACCTGTTCAACCTATTTCTTTCGACACACTACAAATACTATTAGGTAATGCATTTAATTTATCTTCTCCATTCAATTAATTTGGTTTGTAATTTTTTAATAAACATTTAAATTACCATGATTTTTTTCATAAGTAATTATTGTGTAACTGAGTGAAAACTGTTAACTTACTTGGTGACGCATTTCGAAAGAATTGTTTCATTAACGAAGCCAACCCCTTGCTCAAGTTAATACTTTTCATTCGGTTAATCTATAATTATGAATGATTTATTCAGTGAATTCAAGGCGATTACAACAACCATGATTTTGTTGCTCACCAGAATGCAACTTACGAAGAGATTTGGTTGCCAGCGTAAACAGGAAGCTTTATTTTTCACCGTTGGATTGTCTGGAGATTCTTGTTTGAATATCCATTCTCTCTTGACAAACTAATCAGCTCTTTTGTCAACGAAGGATTCAGCTCCAGGCCCGGATGATATTGTGTACTCCATGATTAAAAATCTTCCACCATTGGCAAAACTAGTTCTCCTTCGAATATACGTTATATTCGAGGATTCCCATTTCCCGATGATAATTCCCTTTTAAAACAAGGAAAGGACAAAACTAATCCCAGTAGTTACAGACCCATCTCTCTAACCAGCTGCTTATGCAAACTACTGAAAAAGATGGTCAACCGACGCCTTGTCTAGTACCTAGAAACAAACAAACCTCATTCTAACGATCAGTATGGTTCCAGACGAGGATGTTCATCAGTTGACCACAATTGGTTTTGTTGAAGTCAGCTATACAGAATGCCTTTTTCACTCGTCGCCATTTTCTTCGACCTTGAGAAGGCATATGATATGGCGTAGAGAAGAACTTTGAACATTTTAAAATCATGGGGTGTACAAGGTAACATTCTTGTATTCATTAAAAATTATTTGAATAAGAGGCATTTCCGCGTACGACTTGGAGGCACATATTCTAATCGCTATGAGCTAGAAAATGGTATACCGCAGGGCAGGTGTTCTGAGTGAGACACTGTTTGCTGTTGCCATTAACAGTGTCACATCAAACGTACAGTCTCCGGTCCACTGCTCTCTGTTTGTGGATTATTTTTGTATATATGTAGCTGCTGGGAGTATGGCTACAGCGGAAAGGTCCCTACAATGGTAATTAATAGATTGCAGGAATGAAGTAAATCTACCGGCTTTAAGTTTTTGGCTTCGAAGACACAGTGTATAGCTTTTAGATGTTGCGATGTTTTAATGTTGAGATTTTTGGGCCTTTTATTTGATAATAAATTCTCAAGTTCTAAAACTTTTTGATTTAATACATCACTCTGGCCTTAGACTTGCCACTGGTGCTTTTAGATCAAGCCCAATCTCCAGGCTTCTAGTTGAAGCTGGGGAACCATCTCTTTCAATGCGATGTCAAATATTTCAAATTTCATTTTACACTGGTCTTCGAAACAAATCTAAACATCCGGCATTCAAAGCAGTTTTTGATAACGACTTTGAGGATTGTTTGATGTGTGTCAACGTTCGACTGCTTCCTTCGGAATAAGAACGTCATGCATTTATAGTAACCTAAATTTAGATCATCCTCCTATATTCGAATCAACATTGTGGCACATCCCTCGATGGACAATATGAATGCCAAATTTTGACTTCTCACTGTCCTGGTAGCTAAACCACAATACTCCTGATATTTTTTATCATCAGGAGTAGATTCAACTAATTCACCATCTTTATGTGACTATATTCACAGATGGTTCGAAACTAGACAGTGGGATAAAATATGCATTTTATATGGAAGGGCAAACCTACTCCTACGGATTGCCCTCAGCCTGTAGCGTTTTTACAGCAGAACTCTATGCCATTTTCCAAGCTTTAAGATCTATTCCGTCTGCAACATCTAATTATTTTGTGTGTTCTGATTCCGAAAGTGCTCTCCAGGCTATTAAGCAGGAAATGTACACTAAGAACCCTTTAGTTGGAGACATCTTGTGCTCAATACACAGGCTCCAATTATGAAGTGTTGAGGTGTCTCTTGTTGAGAAATAGCTGGTCACTGCAGAATATTTGGAAACACTAAAGCAGATGAAGGTGCAAAATTAGCTACAAGAATGGTGGAATCGACACAATGTGTGATGCATCAGATTTTGTATACACTGTTAAAAGTAAACTATTCTCTGTTTGGAATGAAAAATGGCAATATATAAATGGAAACAAGCTGAGGGACATCAATAATACTGTCAGACCATAGAGGTAATCTGTTCGTTCGAATGGTAGGGAGGAAGGGATGGTTACTCATCTTTGCATCGGCCACTCTTTGTTAGTGCATGGTTAGTTGATGCGACATGAGGATCCACCACTGTTAGTTTTGTGAAAGTAGAATCAAAATCAAGCACATTCTTCTTGATTGTGATGAGTCAGACCATAGTGGTCATCTGTTCGTTCGAATGGTAGGGAAGAAGTGGTGGTTACTCGTCTTCGCATCGGCCACTCTTTGTTAGCGCATGGATGGTTGATGTGACATGAGGATCACCACTATCTTAGTTTTGTGAAAGTACCATCACAATCAAGCACATTCTTCTTGATTGTGATGAGTTGACCGATTTGTATACACTTTATGCTCTTCGAGGTAGTTTAACCCTTAGTGCTCGGATTTTTTTAACATGCTTTGCTTTCCCACTTGTAATTAAATTGAGACAAATACCTCACCTGCAAGTTGCATTATTGTTTATAGAAAACCTTGTTTTCTCTTGCATGATTTTAGTAAACTAAGCTATTTTTATTCACTAATACTGTATGTACATGATTTTATTATCTTATTTGTAGTTTTGCTGAGTATGATATCTTTGAAAACAGTCTTCAGGATGAAGTCCTGGTTTTCTGCTGCATGTTTTGCAGTGAAAAACTGTTTCCCTTCTACCTCCTTTTATCTTCCTATTACTGCAAACTACACAATCCTTAGAACTACCTTTATCATTGGAAAAGATTAAATGTAATTTCCCATTCAGTCTTTCTTCTTTGTCAGTAGTTGATGGCCGACCCCTCTTACTATACGGGTTATTCCTGATATCACCAATGCGTTTCCTTACCAAGTTTTGGCGAAACTATTTTTGTTTAACAGGATTTTCTCTCTATCCTTTTTTTGTGTTATTATAGATAATAAAACTGTTTACTAAAGCTACATCTAATAGCCAGAAAAAGATTTTCCTCTACCATTTATTTGTTCATCTCATAAAACTGCACGGTTCATTATATTGAACAGCTAAATCTATACCACCTATAAACTGGTTATATTTACAAATACCTGTTGGTTTAATTATTTTGTTTAGAAACGGAACTACATTCTAATAAATCAAGATCATGTAAAAGATCAGGAATTTCAGAATGACTATTTGCACGTGAAGCCATGGCAAACTACGAGTAAACAAATAACCTGCAAAACTATAACCTACTTGCAGCTTATAACGTAGCGGCAAACTATATTTTGTTGTGACTCACATATTCCTAGACATTTTTAACTTAGTTCACATTATTGTCAATAGAGTGTAGCACCAAACTGTAAAAGATTGAATGTCGTGGGCTTTGCCGCAGACGAGTTATAAGCATTTGAAAATCGTGTCGGGTGACCCCTGACATACGAATAAACTGGACTACGAGTAAAACCGCTTTTCTACGCCACCTAAATCTATTTAATAACATTTAAATTTTGTAAAAATTTAATTTCTTTAGTTTTAGATAATTAGTTTTAACTATTTATTTTATTTTGATTAGTTTTCATTTATAGAAATTTCATTTTAAATAACACTTGAGGAATTGGTTTTTCACCTGGAAAAAAAATTGACCAAGACACATAGGGCGTGAAAGATCTGGTAATTGTTTTCAATGTATGAAACACTTTGTGCCTAAAAAAATGATTCATTGAAAAACGAAAAACATCATTCCAAACTTCTTCAGTGTAGATACCATATACTTTGGCCTTGAGAACTGTTTTATGTGCGTTTTCTAATATCAAAAGTTGTTTATTAGCTAGTCGATGTCTAACAGTTATTGTAAGCAAATTTGTTCTACTGGCAAGTTCTCGATTTAAGTCAACAGTAGCTAATTTTACTTTTTCTTACTAATAAAGGATCCAGAGGCCATTGATTTTTTTTATAACCACATTTTCCAGTCCTTTGAGGTGAGAAGGACCCAGTTTCTTGAATATTTTTTAAAATAGCATCCATTATCCACAACTGATGCCACATACCGATTTTTGAAAGAGTAATGAATTTTGAGTGTTTTCTTGGAATGAAATCCAATGTTACCAAATATATTATATACACAAACAGATAGAAGAAAATATGATTTTGTAATGAAAAATAATAGACTTTTGTAACTCATTATTTTTGTTACGAAATTGCTACGTAGACAAAGAACATCAACTTAGTTTATAGTTGTGATTTTACATTTTAGTGTAGTTACATCATAAAATAAACAAAATATCTCCTCCGTTCAGAGTAATTTGGATGTTCTTATAACTGTTCATTATAATCTTATATCTTTTTTCTTAACTTGAACGAGTTGCCCGTTGATTTTGCATAGATTTATTCAAGAACAATAAATAGTTTCATTATCACAGTTTCACTGTTATATTCTATGGTTGTATTTAGTAATCACATGATATTGTATCTTGAATAGCAAATTGGTTAAATTGTTAAATCTAACAATTGAAAATGCCAGAATTTTAACAAGATCTTGTTTTTAAATTAATAGAAACATTGGAGAATGAAATGGATCGAATAGAGAAGGCTGCAGCACAGGTGACTGCACTGGGAGAAAGTTCTTGCATGCCACCGTTACAGCCTCGTGGTGTAATGCAAGCAGTCAAGGCGGTCTGTGCACTGTTGGGCAATGTCGAGACACTTGACATTTCTCATGCTTTGGATATGTTTAACAGAGCTTGTTCTCAGTTCATCGGTAAACCTCAGGTGATTATAGTATTTCAAATTTAAAAACTTAATTAAAACAACATTTGTCAGTCAGTCATTCAAATACATAAACTCCTGTTTCTATATATTCCTACTAACTTAAAAATTCTTAGTTACATTTATGGTTAGGGCTTTTTGAAATTTAGGTTTTCTTCATTATTGTTGCAATTATTTTAACATTTTTAATGTTGTTTTCCATTAATATAATTTTAATTTTTTCCTAATTGTTAATCTTTTAAAACAGGAATTTATTATTGTTTTAATGCTTTTTTTGTTCCTCCCTATTCCTGTTATTTTTGTTTGTTTGTATTATTTTAATGTTTAATTTTGCATTTTGTGAAACTCACTATAGACAGTAATAACTTTTTCCATATTTACATTTGCTCTTAGGATTCTTTGATATTTGGATTGTCTCATTTTAGTTTGTATTATTTTAACCAAATTTATGTTATTCTGTATCAATATAAGTTTTTCATACCGTAATTGTTAATTTTTGAAATAGGAATTCATTATTGCTTTAATGTTTTTTTTGTTTCTATCTGTTTCTGTTATTTTTTTAGTTTTGTTTTAATTGTTTAATTTTGTATTTTGTAAAACTCGGGCAGTAATAACCTTTTTTGAATCTAGATAACAAAAATATGAAGTAATAATATATAGTTGTCTAATATTGAAAGTATTAATGTAGTTGTCTATATTAAATAGAGGATTAATTATAGATAGTTTCTCACTTTTTTAGTTATAATTGATTGTAATGGAATTTAATAATTGTTAGTCAAACCATTTTCAATTAAGATTTTAAATGTAATGAAATGGGGTGTGTGATATGACTAAATTTGTTTTAAAACAGGCAAGACTTCCTCAACAACTTTTGGCAACCAATGTAGATACTAATGATGATTTTTAAGTATCGTTAAACATTTTGTCTTAGTATTAAAAAAAAAAAAAATTACTTAAACTTTAAGTTCATGGAAGCATACTATTTTGAAAGATGCTAAACTTCAAAGCAAATTAGTTTTGAAAAGTAAATAAATTGTAGCTAATGTTCAAGTTACAATTATTTTGTGTAGTAGCTGCTCTTTTCCCTGAATGAGTTATTATCTGTTTTAATGTCTAAATTAGGCTGTAAAAACTATTTCAGATTTTAGGTTTTAAAATAGTTGTAATTTAGTATAAGTTGTCATTAATATTGTTGTTGATCTATAGGATGAATCTTGGGTCCGACCAGAGATTGTGGAAGAAGATGGTGATTACTCTGTCGTAAGATTCAGGCCTACAGAAAGTTTAGTAGAGACGATTAACAATACTTGTGAACGCATCAGAGATGCTGTTCAAGGCCTTATCGAAACATATTCGCATGCATTCAGAGTCGATTTCAAGTTAAGGGACATTTTTATCCAACAAAGCAGTGAGTTTTGTTTATTTAGACTAATGTAAAATAAGCAGTGAGTTTTAAATAATTTAAAATTATGTCAACAGGCCTTCAATATGTAATTTTTTTGTAATAATTTATATGTGATGTTTTTCTTGTTAAATATTTATTTATTAATCAATGTACATTTCATAAACAAGAATATTTATAAAAGTAATCCCTCAAAGTTTAACCTGTTGCTGTTCTAATTATATGTGTGTTGCAGACACTAGCGGGTACGAATTAATTCCTGCGTCAGTTGATTTGTATTTTGCTACAAAAATATTCTGACTTATTAAGCACTAATATTACATTTTTTTCTAGGTGCAATTTTTTATTCGATATTTTTTTCCTTAGTTAGTATATTATTTGGTAATTGATTATCATGTGTAATCATCATAAGTAAAAATAAAATAAAAGTTGAGGTTTGAAGTTTGCGTTAGATTTTAGGCTCCCACTATTATTATTCATTTCATATGTATACAAGAATACAGTAATCACAGTTACTTACTGACACAAAATATAAGCTATACTGAGCTTTTCAGTCCAGTTAACATAAAAACTGCTGAAGTGTTCTATTATGTTTAGATGTCTGACAGAAGGTCAATGGGCGATAAATATCTGTCTTTATTTATGGTGTAAGTTTCGAAAGTCGATAAATATCCCTTAGAAAGCACAGTCTAGTCTTTTGGGGGACTTATCAGAAAATATACTTTCTTTAAAAAAAGAAATTAATCAAACAATGACGACACTCATGTCTAACTGCGCTATTCTTAATAACCGCTACTAATTAATTGTCATGTCTAGCTGACTTAGTCTGTAAAAACCAATGGGTTATCTATTAATATATTGATAAAACGAGACAAGAGTCGGGTTAATAACCCTAGGTTAATCTAGGTTAATAGATTAGCTTTTTAAGGGCTTGGTATCAGTAGATGGGTATGAAGCTTAAATCATATGCATTATTTTTTCTAGATAATAAACTCGCTTCAGAAGTATTGGATACAGTTCTTGTTCATGTAGAATGCCTACACAGGCTAAGTCCAGACTGGAACCACGATGAGTATTTAGTTGCTGGCCAACTATATCATGGAACCCGGCCAGTTGGTCATCCAGTTCTTTCAAAAACCATGCCTGCATCACAAGGGCTGTATCACCGAGTAGTCTTTGATTGTTGGTATGTATAACTTTTTTATTTAAAAAAAATTTGTTTTAAAAATAACCAACATGCTAAAAAATGTATAAATACTAATACATTTGTCAAACTGGTGATACAGTCTGGAGTATTGTTGTTTATTCATAGTTTTATGTTTCTTTCCTGCAAAACCAATTTTTTACAAATTTCCTACCTAGACCTTACACAACTGATACTTTATGAGCGAATTAAAAAGCCCACCGTCTTTAAAATTGCATCACAAACATACAATTTCTTTTCATATGTACTATATTACTATGTTATAGTAATAAATCATGTACATTTCTTTAAAGCACAATTCCCTCTGAATATGTTGATAAATAATAAACTGAAAATGGTTTTAAAATTATCAGTTCATTTTTCGTATATGTAGATTACAATTTAAAATAGATATCTAGATATAGATAAATAAAAAAATCATTTGAATCGTTAATGATATAAACATATATATACTGTACTTGAGACGCTAACCAACAGCTTTTTTCATTTATCATTAATTATAGTTATGCTGCTGCGCTCTCTATTGTTTTTGTATAGATATTGGCATTATTTGCAAGATTTCCTGGAATTGCCTTAAATAACCCTGCTCAAACGATTAAAAGATGTGTAGTTTTGTACAATTGAAAAAAATAACTATATGTACATAGTCCTTACTTTCAAATCTGAAACAAATTTGAATATAGCAAAGTGTCTAACTTACCAAAATTTAAAGATCAATCATTTTTTATTATATGTCTTTTCCAACTTTGGCATACTGATTGCTCATACATCTCTTATGATGTTTTTGGCTGATGAAAAATATAATTTGATCAGTTCGCTTGTTACTTACAAATTACTAAAATTTGTTTAGTTTCTCCAAGTCACAAGTTAGGTTTTAGATATGTTTAATAGGCTATAGGTTTTTTTTTCTTTATGCATAATTGTTCAAATTATAAACCATATTTTTAATATATATATATATATATAGACAATGAATTGGCTGTGTTTATATTCACATAAAATATTGGTCATAATCTTTTAATGCCTATTGATTGTTTACCAGTGTTTTTTATACTCTAGTTTATAATTCTTATAATTATTTTTAGGTTAAATTTTGAGGGATCAAGTGTATGTTTACTACCCCGAGAATGTCGTTTAGTGCTGGTGATTTATGGTCGTACTGTTACTCCGGCCACTGAAGGAGAAGAACAGGGTCAAATAAATCAGGTTGAACTGGGTTGGGCAGCAACACAGTTCTTTAATTATGATGGGTAAGACTTCGTTTTAATTCAGATTACAGAATAATCATGTGATTCATTATTTAGTTATGGTTGTAGTTTAATTTTTAGGCAACTCAAGGAGAAAATGTGATTAAAACAATATTTTTTAGTAGTGTTATGTCATTATACTTTGATGATGGGTATATACTTGAAAAGGGAACTGCTATTATACCGTAAGTTATATCCATAGTTACCAGATCTACCAAGTCAGTCAAGGTCTTATCTAATCCGTTCAATAAGTCCTCCAAATATGCTTAACTAAATATTCAAGCTTTAACTAAATTCGTGTGTGTGCGCGCACGTTTGTGTGTGTGTGTGAGTGTGAGTGTGTGTTTTGATATGGTCCTACACCATAGTCACTCATGTTTACAAAAGTTTTTAAAATACTAAATTTAAATTACGTACTTCTTTTACAGGATTCTAGCACAAGGAAGTTTTCTACTATCTGTATGGCCACCTGGCGCAGACAAGAGGCTGGGACCTGCTCCAGCACCAGGCACTCAGCTTCACGGAGACACTCATCCCGTTTTAGGTTAGTTCTAATATATATATATATATATATATATATATATATATATATATATATATATATATATATATATTATATCACTAATATGACACAGTCTTACACTTCTGGACAGTATACAATAGAATCTAAAGAAACAGTGAAGAAAACATCTTTCAGCTTGGATTCTTGTCATGAAACGAAGGCCGTATTTGGAATGAAGATTGTAATAAAAATGCTTTGGAATGAAGTAAGAGATATAAATGTGATTTTTAGGTTTTATAAATGTTTACAATAGGTTAAAGCTTTAAAAGTTTGCACAATTACTAAAATCTACAGTGCAGTGACAAACGTAATCTTCAGTACAAGCTCAGCTCCCAATGCAAGTGATGTATTTGTCAGTTTATAGGACTAGATTTCTGCTTTATGTGAGCATTTGTCATAATATTGATGAATTTGGTAAGACTTTTATCGTTGTAATGTTCTTTTTTATTTATTTTGTTTTTTGTGTGCCAAAATAACACACACCAATCACATGTTCAGCTTGCCCATGTGATAAACTGACTCTTGTAAAAAGTGTTTAGATACTTATCACAAGGACATATAGATATGACTCAGGTGAATGAATGATGCAGGGTTTGTAAATATTTTGTAAGTAAATCTAAAATGAAAACATACTCTATCTCTGATTCAACAATATTTATAGCATTCAAAAATATAACTAAACATTCGTATGACAGAAACATGTCTTTCCCAATGTAGTAATTCCTCAGTACGTAGAATAGCACCAAATGCTGATGCATCGGATCTGATCCAAGATTTATGGTGTCATCAATGGCAGCCTTTATAGATAGAAACTAACTTTTTTCATAATTTTGGATTATCATTGATATTGTTAATTAAGTTTATAATATTATAATTTAGTTAACTGTAGTAGAACACACTCTATCCATGTCATAGACAATATGAGATGAGACGAATTTCTTAGCATTCCATGGATTCACCGTGCAAGTGCCTGGTCCATGGTGTGGCAAAGAGAGTAACCCTGAGTAGCCTCCGGACTTGTGATTCTGGGTGTAGGTTTAAGAGGCCTCTTTGTGATGATCGTCGACACTCACCTTTACTACTCATGTTACCCCCTCTACCTAGCCAAATTTCATAGGAGCGGTTTTAGATACTCGTTCTAAAGTAGAATTTATTGCAGTTTTCGACAGGCCAAGGTCTTTTAATAGGCTGTAGAAAGATTTTGATGGTATACCTCTCGCTCTCACTTCTACTGCATATACATTAACCATATAGTTATTTTTAGTTAATTCATATATTAGGTCATAATGCTTATTAATTTTTATTATGTGTACAAAATTTATACGCATCACAATATTTTTTGAAAATTAGAAAAGTGTAGATTCTCCAAGACAAAATTAAATACATAATTCTCAAGAATTAAAATATTATATAGATAATGGTATGGGAGATGTAATATGTAACTGTAAATCACTGACTTTAACTTTGTTTTAGCACTAAACAAAAAATACTATGTCTTGTTGTCTTTAACAGAAGGTGAAAAAAAAACAATAGCTAGTAACTGGTTAATTAATAGTGTGTTTAGTGTTCTAACTTATCTCTGGTATCGTATTTTATTGTTTTGCACTAAGGGCACAAACATTCCACTGTAGTAAATTGTGAATGATTTCGTATTATTGAGGTTTTCTAGATTAAAAAAAACCAATCCTTGAAACCTGCAGTTAATTTTTAAATCATTTTAGGCTTAACTGAAGCATCTTTACTTATGTATAAAATTATTTAAAAAGTGTAATAAGGTGTGTTACCAGGATGTTTCTGTTACACAGGAGTAGAACTCCCAGACTATGGAGGGCAGGTAGTGTTTCCTCCCTTACTCAAAGATGCCGAGCCTCCATCGTCTGCATTGTATGACTTCAACAGTTTAGATCAAAATACTCAACAACTTCTGTTGGACATCACAGAACAAGATACGTTTACAAAGTAAGCCACACATCTGAAATCCTAAACATATAAATTGGTTATAATTATATGTACAAGAAATAATATTATCATTTGACAAATCATAAAGAAGTGATTAAGTACTAAATACAATACCTTTGTAAAAATCATTATCAAAATATGTTTTATTGCAATTTTATTCTAAGGTCGCTTGTTTTAATTATCTTGAGCCATCGCCTGCAGTAGCCGGCTGGCTTTGTCAATGAAACGATTGTTTCAAAATGTCTCACCAAGTAAGCTCAAAAGTTCTCACTCAGTTACTCAATAATTATTTGAAATTTGTTTTTTCGGACAGAATAACCCTGTTTTACAGACATATAGTTTATTAAATTTATAACCTTAGTAATATAGTAGTGAGATATATTATATTTCTTTTACAGTAACATTTAAAAATAAATCTAGCTGTTGATTACCGTTCAGTAAGTGTACTTATTTAGATAAAAATTGGAAATATTTTTCTAGGATATTTACTTAGCTAGATATCACTAGGAAAGTCCTAAGAGGTTTTAAAGTTTAAGTGTCAACTTTGACATTTGAAAGGAAGATTTTTTTCAGATATGTCATACAAAATCTTGGAATTGATACAATATTAGAGATAGAGTCAGATTAGAGATATACAGTAGAGCGTCAGTAATCAGGATATCAAAAAACCAGAGGGTCAGAAATCCAGATTGTGGTTTCAGCATGTTTGGCACTGGGCGCCAAGAGCGCTGCGCTCGGCGCCACTATAATATATATATATATAAACTAAGTGGTATCTTTAGTTATAAATCCAAAGAAGACAGGTCAATTCCGAAAAAATGCGTCTTATCTAAATTTAGAACACAACATACAGTATATTTAATCATGATTTAAATTTTGTAGATTTGTATGTTCTGCACGCTAACCAATAATGTGTATCAATCAGCAAAATAATAAAATGTAGTATTTAATTTAATTTTTAGCTAATTTGACGCATAATATGCTTTTAATGTCATTATTGATCTGGTGTAGGATTTTTCCAAGTGTAACGTCGCCACTCATCTGTTTCTATCAATTTTTCCCTACATATCAATGTCACTAAATTATTTTGTATTTTTCAACCCCTCTGACATCTATTATGTAATAATTTGTGGTTTTTTTCAAACTTACATGATACTCTAAGGAATAAAATAAATTATATTTAATGAAATATCAATAATACCCAGTAGTTTGAAAATGTGGATAAATTAGTAGTCAGATGGGTCCAGGTCCCAATTGATCTGGATTTTCGACGCTCTACTGTAACTTTGGAAATTATATGAACGTCTTTAAAAGTACTTTCCATTAATTGGATAGTACTTAGCTAAAAGTTTCTTTTTTCACATTCCGAGTTTATACTTCCTACAATCAAAAGTTTTAAACGTCTGTTGACTCAATATCTTCAACTCAGAAGCCTTGGTATTTGCTGATGTTTAGTTTTTAGCCAAAACATTTTAGGTTTAACTGGATAGATTTTTGGAATTTTAAACAAATGCTCACATTTACCAATTGTCAGTAAAAAGCCTCTCACCTCCAAAACGAAGCTTTCTCAAACAACAGTTTCATTCTTTGAGTTTTGTTACTGTTGCATAACTTTTTGTGTTTTGTAAATCAGTGTCATCTGTGATCATATACTGCATGTTTTTTTAATACTTGTAGACATTTTATGTAATGTTTTGTTGACTGATTTTGGAAAATATTTTAAAAATTATCTCAGACAATTTTATACAAATGGGGATTGATTGAGCTGGTTGGTTGAAGTTTGAAAATGGAAATCATTAAATTCACATTTGTTGATCAAACAAATTTTCTTTGTTGTTTGTGCCTCAACCACAAAGTTATTGCTTTCTATTGTTTTCTCCTTAATATGGATGCAGTAACAATGGTAGATTATAGGAAGAAAAGATACAGAAAAATTCCACCGGTCTTGTGAATGTGAGAAGGTCAGGGTTAACATTTACAGAGTTGGCTTTCTTAAAGTAACTCTATTACATGCCGTTCTATTAGGGCGATTGACAGATGGCCACTATTCAATAATTTTGGCCTATCACCTCTGTAATTATCTTGTAGGTGCAGCTTTTAGAGTTACCCAGGTAGTACCATGCAGCACCCTGCTACTATATACCCCATTTAACACTAATAAAAAACTTCTAACTAATGAAAAAATAAATTATACGAGGGCTGTTTTTTTATCAACTTCTGATGTGGTAAAAATAAAACTAGTGAGAGTAATTAAATAAATTTATTATCAAGAGTTAGGTACATTATTAGTTTCTTTTCAACATAATCACCTTTTAAATTGAGGCATTTTTCATACCTGTGCACCAGCTTCTTAATACCTCTTTCATAGAAGTTTGCTGCCAGTGATTTGAGATGGGTTTTCACGGCGACTTGCAGCGCGTCGTCGGTTCGGAAGCTCTGCCCTCCTAGCATCATCTTCAGTTCCGGGAAAAGGTGATAGTCGCTCGGCGCTAAATCAGGGCTATACGCCGGATGGTCAAAAACGTCCCATTTAAACCCGTCAAGAAGACGTTTCGTCAAAGCAGCACTGTGAGGACGGGCGTTGTCATGAATGAGCACAACTCCTGATGTGAGCATTCCTCTCCTTTTGTTCTGGATAGCTCTCCGCAAACGTTGTAATGTACCACAGTATCCTTCCGCATTGATTGTGGTCCCTGGCTCTAAAAACTCCACAAGCAAAACACCTTTTTGATCCCAAAACACCGTGGCCATAATCTTTCTGTTGTTGAACGTTTTTTTGAATTTTTTGGGTTTGTTTGGAGAGTTTGAATGAATCCATTTTTGGGACTGCTGTTTCGTTTCTGGGGTGTCGTACAAAACCCATGGCTCATCTCCTGTCACGATTTTGTTCAAAAAATCATCGCCATCAGCTTCGTAACGATTCAGAAAAGACCTTGCTGACGCCATTCGCCGAGCTTTGTGGTCATCAGTCAACATCTTCTGCACCCATCGAGCACAAAGTTTTTTGTAGCCTAACTTATCAGTTACGATAGTGTATAGGGCTGACCTTGAAATATCAGGAAACTGATTGGATAGCTCCGTAATTGTAAACCTCCGATTGTTTCTTACACTTTGGTCAACTCGTTCAACGAGGTCTTCGTTTGCGATCGACTTTCGTCCTTGTCCCCCTTCATCATGAATGTCAACTCGTCCATCTTTAAATTTCCTACACCAATCACGCACTGCACTGTCACTCATAAAGCTTTCACCGTATACTCGTTTCATTCTACGGTGAATTTCTGCTGCGGATAACCCTTCAGCTTGCAAGAAACGAATGACACTTTGCAACTCACACTTGGTGGGAGATTCTATCAAGGTAGCCATGTTTATGTGTCACTGGATAAACTGGTAATGGCGGCGGACGCCCGAAAACGAGTGAGGTCGTAGTGGGAGAGGTGCGCAGTCGATTGCCGCGCATTACTGGCCAATGCCGCTCGTCCTGCCGTCTAGTGGTACAGTCAGAAGTTGAAAAAAAAACAGCCCTCGTATATAAACCTTGACAAAAAATATATAGTCAATTAATAGTTATATTTGGTTTCAAATAATGAATTTTTTTTCATTCAATTCCTTCTATTGGTTTATATTCTCCTATATATATATATATATATATATATATATATATATATATATATATGACACTAATAAATCACTAATTTTGAGTAATTTTATCCACCATTAAGTGCAATAATTTTACCTTGAGTGATGAGGTACCTTTCGGTCGTTGACCATTGTCGAATCACTGATTGTTCTCTGCTGTGGATGCTACGTCCGTGGAGCCGGTGTTTGTAGAAGTTACGCGCACTATTTCTTGATCTGTGTGTATGAGGTTTCTGTATAGTATGTCTTCTGTATATGTTGTTTGTAAATTCATTAAGTTGTTGTGTATATTTTTATAAATGTGGTATTTTTCTAGTGAGTTTAGTTCTATTGGGTTGTTATTTATTTCCAGTATGGTTAGGTTATTTTCGTAATTTGTAATTTCGTGTTTATGGGAAATTAGGTGTGCTGCAACATTTGATACTTTAGAATTTTTATTTTTGAATGCTCTATAATGTTCTTCAAATCTTATTTTAAACGTTCTGGATGTTTTTCCTATGTAAAAAGCGTTACAGTTGTTGCAAGTGATTTTGTAGATTCCTGATAGGTTATGATTTTCTGAATTTGTTATGTGGTTTTTGTTACTAAGATATTTTATTATTTTGTTGTTTGGTTTGTAAGTTGGAGTGTAGTATTCTTTGTTGTATATATTTGTTATTTTTTCTATTTTGTTATTGGTATATTTATATTTTAGGTAGATTTTTTTATTTTTATTGTTTTCGTGTTCCGGTTGTAGTGTTGTGTTGAGGTTAGGTTTTTTTGTGAATTTATTGTATATATTTTTTATAATGTGTTTGTTGTATCCATTTTCTATTGCTATTTTTGTGATGTTATCTAATTCTTCATTTAATTTTTGTTTGTTATCCTGTGTGTATTTTATTGCTTTATTTATCATGTTACTGTAAGTGTTAATTTTGTGTGTCCAGGGGTGGTTAGAATTGTAGTGTATTGTGGTGTTGTTGGAAGTTGGTTTCCTGTATACTGTAGTTTCTATTTTATTATCATTTATATTTAAAGTAATGTCGAGGAAGTTGATTGTTCTATTTATTTCTGTTTCAACGGTGAATTGTATGTTTTCGTTGTATGTATTTAGTTTGTTTAATATTATGAGGTGTTCGTTGTGAATGGTAGGTTGGTATATTACAAGTATATCGTCTACATATCTTGTCCATAGTAAGATATTGTGTGTGTTTATTATAGGTTTAATTATTATTTGTTCAAAATGTTGTAAATATATTTCTGACATGACAGATGAAATGGGTGAACCCATGGGGAGTCCTGTTGTTTGTTTATAATATTTATTGTTAAATTGGAAGTAATTTTGGTTACATATGTGTTTGGTTAACGTAATGATACTATCTATCTATCTATCTAACGAACAAAGAAACATAATAGATAGTATCATTACGTTAACCAAACACATATGTAACCAAAATTACTTCCAATTTAACAATAAATATTATAAACAAACAACAGGACTCCCCATGGGTTCACCCATTTCATCTGTCATGTCAGAAATATATTTACAACATTTTGAACAAATAATAATTAAACCTATAATAAACACACACAATATCTTACTATGGACAAGATATGTAGACGATATACTTGTAATATACCAACCTACCATTCACAACGAACACCTCATAATATTAAACAAACTAAATACATACAACGAAAACATACAATTCACCGTTGAAACAGAAATAAATAGAACAATCAACTTCCTCGACATTACTTTAAATATAAATGATAATAAAATAGAAACTACAGTATACAGGAAACCAACTTCCAACAACACCACAATACACTACAATTCTAACCACCCCTGGACACACAAAATTAACACTTACAGTAACATGATAAATAAAGCAATAAAATACACACAGGATAACAAACAAAAATTAAATGAAGAATTAGATAACATCACAAAAATAGCAATAGAAAATGGATACAACAAACACATTATAAAAAATATATACAATAAATTCACAAAAAAACCTAACCTCAACACAACACTACAACCGGAACACGAAAACAATAAAAATAAAAAAATCTACCTAAAATATAAATATACCAATAACAAAATAGAAAAAATAACAAATATATACAACAAAGAATACTACACTCCAACTTACAAACCAAACAACAAAATAATAAAATATCTTAGTAACAAAAACCACATAACAAATTCAGAAAATCATAACCTATCAGGAATCTACAAAATTACTTGCAACAACTGTAACGCTTTTTACATAGGAAAAACATCCAGAACGTTTAAAATAAGATTTGAAGAACATTATAGAGCATTCAAAAATAAAAATTCTAAAGTATCAAATGTTGCAGCACACCTAATTTCCCATAAACACGAAATTACAAATTACGAAAATAACCTAACCATACTGGAAATAAATAACAACCCAATAGAACTAAACTCACTAGAAAAATACCACATTTATAAAAATATACACAACAACTTAATGAATTTACAAACAACATATACAGAAGACATACTATACAGAAACCTCATACACACAGATCAAGAAATAGTGCGCGTAACTTCTACAAACACCGGCTCCACGGACGTAGCATCCACAGCAGAGAACAATCAGTGATTCGACAATGGTCAACGACCGAAAGGTACCTCATCACTCAAGGTAAAATTATTGCACTTAATGGTGGATAAAATTACTCAAAATTAGTGATTTATTAGTGTCATAAAGTCAGTGCAACGGAAAAACAATGGATAATTTTAAATATCTAGAATATATATATATATATATATATATATATATTGTTCAAAATTTTTAATTGTTAATCAAATACTTTTTATTAATTCAATTAAGTTCAAATACATTTTTCTAAACCTGTATGGAATAATACTTGATGTTAATATAGTTTTTCAAATAATAATTATTTAATTAAATAATGAATTAATTTTAATTTTGTAGGGGGAAAAACTTTTCATAAAAGGAGCAAGGTATGCAGTATAGTTATTTTGTCCCATTTGGCTTAAAATAAGTGATGAAAAGAACAACTACTTATTTTAGACTGTAATAGAAACAGTAATTTTATACATAGAATTTAGTATGCTGATAATATTGAAATTAATCTTGTCTATTTATATTTCAGGCCTTTGGTTGAAGATAGAGAAATTTTGTGGGAAAAACGTCATTACTTGTCAGCCAAACCTCAAGCTCTACCAAAAGTATTCTTAGCGGCCCACAGTTGGGACTATGCTTGCCTTGCAGACTTACATTCTATGTTACATACATGGACGCCTTTGGATCCAGTCAGTGCCCTTCAGTTATTACTTCCATGGTGAGTATTGCATTAGGCCTATTGCATTATCCATTCTTAATATAAAATACCTAGGATAGTCAGAACCATTAGAGGTTGAAAGATCAGCTATCAGATTAGCAAGTGGGAAAATGGCAATTTTCAGGAATTTTAACTGTTCAAAAATGTGAAACAAGGTTAAATTTTATTTAAACAAGTTATATAAACAAACATTTTTGCCTTTTTTGTATAAAGTTTTTCTCCCGTTTAAAATTAAAATCAATTCATTATTAAATTTAATAAATGAATTTGGAAAAACTGTATTAACATCAAGTGGCAACCACTACAAGTTTAAAAAAATGTATTTAAACTTGAGTGTGGATGAATAAAAAGTATTTTCTTAAAAATTGAAAATTTGAACAAGTTATATGTAAGGAGTGTGAACTAATAGAAGAATTTGAAAAAAATAGTAAGATTAATTCTGGATGTAAAAATGTTGAAGTTTCCGTGAGCAGTTTTTTATATATTAAAATTTTAGCTATTAATTCTTCAAACAGTTTTGTCAGGTATTGGCTTGGAAAGATAGCAGAGTAAGGAAACATGGAACATAATTACAAAACCATTTAGCTAAACACATTTGATTAGCAATAATTTGAATTAACAGATTTTCATACACATATGCTAAAAAAGATATCAGTATCTATAACTCTATTGTTTTCAGCTTTCCTGACAGTGAAGTTCGTCGTGTAGCAGTGTCGTGGATCCGAAACCTAGGGAGTGACGAACTTGTAGATTATTTACCTCAGCTGGTTCAAGCATTAAAGCATGAAACATACGAAGCATCAGCGCTTGCTAGATTTCTTCTTGAAAGAGCTCTGACCTCTCCTAGAGTAGCACATCATTTATATTGGCTTTTAACTCAGGCTTTACCTGGACAGAGTCCTCAGGTATATGTTTTGTTTGTCTTTTTTTCAGTATCTTAGTTTTAGAGATTCTTTTAGAGGTAAATGTTGGAGAATTTTTTCCAGTGATTCTGATGAAAATGCTCAGTTTTTCAAAATATATTTTATTGAATTTGTTTAAATGCTTAGTTTCTGTGATTTATAAAGTCGGACTTAAGACAAATTTGGTCTTAAATCCATAAAACAAAAACATTACTATGACCACGTTTTATTATTTTAAAAAATTCACATGAAAATTTGTATTTTATTACCTTCCTAGGGAGAATGTGAACTAATATAGAAGGAATTGAAATATAGAATGTTTGATTTCATCCACCAATAAGTGAAATATTAATGAATACAGGCAGAAAGTGTAGCAGCTGATTTCTAGATAGTTTCAAGATCCCTTAAACATTTGATTAGGAACAAGTGCAAGCCCTGATAAATTCCCTGTATTTTTTTCTATTTTATAATATTTACTTTATTTTTCTTGAATTTTTTAAATTATTGTACTATTTTTTATATTTGTTATGAAAATATTTAATATTTAAGAAAGTATAAATTTGGTCAACATTAGTAGAAGTCCACATTTTCAGCTTTGAATGGTCACACTCAGTAGTATTTTCACACAAAGTCGTAATATTAATTGGTTTCTGTAACAATTTTGTTGAACAAATCTCTATAAAAAAATATTTGGAAAAAGTCTGATTCTTTAGGTTCTGGCGGAAAAAAAATTGTTAGAATTGCCTGATTCATTTGCATAAAAAACTTAAAACAATCTGTAAACACGCGAGACAAACCATAAACCCTGCACACAAAAGAATGGTGACTATGTATTATGTGTAACATTTATTGTCCAGATAATATCAAATATTGAACCTAGAGGGGAGTACAAGAGATAGAAAACAAAATCGTAAATATATGACAGTGCTAATTCGAGAGAAATGATAGAATGTTCACATATGGTAATGCCCCTGCTGCCCATAGCTCGAGCTTATGTACTGGTACATGAGTGCTAATTAAAGGGTTAAATATGAAGTAGTTGGTTCCTTATAAATCATTTACAAATAATACATTCAAAATTAAGATACTGTATTACCAGTATTTTTTTTCATTGACTTACAGGTCATTTTAACTTGTGCTATCAAATTAAAGAATTTTGGAAGTGAAATTAGTCAAGTTACTATATATACATTATTATTTTCAGAACACATGTGAAGTTTCAAATGGAGAACAAAGTGTGTGTGAAGCTCGATACTACAGGCGACTTCAGCTAATGTTACGAGCACTATTGGCTATATCGGGTGAAGCACCTAGGCAGAGATTTATGTCGCAACAATTGTTAGTGAAGGTAATTTTTTAAAGTACAATAGCATTATAACAACAAAGAACACTGTTAAAAACACAATAAAGTATCTTATAGTGTACATAAAAGTGTATTTTTTCGGTACAACTAAAATAAAATCATTGGCTTTAACCCATTGTATACTTACTTCTTACTTCTTCGTGCAGGCGTCCAGCTTAACTATAGCCGATGGCCCGATGTCCACGATATATATATGATGCTATGGCCCACAGGTTCTTCTTAACTAGAATATCTTGCCACTTTGTCACAATTGGTCTGAGGATGTCTCTTGTAGGTAATGGGCAAGGGCAGTTCAGCAGGATGTGTTCAATTGTTTCGCTCTCCACACCACAGAGTGCACACAACGGAGACTCTGTGAGATTAAAACGAAATAGGTACGTCTGTGTCACCAGATGGCCGGTTCTTGCTCTGGCAGCAAAAGATGCTGTTGATCGTGCTACTTCCCTATATTTGTCCTCAACTGGTGGTTCTGGTTGGAGCTGGTAAAGGTGTCGACCGGTAGACTCTTTTTCCCAATTTTCACATCAAAGTTTTTGGAAAACTTCCCTGCTTACACTTTTGCAATGTAGCAGGGAGTGTTTGCCTTCATCTGTAGGTCCCATGGTTGAGGCTATTTTCGCAATTTTGTCAGCCTTTTTGTTTCCGGGTACTCCGCAATGGGCAGGTACCCATTGAAGAGTTAATTCCTTCCCGCAGTCCACTAGTTCTAGGATGGTTTTTCTTATTTCTGATATTCGAAACGAGTATGAACTTGTAGAATTACTTAACAATGACTGAAGGGCGGCTTTCAAATCCGATAGGATGCATATTTTTGAATTGCCCTTTAAATGCACACAGCTAGTCAGGGCTGCACTTATAGCCAAAAGCTCAGTATCCATGCTGGAATTGGAATTGGCTGGAATGTAAAAACAGTCTCCGTTTGATTCATTATAGTAGCCTGCCCCCGATAAGCTCTTCTCCCGGTCGAGCGACCCATCTGTGAATATTTTTATGTGGCTTTTGTATTGAGATTGAATCATGTTTAATGTTATTGTTTTTAATATTTGTAAATGATCTTTCTTGCTCACCTCATGTGGCAGGTTGAGTGCAATGTTTATCTTGGGCCATCTACTTGGGGGCTCCATATAGTAAGTCTGAATTTTCACAGGGACAAAACAAGGCATTTTGGTGGACAGTTGATTAATTTTATAGCTGAATGACAGCTTTATGTTGGAATCATATGACACCATGTAACTTAATGGGTGGATTGGTGTAAGAGGCTTTATTGACAAGTATTTGGTCCATGTTTTTTTTATCGATATAGAGTCCAATAGGTTCAACTCCCAATTCAATCTCCATGGCTGCTATAGAGGTGGTTTTGGTGCACCCCAAGCATAAACGAACTGCAGCAGATTGTAGAGTTTGCAGTCTTTTCAGGTGAGATTTCGCCATCGAACCCCACACTTCACATGCATAGGTTGCTTTAGATCTCAAGGAGGCAATATAAAACATCTTTAGAGTAGTTGTATCGGCACCCCAATCACGGCTGGCCACGGCTTTGAGAGCATTAAGTCTTGATACACATTTTTCCATAACATACTCCATATGACTACCCCATCGCAGTTTCGGATCCAAAAGGATCCCTAGTAGTTTAGGGGACCTATTATATTTCAATCGCTTGCCAAGTATTTTGAGTTCAGGAGCGAATGAACCCAATTTATTTCGATGCGTGAAAAAAGTACAATCGGTCTTCTCCGCCGATATAGTTATCGACCATTTAGAGCACCAATTAGTGAATTTATCCAGTGAGGACGGAAGGATTTCACATGCTTTTATATGATCAGTGGATGTGACCCAGATCGTTAACCCATTGTATGGCTGGATATATTTATATTGCATACTAAGTGCATGCATTTGAATACAATGCCAAATTTACCTCGTAGAAAATTGTTTACTTTTATTTATCTCAGTACTCATGTTTATAGATAAATTTGTACTCAGTTTACTTTATCCAATGCCAGGTCTTGGCTTCTCTCCCATTCTCAGGCTAGCCTCCCAGTAGAGACAATGCTACCTTTGTTCTTCCACGTCTTTCAAAGCTGTGCAGCTCTGTAGGTGTGGACCACGGGGGACAAAGTTGGTCGTGTTCGCAGCATACTTTAAGCTATACGCGTCTCGTGAGTAGTGCTAAATGACCAGCAGAGCTGGCTAAGAACTCGAGCCAAACACAGAGACGATGAAAAAAATGAATAATTTTTGTATCTGATGTTTTTTCAAATTTTTTGTTATAGTGCCAGTAGATTGTACAAACTAAAAGCCTTTTTATCAAAGACAATATGTTTTTCATTCTCCGTTTATTTAACCTAAAGTTATTTATGAGCCTTGTTTATTTCTAATCTATTATGTATTTATTGTCTGTAGTATATAATTATTTTGCTTATTTTATGAACACTATTTACCTTCAATGAGATTGTGAAACTACTCAATGATTGTGATTCCAATGTTTTAAACAAAACTATGGATATTTGTTTTGTAACTTTTCTTGGTTAAATGATAGTTAACTTCCTGATAGCGCTAACTTCCTGATGTTGTTTTAAAGAAATCGATCTGTATAAACCAACCGATTAATCCTCTGACATCCCAATAGTTTAGAAGAGTCTTCAATTTTTGTTTGTTTGTTTGAAGTAAAGTTGTGCACACTCCTGTTACTTGTTCTTGGTTTATCCCATTGTCGCAGGAAATTGATCAGAAGCAGGTAGCTTTAACTTTTTAAAATTAAGTATGTACTTACTTCTTACAGGCGTCTAGTTTCAGGTGTAGGCGATAGCCCGATGTCCATGGTATATGATAGATGCAATAGCCCAGTATTGTTTAAAAATTAAGTGTTTAAATGTATTTAAATGACTTATATCATGTTTTAAAATTAGCAGCAGTTTCCTTCCTGGACTTGTTATATGTTGCTATTCATGTTACATGTATTCCTACATTCCGTGTTGAATACGGCTTGCCATATCTGATCATTTTTTTAATCTATGGTGCATTTAATATTATAGTAGACCAATTGCACAGAAACTCCAGTAACTGCTAATTTGTTGAATAAATAAAAAACAATCTAATTTCAAGTGAAATGTATTCACAATACATGAAAATTTAAGATGATTGTTAGTATCAAATTACAATATTTTTCAACATTATTTACAAATTAATTATGGTTAATAATGTAATAAATGGTTAATGGTTAGAAGGTGTAATGTAATAAAATGGTTTTTACATGAAAATGTAGGGTTATGATGGTTTGAATAAAATTGAAATATTTTTCAACCTTATTTAGAAATTAAATAACCATTTAGTTGTAAAATGGTTAATAATATAATAAGTGGTTAATGATAAATGGTTACATGTTGTAATATAGTAAAATGGTTTTTTATTTTAATAAAAAAGTAGTACTTTAAAAGTTTTAAAAAAATTTAATAGTTAACCCAGTGAGTTGAGATAATTATTTTTCAAGACAAAACTGTAATTTAAACACATTGCATCAATTATAAATATTAAACAAATTTGAAGGTTACTGAGACATAAGATTTTTCATTATATTACGCAATCATCACTAGTCTTTTTTTATGGATGATAATTTTTCAATACAATTCAAAATGTTATGTGTCTGTAAGTTTTAAAAACTTAAATGTTTTTGTAAGTTTGTGGAAGTTGTTTAGAAAAAAAATTAATTTTTAAAAGAATTGCCAATCATCTTGTATAAAGGACAATCAATCAGGAATATGTTTTAATAACTTGGAGCAACTGTGGTGTAATTTTTAACTATAAATAAATAAAACCTCTTAAACCATAAACACTTTTTATTTATGACTTGCAATCGATTCGATTGCAATCCAGTCATCTTCAGAAGATATTACTACTAGGCTCTGAATCTTGCAGAAATATATTTCATTTCATTCCGTAGGTGTGCTTGAATTCTATGGTTTCTTCTATTGGAATACAAGGGTACATGTTGGTTATGTCATAACTAATTATTTTTGTGTTGCTGTTTGTTTCTATGTTTTTTATTTTATTAATTAATTCATATCAATTTTTTATATTGTGTGTGTTGTTATGTTTTTTAGATCTTATTATTTTGTCTAGTATGTTTGCGATTATGTAAGATGGTGCTGTTTTGGAATTTATCAGTGGTCTAAATGGTGTGTTGGGTGTGTGGATTTTTGGTATGCCTGTTAATATTAGTACACATGGTTTGAATGGATAAAGTCTTTTGTGGTATTTTAATTGATTGTTATAGTTTATTGTATTTCTGTGTGTGACTATTAGGTTTTTCATTGTATTAAGGTATTTGTTAGTTGGATCTGGGATTTGTTCGTATTTATTTTCTTTTATGTGGTTAGTCCAACAAATATCGACATCACGGACCGAACATCCACACCAAAGAAATAGAGAAAAATAATTTCAGTGAATCGACAATGGTCAAGTGACCGAAAGGTGGCTCATCACATAAGGTAAAATTGTTGCACTTAGTGGTAGAAAAACATTATTTACAAGTAATAATAATAACTTCATAAAGTCAGTGCAACGGAAAAATAATGGACAACGTTAAATATCATTATATATATATATATATATATATATATATATATATATATATATATATATATATATATATATATATATATATATTTTTAGGTTAGTTTTGGTTGGTAAAGATTATTTAGATTTTTTGGACTAGGAGACTGACAGACTTACCTTGGTAAGAGTCCACTCTGTAGTCTTGAAATAGAAACACATAAAAGCACTTAAACAATGATATATTTCAACCACACAGTGGTCTTTGTCAATCGAAGAGAAAACAAAAAAAGAAATATGAGAGAATGAAATAAAATAGTTGTAATCACAGCTATATATAAATTACTATTGTAAATACTTTTAAAAAAGAAGTATTTACAATAGTAATTTATCAATTTCATAAAGTCAGTGCAACGGAAAAATAATGGACAACGTAATATATATATATATATATATATATATATATATATATATATATATATATATATATATATATATATATATATATATATATATATATATAGGTATGAAATTTTAGTGAATGTGTTTAAAACCTTTCAGCTAAAGGTATATTAAGAACATGATAAGTGTTCTAACAACTCATTGAAATTGTTTATAAATTTACATTTTAATAATATTCTGTTAATGTTTTTCAGGGCCTATTTGAAATTGCAGAAAATGTTAAAAGCACAAAGGAATCTTTAAGGCTAAAGAGTTTGATATCATCTTTGGAAGGATTGCATAGTAGTATCGAAGCCATGCCAACCTGTTTGCCGCTAAGTCCTAGCTTGGAAGTAACTGGGGTACAAGTGCGAACTTGTTCATACTTCCCATCAAACACACTTCCACTCAAAATCAATTTCCATGGTGCAGACAATGGCATTATGCCTGCTATATTTAAGGTATAACACTTTTTAGTCCAAGATATGTTTAGAAACAAATACATTTGTTTACCTAGTAAGTGAATAAAATCAGTTATCAATTCTTGTAAGTTATATAGCCCTACATGATATTTTCTAATAACGAATTTAGTTAACATCTTGGTCACATAGTCAAGCCTTTTAAAAGTTCCGTTTGAATGTAATAGGCTATATAAAACATTCAACCTTGATTTATGAATAGGAATTTCTGAAAGCATGACAAACATATCAGATAAAAGTAATGATTAATTTAAAATTACAAATGTGAACTTCAGTTAAACATTACAATATAACTTCAGTAATAGGCATTTTAGTTTGTATAACTGGAGAAATGGGAAATAGATTTTTGTGTGTTTTGTTTTGACATTTATGAAGCGGTGGCTAAAGACGAGGGGGGGGAGAGAGAGAGAGAGAGAGAGAGAGAGAGAGAGAAAGAAAGAGTCGAGCTTGCCCAAGTGAGAATGAGACAACAGAGCAAGACTTGCAGTGACAAAGAAATGCTTTTGATCGTCTTTGTAGTTGAATCATAAAAAATGATAATATTTTCGTTACCTCAAATCGGCATTTGCTTTAATAGGTTACTTTATTGAAAGTAACAAATACATAAATAAGACCTAGTCGATAATCAATTATTTTTCCTTTAAATTACAGCGAATACGCATTTTAACAGATTAAGAAACAAGAATCGGAATCGGCACTTTAATCAATGGAAAATTGAATATTGACGATAACTCGATACCATTAGAATCGAGAATCGGAATTGGCCCATTCCTATATTTTACCCTGGGTAAGGGTTATAACCAACTAATTTAAACTAGGTAAAAATTTACTGAGGTGATCTTGTGACAGAATGCACGAATATTTATAAATAAGGTTTTTACATTACCCGGGGAGACTGTATGCCCACACAAACTATATGTATACCCTAAAAAACTATGTATATTCCCACAAAACAATAATGGTTATGTTTCCAATATATTCTAGTTTATGTTTTACTTTCTGTGCCAGTATTAAATGCAATGGAAGTAGTAACTGTAGCTGACTTAGTGCATGAAGTGGTAATCTCTAAAGGGGTTTGTTTCTTATGTAGACATTTCCTATAATAGTTGTGACAGTCTTGCTATAATGACATACTAGAGTGTATAATAAATACCAATCTGGAAAGAAAGTGATAAACAAAGTTAGTGGTTATTTTTCGATTTTGCTATCGATGATGTACTGTTGCCTGCGACTCTAAGGGATGGAAAATTATAGTTTTATATACAAAACTAACAAATAATTCTAAACTTCAATTTCAAGCAAATAATTAAATTAAGGAAAAGCTTATTAATTGAGGAGAAAGGGGTTGTTGTGTTGCTTTGTTTTGACCCTTTGATTAGCATTCACTTATCAGTACGTGAGTTCGTACAACGGCCAGCGGGAGCATTCCTGTAAATGTGCGTTCTACCATTTCTGTCAAATTAGCATTGCCTTACATTTACGATTTGTTTTTCTGTGTATTGTGCTGTATTCCAGGTTAAATATTTGTAACTATCTGGGCCAATAAATACTACACAGAGTACATAGTCTCCATTGTTTTGTTCCCAAAGTCTATGGGTTTCGAAGTTTCTTTGTGCGGTATTTTACAATGAATAGGCGATTGAATAATGAAGAAATTAATTTTGTGGCCAAAGTCTGGTTTTCCTTACTTGTTTACAGATCGTTTCGAAGTTTATGTAGTATTTTACAATGAATAGGTATTTAAAAAAAAGGATCAATAGTTAATTTTTAGCAAAAGAGATTGTCAGTAGGTGTAAGGTAGAGTTTGGTAAACATGAGAAAATTAGTAAATAAAAAAGAAAAACATATATTAACAGATATTACTTTAATTTAAAAAAATGGAAAAAAAATAAAGACAAAAAATTTGAAAAAAAGAAGAAAAGCTGTAAAATTCTTCAAACATACATTGCTCTCAGGAGCTATATCAGGGCAGGCACATGCTGCTAATCAAAGGGTTAAGCGCTATCTGGCAATGTGTGCCAACAATTCCCAGAAACAGACTTCTAAAATTAATCTGAACAAAATAAGCCTCTTGGCTATTAAAAACTTTAAAAAAATATATTTTTGTTCCCATCTCAAATACTTACTACTTACTAGCCAGCGCCCACTCTTGGCTGTTGGGCCATTTGGTGGTGCGCTGACCAGTAGAGACGAGAAATCTCTTCTTCCTTCGTGTCATTCAGGGGTCTATGGCCCAGAGCTGCATGTGACTGGAGGTGCTCAGCTGTCATGTCCTCTGCATTGGCTCTGTTTCCAACTGTGCCTCTATTGCTGCTATCGGGGTCGATTTTGGTGCACCAGTGATGACTCGGAGCACTGCATTTTGGGTTCTATCCAAGATTTGGGATGTGGTGTTTGACGCTGTGATTGTTGCTTCAGCTCTGTACTCGAGTATGGGGCGTATATATGTTTTGTACGCTGTGTTCAGTACATCCTGATTTTCTCCCCATGTGGCAATTAGGCGTTTTAGCAGTCTTGCTCTTTTAATGGCTCTGTTGGCGCTTTCTTTGATGTGTGGTTTCCAGGTCATTTTGGAATCTATTGAAACTCCCAGGTTTTTGCAGATATTGTTCTCCATGAGTTCACTATTCTCGTATCGCAGAGAGATTTCAGGTCACCTTGTTGAGAGTGTACAAAATTGGTAAATTGATTTATTCGCATTCACACACATTGCGTTAGTCTCCATCCAAAGCCGCAGGTTAGTCAGTGCCTTGTTTATTGCTTCTTCTAGTGATTTGATGTTGCTACCACTAGCCCAGAGAATTAGATCATCTGCATAGAGTAGGCCTTATACTCCAGGCACTGCTTGAACTGCCGTGAGTATGTCATTGATTATCAAATTAAAGAGTATACAGCTGATTGCGGCTCCTTATGCCAATCCCTGTCTTTGAATACGATATTTGGACATTCCTCCTGTATATCTTACTCTAATAAGTCGTTGCAACAGAAATAATTTGATCCACTTATATAAATTGTCCCTAACTCCACTTTGGGCTAGCTTGTGTATGAGCATTTCTCTCCAAACGGTGTTGTAGGCATTTTTTAGGTCTATTAGTACAGACAGGGTGGACATTTCCCTTTGGAAGCCGTCTTTGACACACTGTGAGAAGTATACTACTTGATCCAATGTACTTCGTCTCAGTCTGAATCCTGCTTGATCATCGTCGATGGTGTTGTGTAAATCGAAGAATTGGCTCAGTCTGCGGGCAACCATTCTTTCCACTACTTTACTGCATGCACTCGTTAGAGCAACTGGTCTGTAGCTTCCTGCTTCGCTGATAGGTTTGCCCTTCTTATGGATTGGCACTATTTCACCTTTTTGCCATTGATGAGGTACATGGCTAGCCCAGGATAGGCTCACTATCTCCAAGAAAAGCAATTTTGCCCTTTGGCCCAAGTTAATAAAGAATTCCGAGAAAGTAAGGCCAATCTCAAATAGTATTACTACAAGGTATGAATTATATATTTGTTGAAGATATCATCTTGAAAAAAATTTCCATTCTGTTTGCAGTTGTTTAGCTACAGTTATTTGTTATTTTAGCACTTTTCATTTAGTTGAAACACAAAAATTACAATTTTACTCTTGAATTATATTTCTTTTTAATTAAAATTTTTGAAATCTAGTGGGTTTTAAATAAATTAAGTATAACAAGTCCCTTATGTGTAGGTTGGCGATGATCTTCAACAGGATATGTTGACTCTGCAGATGATTCGTATAATGGACAAGTTATGGTTAAAAGAAGGTTTGGATCTGAAAATGGTTACATTTGCATGTGTTCCAACAGGCACAAAAAGAGGTAAAAATATATATCGAAGCTTATAAAGACTTTATACTTTACAGAATTTCTTCCATGAGTTTTGTATTCCTATAACCAGAAATGTTGGGATAACTTTAGGGGGTATATAGTTTTTTGATTGGATTTATTCTCTGTTAAAAATAATATCATTTTGTGAGTTTATTTGCGTTTGTGAAAATAGAAAAATAAATTTTACGTTTTAACTAAGCTTTTTGTTGAATTAGGTATGATAGAAATGGTGACTGATGCAGAAACTCTAAGGAAAATACAGGTTGAATTAGGTCTAACTGGATCTTTTAAAGACAGACCAATAGCAGAATGGTTAGCTAAACATAATCCTTCTACTCTGGAGTTTGAGAGAGCCGTTTCTAATTTTACAGGTAAATTTAATCAAGTTGTATAGAAAAGTTATAGATTATGTCAGTTAATTATCCATGATTACTAGAATGAAAATTACATCTCCAAGAAGATTTTCTTATATTGTTTGTTTTTAAAACTACATTGAATTACACAAGTGGTTCCAAAAGTTCTCAGAGTGGGCTATACAGAAACAACTAACCTCAAAGAAACTTTATTTTTTAATGTAGTTTCCTTATACAATAGTGAACAGGGTTAAACATCAAGTTTAATTACATTTCAAGACATTTTGCAAGTTACTACGTCAAAAAATAAATAAATAAATAAAGGCAAAACGTTGAATTAGTAATGTTTTAGGTGTGCCGTGGAATTGCTATTTTCCAAAAATTTTTATTTTTGGGGCATGAGTGGAACTTGTCATAATTTTTTTCACATATTTGTGATTACTTTCTGCATCGTCTGGTATAATTTTTTTGTTGCTAAAATCGATTAGTTTGGAACAGGAAATAAATATCAAACAATATTCTAATGTTGTTATTACTGGAAATGTTGTTATATTCAATCTCAAATTTATTACCGGAAGAAGGAAATAGAAGATACATTAGTTTACCAAATGACATGAATATTACAAGAGGATTTTTGTATGAATGTTGAACAGTATTTTTTAACAAGTTTAATTACAATCGCTTATAAAAGTTCAAATAATTTAGGAAGTTTGTTAGGGATTCCGAAAGATAAAATTCCTATGTTAGAAAAATCAGGTATATATCAAATAAATTGTGAAGATTGTAATCAAATTTATATAGGACAGTCTAGGAGAAAAATTGTCACTAGATTTAAAGAACATATATCCCATATTAAGTACCTCCGACCAGAAAAATCTAGTGTAGCAGAACATATAATAGACACAAACCATAGTTTAGATGTCAATAATATTAAGTTAATGAAAAATGTTAATAACATAAGTTTTTTAAATGTTTTTGAAAGTATTTATATATATAAATGTAGACACAATAATTTAATGAATTGTGACGAAGGGCCTATTCCTAATTCAGTTTTATGTTCTTTGATTGATTAAATTAAAAATCATCTGATTTTAAGTGACAATGTTTAAGACAAAATAAGAATTAAATTTATAACCTCAATATGTTTTTGCTATATATGTTAAGTTTTAAATTAAATTAATATTTTGTTCAATACTTCTGAAGATGGTTACCTTGTAACTGAAATGTTTATCAAGTGAATAAATAAACTTATTTTGTGGTTATTGGGTTTATTATTTAAAATATTATAACATAGGCCACAGTTGCTCAAGAAATCATTATATATAATATTCCAATGTGTTTATACAATCTGGAAAATATGATTCCTCAAAGACCTATCAACTTTGGGGATCCCATCTTAATTTAAGGGAGCATATCTGTCCATCAAGTTAAATTTTTAGCTCAAGGAAGAGCTAAAATCATTGGTATGATAACAAATAATTTATATTTTTATTTATGATTTTTTGCCACAGAACGGCACTTGTGTTTAGGCGCTCATTGCATTGAAGATAAACTATTTTCGTCTTTGCCAACCTGGCCTTTATTCATATATCTTTTGCTGTAATTGGTGTAGGAAGTTTGCAAAGTATTGTCCTGTAATTTTGTCCATGATCGTTATATGAACCTTTCTTATAATTTTGGGCTTGTGGCAGATCTTGGATGACCAGTTAGTGGTCAATCTAATGTCATCCAAATTTAAATTATTTGTCCACTTGGCAATAGTTGAATATTAGGCATACTACCCATTTTTATATTATTTAGATAACTCTTTTGAAATTACCAATGAAATTCCATTTCCCACTTGAAGTTAAATTTTGCTAGTCAATATTGCCCTACAGCCATCAGCTAAACTCTTTCAGTTTTGTGGATGCATGACGGTTACTTCTAATATCAATTAAATAACAGAAAATGAATTATTTGCTGTTGCACGCTGAATTTAGCCTATATTAAATTAATCTGGGGATAAGGCTGCCCGTAAATGGGTTTTTGCTACGTTATTCTGGATAGAATTGTTTAACATAATGATTGCCATGGCAGTCACCGGTAACCGACACTGTATTTTTGCATGGGCCACCTGTGACCGACAATGTAGACCTAACTTTAGATCATCACACAAGGCTGTCGGGCACATTCACAATGCATTTAACCATATGAGGTGTTTGACACGGCCTATGTGTGTTCCTGCAACTTAGAGTTCAGAAAATGTTTTTTTACAAGACTATAATTATTGGGAAACTAGAAGTTCAGAATTACAAGGAAATATTAGAAGGAAATAGTTTTTATTTACACTTCTTTCTAGAACTACATTACCATTTAGAATACTGTTACATTTGATTTGATCATAAAGAAAATTCACCTACAAAAACAATTCGAAAATTAGAAATTAAAAACTTTAATTTGAAACATCTACCTCCAATTCATAAGATCATGTAAAATTCATAAAAACAGCTCAATTTAAAACATAGTTGTATTGAAACAATACAAACATAAATGTAAGAATAATGTTCAGGTTATATTGTCATTCTAATTATTAAAGAAAAAAAAAATTCAAACAATAAAAAGCATTTCTGCTGAAAATTGAAATTGTGTATAAAATATGTGAGAAAAATCTAGTAGCTATATTTATTATTTGAAATATCTATAATATTGTGAAAATACGTTATAGTTTATGTTTATACTTTAATTTATATTGAAAAAATACAATAAAAATGTTAACATTTTACATGCATTCGGAAGAATGGCGTTTAATGGGAATGTGTAGTGAGCCGGATATGACTGACACGGCGTAGTATAAATATTTACATTGCGCCATGGCGGTCACCAGTCTCTGACGATATTATAAAATAAACTAGTTTAAATGAATAAACAAACTAGAAGACAAAATATTATGTTTTGTCATTATTTAAACAAAATGTACAAAAAAAATATGTTTGAAGGATATTGAAAAACTGGTTGGCAGTCAGTGTGTTAACAAAATGCACTAGTGAAGAGTAATTTGTGCAATCAATTTACACTATGTCTCCCTGTATGTTCTGAAAAGAGGCAGGAAATTCCTTTCCTTAATGAATTATTAATCTGCTTGAATCTTGGTTTTCCCACCTTCACAAATAACTAAGAGGGAACAACAAGCTACACTAAAGTGAACAACACTACAGCTTATTACTCAGAATATTTACACTCAGGTGGTTTATTTGTAAAGGATGGACTTGTATTATGGGAACCTCGTTAAGCTAGTGCTGATCTCTGTTTTTGAAAATAAAAACTTCTCAAACCACTAATCTATATTAAATGTATTTTTTTTTAAAATATCATTGAACCATTTTTAGTTTTTTATTTACTAAACCCTCAACCTGGGAATACATTTTTCTAGTTAGAAATTAACCCCTCTCTCTTAAGTAAAGGTGGTTTACCCTTCTAGTTGCTCAAAATGATTTTGATAATAAAAAACTATGTCTAAGGTGATTTTAAATAAAGTTGAGTTATATTTTATTCATGCACATATTATATTTTATATGAATCTCTAAATATAAAAGTGAAATTATATTTATTTAAAAAAATGCTAAATATTATGTGTATGATGCAGCATCGTGTGCAGGCTACAGTGTTGTGACGTATGTGCTTGGTATTTGCGATCGACATAATGACAACATTATGCTTAAAACATCAGGTCATCTTTTTCACATTGATTTTGGAAAATTTCTTGGAGATGCTCAGATGTTTGGAAATTTCAAAAGGTAAACATATTTATTAATTTTGTTGTTTACCATGACTTAGTTAATATTTTTTAATATCTATTTAAATGTCACTTAAAAAGAAAATATCACCTCTAAATTGAACATTTTTTATCTCTTTGATTTAATTAAAAATTATAAGTTATTTTATTTCAGAGATCGCACCCCTTTTGTGTTAACATCGGACATGGCTTTTGTGATAAATGGTGGAGATAAACCTTCAGCAAGATTTCAGCATTTTGTAGATCTGTGCTGTCAGGCATTTAATATTGTCCGGAAACATGGAAATCTTTTGCTCAATTTATTTGGACTTGTAAGTTCGATTTTAATTTGTTATAACAACAATAGTTCAAGCTTTGATTTTGATAATTTATCTTAAGCCCAAATTTCTTTATTTTTTAAATCCTACTCCAGTATTTACCTTAGGTTAATTGTTAAATTGTGTGTAGATGGCTTCCTCTGGTATACCTGGTGTGACGATGGATGCTGTCCGATATGTTCAACGCTCATTATTGCTTGATCTGTCAAATCCAGAAGCAGCTGCAACATTTGCTCGTATGATACAAAGCTCATTGAAATCATGGTTTACACAATTTAATTTCTTTTTGCACAATTTAGCCCAGTTACGTTTTACTGGTGACCATAATGACGGAGAGCTACTTAGCTTTGTCCCGCGCACATACACGTAAGTGTCTCAACTTTATTTTACAAAATGTTAATAAGCTAACATAAATTCACAAACAGTGTTTCTACTAAGCTGTGATGTATTTTTTATGATTTTAACTTTTTTGGATTTTAAGAATAATGAAATGTTTTTTTTCATGTAATAAAAGTAATCAGACAGGTGTGATCGAAAAAAAGACATTTTGAAGTAATACAAATTTGGCCACAAATTTTATTTTAAATGCTCTCCACTACTTTTTTATTTTTCTTAATACAGTAGAATCTCGATAGTTCAAACTAACTGGGACCGTGGCCTATCCGAGTTAGCCAGAGACTAAGAAAAAATTAAAAGAAGACATTTTACTTACAGAAAAACTCCTTTATATTTATCAAATAATAAGTATTATATACAGTATATAAACATACATATTGTATATACAGGTAAACTCCACTGCAATTCATTACTTGGCAAATAAATGTGTCAAATTTGTGAACAGCTTTTGTGGTGAGTGATCCTGTAGTCTTTTCAGCGTAAGAAACACAAAACGTTATCAGGTGTGACGTTTTTATTGTGTTAGACTTTTTTATACTTCAAAATCATTCCAAATTATCTGGAGATCTTGTTATGTTAACGAGGGTCCAACTTATCGAGGTTTTACTGTAATGAAATTTTAAATGTTTCAAAACATTTTATTATTTCACTTAAATTTTTTGTGAACTGTTATTGTATAAGGTAAATAATGGTTTTACTTAATTTTAAGAATTGCACAGTATTAAGAAAATACGGATAAGTAATTCATTAGAGTTATTTCATTAAATAACGTGTACACCTTTGAAAAGCTATTTAATCTTTATAAATAGGGCAGTGGGGGAATATCTTTCTTTGATGTTGAAGAGAACTGATCTACTGCAAGTAAAAAACCATGTCCTCATGAACCACATCTCCATCCACTGGGATGATGGTTTTGTTTTCTATAAAACTTATTCTCCTACATCCACTCATACTCTCTTCCACTACTTTTGATATACTCCAATAGAGAGTATTTGGAAGAAAGAGAGAGAGAGAGAGAGAGAGAGAGAGGGAGAAGGAGAGAGAGAAGGGGAAGTGAGAGAGAGGGAGAGTGAGGAAGAGAGCAATAGAGTGAGAGAAAGGGAGAGTGAGGAAGAGAGCAATAGAGGGAGAGTGAGGAAGAGAGCAATAGAAAGGGAAAGAAAAAAAGTAAGAAAGAGGAAGAGAAGGCGTGGGAAGCGAGAGAGGAAACGAGGAGGAAAGTATGGAAAAGAGTGAAATAGAGTTGGAGACGGGGGGGGGGGGGAGAAACCTTCAACACATAAAAAGCCAACTGTTTAACCATATATAGAAGTGGGTTGATAGTTTGTACAGGTTCAACTATTTAAAAAAAAAACTTGAAATTGTTTTTTATGTATTAATAAAATTAATATTTGACTAATTAAATAGTATGTGCAATGTTAACATAAGTAACTTGAACACTTTTTTAAGTGAAATTTTTACCTAGGTCATTTCATGTAGGCTAAGATATCTTTTGTACAGAACTAAAATAGGTCAAGTTTTTTATTAATATCTGATGTTAATTTTTTTAGGATGCAACAGGAAGGACGTTTGAAAAGTGTTGAGGTATATGGATACCAGAAGCGCTATGATCCAGAAAAATACTATGTGTATATTTTGAAAGTAGAAAGACTGAATCAGACTGATCCTTCGTATCTATTTCGTTCTTACAAAGAATTTTGCGAATTCCAACAGAAACTTTGCATCCTTTTTCCATTGGCCAAGTGTTACAGGTTTGTAGTAGTTCTGGTAAATTTTAAGGAATAAAAAAAGTAGTTATGTTTAAAAAGAAATCTCTGAAATATTGTAGCGATAATGTATTGCTTTTAGTGCTTAAAGTAAATATGTATGAATTAGTGATGGGTCGATTCCAAAATTTTACAGATTCTGATATCGATACTAAGATATCGATTCCCGATGCCAAAATTACCAAACCAATAGAAAAGGGAAATTGTTATTTTTTATGATATTTTAGAAGAGATAACGTTTACAAAAAGTTGTTATAGTGCTGGCGTTACAACCCCGATTACGCTCTAACACAACATTATGTTAGGTTAGCTAATGATATTTTACTGCTAATGTTGAACCCGACATTATATTACAGCTGAAACAGATATTTTGGCCCCCAATGTGTAAATGTGTTATTATGTTATAGTGGTGACTGATATTTTACCGCCAATGTGTAAACTCGAGATTGTGTTAGATCGGCAATGGATATTTTACCGTCTGATGTGTAAATACAACATTATGTTCAAGAGGTGACAGATATTTTACTGGCCTATGTGTAAACGTGACATTATGTTAGAACAAGGAGGAATATTTACCGCTGAATGTGTAATTGCCGGCCACGTTCGAATCTAGGATTTGGAATTGACTTTTGGGATTGCTTCTTGATTCCGATTCTAGTGTTCAGGTGGAATTGACTATTGGAATCAAGAATCAACCCATAACTAGTATGAATACATATTTTGGAAAATATTCAGGTTAAATTGCCTACACATTTAAATTAGAATTAGTTACAGTGGTAGTTTTTAGTTTTTTCTTTAGTACCACCATCGTGAAAAATTTTTTTTATTTTCAAGCTATCGCTAGATTTCTCTGTAAGATATCCAACCTCAATGATTTCAGATTTCTCCAGAGCTAGATAGATAAGAGTAAGAAGATATTCAAATTTTTCTTGGTTGCATAATTTACATAAGGATTTTTGGTATAAGGGCCTAGTAAGGGAAATGCTTCCTCAGACTTCTTGGCACATTGAATATTTTGCATCAACTGCTGTTGATTTTGAACAAATGGTTAGAATTGATTTGAAGTGTGCCTTTAATGATTGCACATCTGAACATTGACACTTTTCTTTTGTTTTAAGGCTATGGCTATTGTCTCTGCGACATAAACATGATGATAGGAAACTTATATTTATTCAAATGATAGCCGGCCACACTCAGGATTCTCTGACAGGGACAACCATTTTTACAATGTATTTAATGTATGTTGTAACACTACAGCCGAATAATTTTGTAACAAGTTAGCCTTCATCCAACAAAGTTGTAATTGGTGAATTATGTTTTCCGATAAGTTGTTGGTTATGCAACACAGATTGTGTAAACATATTTGAATCACTATATTTTACTTAAATGAACAACAACTGCTCTGAAATAGTTAATTTGAATCTAGCAAACATGGAAAACAATTCGAAAAATTGTTTATAACTAAAGAACTGTAAATGACTTTCTTAACATTTCATTATGCAAATGTATTTGTTTATTTAGGGTTCCTATGCGGTTTGAAAGATTTGCCTGTGTTTTGAAGTCTTTAGCAATTTCATTCCTCTCTTCAATATTTGGTAGATTTATTACTTCTATTTTAGCGTATTCCATATCATGTGACTAATATTTTTAATCATTTTATTTATCGTTGATATTCCAATTCAAAATTCAAATTGAAGTGATATAAACATATTTCCTGTTTGAATAAATTGAAAGAAATTAAAAGTTCTTAGAATACTGCAGTACATAATAAAAATATCAATTTAACTAAAAAAAAAAAAAAAAAATGAATTGGAATAATCCTGCAAGTTTGTTATAGTTGAATATTGTCTATTGTATTTTAACCCAATGAATGTTTTTATTTCAAAAGAATAATTTTAAAAAGTGAAAATCATTACAAGATGCATTGCAAGGGAAATGAGTAATTTGACATGTATAGTGGCAATAGGCAAAACATGAAAAACAAGTATTTTTACTTCAATCAACTATTTTTTCTATATTTGGGATGTTTGTTAAAAAAAGCTGGAATTGTTTTTAGGAAAGGGGTAAAGAGTCCAGGCATATAATAGAGCTTCCTCGGGCGTTTCATGCTGAAGATGTTAGTGAAATGTTAAACATAACGTAGAAATACTGTAGGTAAAAAAAAGTAACAATAAAATGGGTCATGTCAGAATATTATTCTATAACTGAAATTATTTCTAAGTTATTGCTGTATATAAGTAATTAATTCTAGTTAACTTTTATATTAATTCCAAATAGTAACATTATTAACTAGAGCTAACATTTGATTCTGTAATTTAAATTTTTTATAGTGTAAGCTGTGTATCCTATTTAAACAATTTCCACTTTATGTTTTAAGTAGAAATTTTATTTTGTACTACACACCTGCAATTGTACACACACACACACACAACACACACACACACACACACACACACACACACACACACACACACACACACACACACACACACAACACGCACACACACACACACACATACAAATTTAAATAATTTGTTTGCATAAATTCAATTTGACAAAACATTTTATGATATGTTTGATTCCTGTTAAATACCTGTTATAATTTTCTAGTCTGCAGAGCACTTCATTACACATGGGTCGTTCCAATATTAAACAAGTTGCTGAAAAACGTAAAGTGGACATAAAACGCTTCCTTACTTCCTTGTTCAATATGGCTGATGAAATATGCCATTCAGATTTAATCTACACATTTTTTCACCCGCTGTTACGGGACCAACAGGAAGCTAGTATACATGAAGCAAAATTAAAAGGTAAAAGTGACTCTGGCTTTTGCTATTTATAGTTTATGTTGTAAAAGTATTCCCATTCACATTACTTGCTTTTAAAGCTCTTACAATTTGAGCTAATTGTAAACTTTTATAAATTTTAAAATATTAATTTTGTATAATCTAATTTTTAATTTCTAAGTTGAAAATGAATCCCATGAATTAAAATGTATGTGATTATGCAAAAGCTTAACTGATACTTTATAGGAAAGTTTATAATTTTCTATGTAAAAAACTTATTTTATTTTTAAAAGATATATATTATCTTATTGTTTGATGTTCAGGGCTAAAAATGACCTACACAAATTTAAATTTTATTCTTATAAGTAATTTCTAGTCTTGATATAAATTTAGTTATTAATTAAAGCAGTAATTTTTAAAAGAGAATTTTGAAAATATGGCACATCTACCACCATATTACATTGACATTTGTAGATTTCTAATCCTCACATGCAAATCTTTACTCCTCGATATTGACTATTTGAGGTATTATTATTTGATTCTATGTTCAATTTGAGCTTCTATTTTACAATAAAACCTTTAACATAATTATATTGATATTACACTTACTTATAGTAGGCTAATGAAGACAGCCATTTCGGAAGATGTGGATACTCAACTTTGTAAATCAACTTTACTTGCGTATGCTTTTGGTTCTCTATGTCTCATTTCATCTCTCCTAACACTGTTATAAGCTTAGTGAATTTTTTCTCAAAATGGACATGAATGGTCTCTGTAACTCCATTCCATGTTTATATCAATGGTATGCTTTTGTATAATGATTTATTGAGACAGGCACTACCAGATATTTCTGCAGATTATAATTATGAATAGTGGATTCCACTAAACAAAAAAATTTTGTGGGGGACAGTTACAGTAATTTTTGTGTGTTTTAAGGCGGTTAGTTTTCATTATTGACTGATGTTTAGGGCAAAATAAGGTAGTGGTCATTAACACATTCATTGCCAAGCTGGAAATTGGAATTTTGTGTGGTGGCCAAATTTTTTTTATTGTTTTATTTAATTATATAGTGCTCAAAATAAGTAAGTATAATATTTACAAACTGTTATTATTATGTACTTAGGAATTATGGTCTCTAATATCATCACGGGATATAGGGTGATTGGCCATATAAAATGCGAATTTTGCCCATATAGCCAAAAAACGCGATATTGCGTGATATATAATTCGAACAAAAAGGGTACATAGTTTACAAATAAAAGCCATTCAAACGTATTAATTGTAATGATTTTAATTAGCTGACATTTATAATCAGGCAAAATTTGAAAAATTCACTCTAGATTGTAATTCACTTATACATTCGAAATTTACAAAATGGTTTCAAAATATAACACTATTTAGCATTGCGATCATGCAATTAAAAAAAAAACAGTCAAAACATAATGGTGGAGCACCTGGACAGTTTTTACACTCAGTTGTGGTGTTTATCCTCTTTTTATTTTGATAGCAATTTCTGCAATCTTTTCTAGAAGTTGTATTTACAGTTTTGCCGGTGCTGAGACATCACAGTTTGGCTTTTTCAATTTTAGTTAGCTTGTGTTGGACTCGGTCTCCTCGTGTCTTATGTGTTGTTTGTGGGTCAGAATCTAGTAATAACTTTTCCACTTCTGTAATTAAAAAAAAATGTTTTTTTTTGGACTATCCGGCATTTCACTGAGCCTTTTCGAGGGTCCTGGTCGCTCACTCATAATTAAAAATTCAAAATCAACACTCAAATAATTAATAACCAAACTTCAAAATGCTAAATCAAAGAATAACTAAACAAAATCATTAAGATGTTACCTTATCCGAACGCTACCACTGTGTGCACTGGTTGATAAGAACAATACAAAATGACTGGTTGGCCATCCTCACTACAAAAAGGTCAATCCCTTCCCTAGTGGCCAATATAAGTATTTTAATATTACTAGTAATATAAGTATAAGTATAACAATTTCGCTGTGGCCGCTATAATAATTCACTTAGAATTTGGATAGCAATTTGGATAATGCTTGATCGGCCGTCCGGTAAGAACTGACATCATGAAATATCGCGTGATTGGCCATGAACATTTTAAAACTGTTAGGATATAGAGATGGGTAATGACTGAAATACAGGGGTTGCATTCCTGAAGTAGACAGATTGTTTATAGCGTGTATTTCGACTAAAAACAGCTGACTGTTCTAGTTCATTATGATTCTCAACAGACTTACACTGAGAAGTAATAAATATCACCTTTCCATTTCTTTAGTAAAAGACCTCATATTTGTAACTCCTTAGGCCTAGTCAGTGGGCTTGGTGGCATGATCCGTGGTACCAGTCTGTAAAAACCACGATGGTAGATTGATTGTACTTTAAGGTCTAGACTGGTAACAGTCTGCACCTGGGATGATCTGAATGCCTACCCAGAAACTGTAAGTAGGTGTTATTAAATCCTTCTGTTAGCTTACACTCTCCTGATATATATCTTGTACAAATTTTCATACGTTAAGAAAATACTTTTTTATTCATCCAATCATGTTTGAATACTTTCCTTTTAACCTATAGTGGATGACAATTGATGGAAACACAGTTTTGTCAAATATTTATTCAATAATTGAATTATAAAAATTTGGGAGTTCTAGGTCAGATTTGAACTGATTATCTTTATGTTTAAAGTCTAGCCCTTTTGGCACTAAACCAACTTTCCCATAGCTAAAAGTGTATTTCTCCAAGAAGTATATGCATTTTTCTCTTGCTTCCATCTAGTTGTCATTGAAACCTCCATTTCCCAACCATAAATTGTTGTCATGGTTACCACACAATATCATAAATTAATGTTCTATAATTAAAAATGAATGAAAAGTATAAAATAAACAAACTGCACAAACTGTATCGAACCTTGCTTTGCAAATGGACAATGCAAAAAAAACTACAACACAATGCAAGCGACAAAAAGCATATAAATAGTGACAAACAAAAATAATAGACCAACGTCATACGTAGAAAAGAAAATGGAAAATTGCAAGGAAATTCGCTTTCTATTTTGCCATTGAATATTGTTAATTCTGACATAAGTATATACATGAAAGAAACTAAAATGAAATCTTTATTTGTTGACGAGTAGGAATTTGCTTTTAAAAAAATGTATTATAAAACTTGTTTTAGTGTATTTTGCAGTAACAGTTCTCAGTTAGGTATTTGCAGTGTAGTGTATTTGGATGGAATTATGTTTAAAAACTAAGCTTTTTAGGAAGGTTATCAAGTTGGTTTCTGTTAATTAGAGATTTTTCTTTTTATTTCAGAACGTAAAAAGGAAAGAAAAGTTAGTCATGAGTCGTATCGTGTCCGAGGCCAGATAAGGTTGTCTGTTCACTATCAACGAGGCACACTTATGGTTAGTAACTTGTGTCATTCAACAATAATAATTACAGTAAATTCATCTATCTGTATCGACCCGTTATAGACCTAGAAATTCTGTACTTTTGGTCTTAGATTTTCATCCAGTACTTCTTCATTAATTTAGATAATATTTTTCAATTTCTTCTATTAGTTCACCCTCCTTATAAATATATCTGATTCAAAATTTCAATCTTTATTAAAATACTTTTTACTCACCCACTCAAGTTCTTTTAAACTTGTAGTGGATGACACTTGATGTTAATACAGTTTTTTCATATATTAATTAAATTTAATGAAATAATTTTAGTTTTATATGGAAGAAAAACTTTTACAACCAAAATGTACATGATCAATAAAAATAATTGGTGGCTATAAATTATGGTATTTTTATTGAAATAGAGTGTTCTAATTGATTTCTTTTAAATTAACCATAGTTTTATCCCAATAATGATAATTTTTGACATTGTGGAAAAGTAATTATTTACTGTATAACCTTTGACTAGGTAGTTTGCCAGTTTCTTTCTGTTGATCAATGTTAAGCAAACATTTTTTAACTGCTATCTACTCAAGGTTATAAACTTTTCTCCTCTGTATTTTCCATAGTTCCACTTTTAGTATTTTCTGTTAATTTAATAACGGTTATTTTTCTGGAGAGATCTGAAAATCAGTTCTTTGTTTGCTCATATGAATGATGTCATAGCAAATCTTTCATGAAATTATCGAATTTCGTATATTTTTCTAGTTTACAAAAAAGTGGTGTAGATATAATATTTTTTTAAATCATGTTTATTCGCAGGGATTATTGTTGAATAAAGGCGGTTGACTTGCAAATCAGGTACTACTATATATTTACACAGGAAATGTTCAGAAAATGGGTCTTCAGGTCTTATTTCTCCTGCACTCTATTAAAAAATAACGCTGTGACATAACTTTAGTATATTTATGAAAAGATTGCATATACACTTCCATTATCTCATAGCACTTTTGTTCATGTGTACTAGCGATAAACTTATGAAAGCTTGAATGTGTGTCCTGACAAGACTTCTCAGGTCCCAGATTCCTGCTTTCTTGAGTTCATCGCTAGTACACATGGACAAAGGTGCTGTGAGTAATTAAAGGGTATATGCGCTGTTTTCATAAATATACTAAGGTTATGTCACAGTGTTATTTTTTAATATAGTGCAGAAGAAATAAGGCCTGAAGACAATAATGTATCCGTTATTGAAACATTGCCTGTGTAAATAAATAGTTGTACCTGATTCGCAATGCTTTTATTCAACTTAAATATTATTTGTTAAAAAGAGACACTTTTACACAACAGATTCTGAGACCAATCAGTCCACATTTTGTTTTACAGCTTTGATCAATATACTAAACTGGTATGAAATGTGTAGCATGAGGAATAACAGTAAGTAGCAGTTTTATAAACATAAGAACAGTTAAATAATTTTGTAAATTTTTTTTATTTTAATTTTGGTTCAGGTAATGGTGCATCATGTCAGAGAATTAACCATAGTGTCAGGAGGTCAAGAACCTTCAACTTACGTTAAGGTATACTTGCTACCTGACCCGGGCAAGCAAACCAAAAGGAAAACAAAAGTGGTGCGTCGAAGTTGTCATCCTTCATTCATGGAAATGGTAGATCTGTTAATTGTATAATTAATGTAAAGTATTTTAATCATAGTCATTTTGAAAACAATTACTTACTCGTTACTATATTCATGGAATCAGACATGAAAATGAAGAATCTATGCTTTAATTAACTTTGCTTTTTACCTGATATAGATATTAGTTATAAGTATTTCTAAAGGTAACTATAAAGCACCAATATTAGTATTAAATTTATTTCTTATGTGGTATTTAAGGATGGGCCGATTTTAATTCTTGATTCCAGGAATCATCAATTCTAATGGTACTAAGTAATCATTGATACTAGATTTGCCACTGATTAAAGTGCCGATGCTAAATCTTGTTTTTATAATTGGTTAAACATGTGTGCTATGTTATTTATTGGAAAAATAATTAATTATTCACTATGTCTTATTTATGTATTAGTTGCTTTGAATTAATTTAACAATTAAAGCAAACCAGATTTGAGACAACAAAAAAATTATTATTGTTCTAGACACAACAACAAAGATGATCAGAAACATTTCCGGTCCATTTGTTTGCACTTTTATTCCATATGTTTGTCTTGCTTTCAGAAATTTCTATTCATTAAACGGAACGTGATGATTACATTAAAACGGAACTTTCAAAAGTCTTTTCTATATAACTGAGATGTTAACTAATTTCATTATTAGAGATTATAATGTAGATCTAAATAACTTAAAGAAATTGAAAATTTTCTAAAGAATTGAGAATTGGAGAACAAATTTTAGAATCGAAATCGGAATAAAAAATTATAGGAATATAGCTATCCCTTGTGTCATTAGTTCAATATATGTTATGGGTCAGGGGACTAAAATGTCTTTAGGAAAGTCAACATCAATTGCAAAGTGAACAAAGAGTGTAAATCTAGAAAGATATATAAACAGTTTAAGCAGACTATTTACATCAATATTGTGGACTTTGTTATAATTAAATGGTGTTAAGTCTAAGAGCATGATTCAATATAAATTTGGAAAATTCAGTATAATTTTTCGTTCAAATAGAGCAAAATTTGTATTTTGAAATTTAAATTTTATAGATAACTGTGTTAATGATATCAAGGATTTATAAAGTGTTTGATTAATGTAAACATTGTAGATCTTTTAAAGAATGTTTAATATTGCTTAAATTTAGAAAACAACAGTAGATTATGTGTAACAATCATCCAAGACATAAGACAACCCTTCACCGTCTATCCTTTTCAAGTGTTTCTGATTCTCTTTTAGCTATTTATGTGATATCTGAAATAGTGTTTCTTTTCTTCCAGCTTGAATATCGTATGCCAATCGAGATCATTCAGCATCGCACATTACAAGCTACCGTTTGGAATCATGACCCACTACAAGAGAATGAATTCTTGGGTGGAATTTCCTTACCTTTACAAACACTAGACTTAATGAAAGAAACTCTTCAGTGGTATCCATTAGGCAATATACATAGGTAGTCTTGGCTTCTAGCTTCGATATCGGGCATTACTTTACTAGGTAATTAAAATCCAAATATATTAGTCATAATAATTTTCAATTTTGTATTTAGTTCATAATTTTCTGTCTGTAAGCACCTCCTTCACTACTTTCTCCTAATTGTCCTTAAAATCTGATTAAAAGGATTCCTCTTTAAGGTTTTGTTGACAATAATATCTTTTTTCACTCCTCAGTCATTGCTGTAATTAAAGATTTTTACATGTTTACTTGCTTCAAATATGATATACACATATATTTCAACTTAATTAAATCTCAGATTTATAGAACTAAAGTGGGAATAAGTACATACTGGATTATAAAAATAACTGGTATTTTGAAATTTAGTGTGATTTACTAAATTTTTTTTTATTGTGTTTATAAAAATGTTTTAAATACATACATAAGATACAACTATTCTTTGACCTTAGCTTGTGAGGTTATGTTAAAACAAATAAAAGACATACACAAAACTCACAAATTAATCATTTATTGACTCATACGCGTTTCAATGACAAAGTCATCATCATTGAGTGTTACTACTACAAACTCTAGTTGTAAGTTAGAGTTCGTAGTAGCAACACTCAATGATGATGATGACTTTGTCATTGAAACGTGTATATTCAATAAATGATTAAATTGTAAGTTTTGTGTATGTCTTTTATTGGTTTTATATATAACATGTTAGTTCGTATAGATATTTAGTTTGTTTTTAGCGAGAGAAAAATTATTTGAATTGGGGTAAAGTTGGTAATTATTTACTTGTGTTCAAAATGATCAGAAAATTTTCATTAGTTTTTTTTTGTAAGAATGGGATACAATTCTAGTTATGTAAAGTATTGCTGCAATGAGTTTTAAAATTGTTGATTACTGCTTTATACGATATCGGAGAGTTTACGAGACGTTTTAAAAAAGCATATTTTGAGAGATTGAATACTGTTTGTGTTGTGGCTATGTTAGTTTGATCTTAAGTTATCTATGATTCAGGGAGAAAGTTATTTAATCTTTGAAGGTAGAACATATGATCTGATTAACTCATGAAGCACTCAAGAATGCTTTAGAGGAGTTGAAGCTAGTATTAATATTATACATTGTGTAGTGACTTGGACATGTAATGAAGTTTTATATTTTGGAGTTATTTTTCTGCTTTTCTTTCAGTAATCTATAAGAAATTTTTCTGTTTTCTGTTATATATATATATATATATATATATATATATATATATATATATATATATAAAGAACATAAGTCAAAATACAAATACAAGAATTATAATTGAATTTACAATTCAAAGCTTTTCGTTGGCTAACAGCTATTATTAATATTCCTGATGATGTTGGTACTGTTAGCCAACGAAAAGCTTTGAATTGTAAATTCAATTATAATTCTTGTATTTGTATTTTGACGTATGTTCTTTATTAATACACAAGAATACATATTGCGATATATATTTATTTATTTTGGTCAAATTTTCAACTGTTAAAAATATTTAGTGGATGACACCAGACAGTAGGATAGCTTTTTTAAAAGAATAATTCATTAATTAAAAATAACTTTAATAATTAATTTTGCTTCCTATTTTGCCACCTAATATTGCGATTCTGTATATACATATTTATATTAGTTGTAATTATGTAATAAAAAGTATCTAAAATAAAATTTTCTTTTAACCTAAGTCAGTATCGACTTGAATTTGTTTTTATATGGTATACAAATGTGACTTCATTTTCTACATTTTGAATATTAAAGTATGTTAGAGTTTTATCATTTTCTGCAGTGGCTTGAATAATAAAATATTACTGTAAAAGACTTAATTCTACAAAATGCTATCCTCTCAAGTATATTCATTTGTTTACATTTGATTTCCTGCAATGATCCAACACATGGTCCTTATTTTTGTTACTGTTATCCCTTCCTTCTTCCCAAAACAGTTGGTTACTAAACCATCTTTAACATTAAATAGAATGACTCTGCACATTGTTTTCATGTGCTTTTTCCAATTGTTTGCAATTTACTACATCTTTTTTGTTTTCATATTTAATCATAAAACTATTAAAAAGTTTTTTTAAAGATGATAATTGCAATATTAATTTGTTTCAAGTTATCCTCCGCAGATGTACTTGGAGATCTGGATTGCTATTATTGCTAAGTCGAGCTACACTTCAATTTAAGACAAATGCATTTCGCAGTTTCTAGGTTCTCACATTAAAATGTATATTATGTATTGCAAGTAAATCTGACAACAGTTTGAAAGCCAATGTATAATTGTACAGCATCAGTTTTTAGAAATTTTAGATGAGTCACGTTGAATCTACACAGATGTGATTATTCTAGTTTAGGCAATAATTATTCTAATTTATTGTGGCTGTTTGTGATAATATTTTTGTAGGTAAGGAATTATTACCAGTTTGTAAATTATTTTAGTTAAGGAATAAGGAAATTAACACTGACTGATTTTGCTCCTTCCATTTAAATATTATCTTAGACTGATATTTGTTCTAAATTTGATTTGTTTACAAAATTTATATAGAAAGAGAGAGCTTATCTTAAAGCAGAGTAGATGTTTCAAAGGCTGACCAAATATCATCTTTATAATATTTTTAGCATATTGGCTGTTATAAACAGTTCAAGGCTAGATATATCTAAGCATAAAATTGTTTTGTAAGACAAGTGGCTCATGTTTTCTGTATACATTTTGATTGCTGCTATAATTTTTAGCTTAGTGTTTGATCATTTGGTTTTTATTAAGACTGAGTCGATACCAAATCTATCAAGTACTCCTCAATGTGTTTGTTGAGGCTGGGACATGTTGCTTGATGCTAGACACATTAGCAGCAGTTTATTGTATTTAAAAGAATAATTAGAAAGATATATATGACATAGTAGACAATATAGAGAGAGGGGGAAATGGTAGTTTTACCCCTTGCAGTATTAAAACTATTTACACCATTTCACATTTAAAAAAGTTATTTTAGTAATATATAGAGTTAAGGTATAGGTTGTTTCAATAAATATAAATAAAATAAGAGATGATTTCGAAAAACTAAGTTCTACTTTTTGTCACATATAAAATTTTTTATCAATACATATTTATAAAAAAAACTATTTTCCACCAGATTTTGTTTTAATTTTTTTCAATATAAAAATTTTAATACTCAAGAGACCTGTAGCAAAATGGTTTTCACGTTTCTAAAAAAATATTTCTTTCATTTCTCGTCACCTATTTCTGTAATAGATATCAGGGTATTTCAAGCGAAAAACTCTGTTCAATAATTTTGGTTGATAAAAAATATTATATGTTGTTATTTATTGATATTTAGTCCTGTAAATCAAAATATTTGGGGAATAATTTTCATGTTTACATTAACCATTATAATTTTATAAACGTTTTCTAATTTTTTGTCTTTTTATATTTTTGGCTTTATAATTTAAAAAAATAAAACCAACTTTTAAAATATTAATTATAAAAGAACATTAATGTCAATTTTAAAAATGCTTTGAAGTTTTTTGGGTTATTTTTAAATTTGTGTTTATGATAAAAGTTGCTGGCTCTCAGATGTAGAGACAAGAAGATAATATTGAATTAATTAAAAAATAATTTACTTTTAACAACAATATAAAAAGTTAATAAATTGATTTGTTACAATTATTTTCTGCATCAATAGGCAACAGAAAATGTTCTATTCAAGGAGATGTCAGAATAGTTGTTCTATTTCTACAGTAATGCCTACTCCCAATAGACTTTGAGATGTGGTATCGGTTCTGTCTTGATTTTTTAACTCTTAATTTTGCATAAATATAATAGCATGAATTATACAGTGAGTTTGAATATTTATATATTATATAAACATTGTCAGCGTATTCTATATCTGAAAAGTATAATATATAATAGTATTTTAAAGTAGGTTAGAACAAATATTTTATATTAATGTTTTATATTAACTCATTGATTCAGTTTAGCAATAATTTTTTTGTTGAACACAAAAATATTTTAAAAAAACCAATAATAATAAATTGAATATTAATTCTATGGTTGCTTTGGCATAATTATTATTATTAGTGGAAAATTTAAACATTTTGTTATTCAAGATGTTATTACTTTATGGTAACAACTAATGTCAACCAAGTTTCGAAGCCCTATTCTGCTTCATTATCTGCTTAACTATTAATAAGTGTTAACTATATAGTGTGAATTGTGTATAAACAATGATATATTTAAAAATAGAAATCAACTTGTAATTTTTTCAATAATTTACCGACTTGGAAACACATTTATCCTAGCAAATAGATAGTTTTTTTTGTTAATACTTGACCAAATGTGGTCCTCTGATTTTTCATTTTACACATGCTTCTTAAAAATAAATTTTAAACAAGAAATAGTACAAACAAAACTGGAACATAGCCTAAATGTACACACATAGACAAAACTGTAGAAAATCACAAAAAAAATTGAGAAAGTTTTTTAATAGACTGACCTATAATATTTTAATACGTCATATCTATGTTACAATATTGCTACAAAGTTTCTCGGTAGGATATATTTGGTTATAAAATATTAAAACTTCACTACTGTAAAATTTAAGACGTCTTTGTAGTCTGTATAAACTCAAAAGTTTCCTAATCTATTACAGTAGAACCTCGGTAAGTTGGACTAACTGGGAACGTTGTCCATCTGGGTTAGCCAGAGACGCAGGTAAAAATTAAAATAAAACATTGTACATTCAGAAAAACTCCTTTGTATTTATCAAACAAGGCGTATTATATGTACAATATGTGAAATTACATATTGTATATTCAGATAAATCCACTGCAATTTATTTTTTGGCAAACAAATCTCTCAATTTTGACTGCTTTAATTTTGTGAGCAGCTTTTGTGCTGTGGATCCCATAATCTTTTCAGCATAAGGTACACAAAACATTATGTTCATTATTTTGTTTATCTGTAGTATTTAGAAGTTTTTATTACTTTGTTCGACTGTTTATGTATGTGTTGTACTATTTGATTTTTGTTATTTCTTATTAATTTTATTTCAAAATTATTTTGGGTGATCTGGTGTTAACGGGGTCTGACTTATCGAGGTTCTGCTGTACTGTATTTTAATAAATCACTCTATATCTATATTACAATATAGCTAAAAAGTATTAGGTTAGGGTAGATTTTGTTATAAAGAAATTATAACTTTATTAAAAAATACATATGAATTGCCTTTGATGCAACAACATAGACACAGTATCCATAACACTACGAAAATAACGTGAAACAAACATTTTCAACATTATTACACGTAGAAATGTGATTTCATATAATATTTTTGTATCGTTATTTAATAACTCTGTACTGCATGAAAAAATTGAACACAGATAATTTTTGTAATTAATATGTTCATTATAAAATTTGTAACTTTATAAGTAAAATTGAAATGTAATTATTATAAAAAACATTATGGTATTTTATATAAAATATATCAAGAGTAATATTGATTCTCCAAAATTCTGTCACTGCTATCTTGAGTTTATGACAATTTATAAACTCAATACAGATGCAATTAATAACACGGTAGCATAATTATAATTAGTAAACTCATTGTCTATATACGACATTGGAGTCTGAATGTACCAATCATTTCCCATTAGGACAGTTAATGTTATATCTATCCTAACTGTACACTTTGTAGGTAATTTGTTATAAAAAAAACATCTACTTTATAAAATCATGTGAATGATGATACCCTGTGTTCTATTTTGTTTGAACTTCGTGTTTGGCGAAGCTTAAAATCATTTGTTTCTCATTTAGAATGTAGTTAGTAAGATATGTGAAAATGAAAAATAATCTGAGAGTCCACATTTGGTATTGCAGATTTTTTTTTTAATTTCAGAATGAATATGTTTTTTATATTGCTGCATAACTATTAATTATCTGCCTTCCAAATCTTTTATCTTTCTCTGTTTTTAATATAAATGTCCGAAGAAGAATCTCAAGGCATTTGCCATAAGTGTAGAAATAGTGATTCAGTGTTGTCCAAAAAAGTTATATCTAAACAGCTGTGCAGAACTCTTTAAAACATGTTGTAGAACTGTAAATCTAAAACTATTTGAGATGAAAAAAATACATCTTTTGTAACAATGTGAGTTTACTTTGTTCAAACATGACAGAGGAGTATGAGGTAATCATATTATGACATTCACAGAACAAGATTAATGTAGAAAAACTCATTTGACGTATATCGTAAAAGTAACAATAATTTTCTGACTGATAACAAAAGTCTTCAGTTTATACAGTTTCTTGTCAACACCCCTCAGAAACATTTACCCCTTATAAACTTAGTCTTTTAAATATTGTTTCTGACTGTGCCTTAGGTAATACTTTATTATAAACAATATTGTGCTAATATGTTGTCCAATAAATGGTGTAATTTCTTACTTTGCCCATGTGAGTTTTACAAGTGCTGAACCCAATCTAGGCGTCTCACAGTCATTACCTTTGTTTATTTTATCCCGCTTATAAAAAAAATATTCATTTTAATTGTATTTCATAGGTCTACCTTAGGAAATACTTAACCCATTGCAGATCTAGTTACATGCATGCTGCGGCTACTAGCGGGTACAAATTAATTTCTTGTGTCAATTTAGTTTTATTTCACTACAAAAATATTCTCACACTAAATATTATATTTTTTATACGGGGGCAATTTTTTTATTCTTTTTTTCTACCTTAGTTAATTTATTATTTGGTAATTGATTATTATTAGTAAAAACAAATTAAAAGTTGCTTACAGTTTTAGATCCTAGGCTCCACTATTATTGTTCATCTTAAATGTACACAAGAATACACTAATTATAACAAATATTTATACTACTGAGTAATATCTATACTGAGCTTCTCACTCCAGTTGATATAAAAACTGCTGAAGTATTCTGTTTTGTTTAAACACCTGACAGAAGGTCAATGGGTCATAAATATCTTTATTTATGCTGTAAGTATTGAGAGTCAAGAAAGCACAGACTCTAATCTTGTGTATAACAAATCAGAAAATAAACTCTCTAGGAGCAAACAATGACAACATTCAAGACAAACTGGGGTAGTCTTTAAACCGCTATTAATAAATTGCCGTGCCTAACTGATCTAGTCCGATATTCAAGACAAACTGGGATAGTCTTTAAACCCGCTATTAATAAATTGCTGTGCCTAACTGACTTAGACCGTAAACCACAATGGGTTAAAGAATTGAAAATAAGACTATTACAAAAACTAAAGATACTTTTGGTATATTTTGAGATAACATTTTTCTCAGTCTGAATATATAAACTATTAACATTAGTTGAAAATGAAAATAAATAATGCATACATAGTAGTTAATCCTTAATTCTTTTATGAACCCATCATTAGAAAAATATTATATATAATGTTTTTGTTCTCTGCAACTGTGATTTTTCTGTTATAATCTAGTAAGACATTAAACTAAATAAATTAAATTTTCCATGTTATTTTATAGTCTTTTATCTAATTAGTCCTATAACGAAAATATTTTTTTAAATGTATAAACAAGTTGTGCATCCATTACTATAAAGTAAAGAAACACAAATGATTATCATCATGTTTTTCTGTAATGTAATAAAACAAATGAAATATTTAAAAAAAATACTAGACATTTTTTCAAAGTAAAAGCTTATTAATATCTGGCCAGGTATGAAATTTGTAGAAAAATATTAATAAGTTTTTATTTCTCATTAGGTTATTTGTATTGTAATTTGTAATGCAAATCTATATTATATTTATTTATAGTTTGATCTATAAAGTATTAATTTATTAATATATAAAGTATTAATTTATTTCAAAATTATATATATATATATATATATATATATATATATATATATATAAAATTTATTTAAGTACTATAATTCTTAAAATATAAAATTATTGAATTGAAAGGTATCTCTTATAGTATAGTCAAAACATTTACAATAACCAGTGAAGTATATCTAGTTAGCATTAATATTTTCCTCTGCTAATATTACAAAAAATATTTAATTTATTGTAACTATAATTTCTAAACTAATGTGTATTAGATATATTACACTATCAGTTGCGTAGCTGTTAATTTCAAATTCTATTCATGTAAAGCTAATAGCTTGAGATATCTGTAATCAGAAGGGTGTAGTATTTTAAATTACTAAATAGGTCAGTTTAATTTATATATAACTTAGGGTAGAAATGTTTATTATTGAATGTGAAGAGTACAGGGTGTTCATGAGTCACTCAAATTCACTAAAAGTTGAGTATTTTATATAGGGGTAACAAAACCCACATATTAAAATTTTATTTATAAAATAAACACAATTTTTAAGTATATTTAACTTGTATCTTCATGGAAGTAGTATTGTTTATGATTATGATTTAACAAAGGGAAATTTGTGTAATCTGTATGCGATGAAGTAAGTGGAAATTGTGAAGTTTGGAGTAATTGATGTATTCTTTTTTCACTAGGCCGTTTTAACCTACATTTTAACAACTTTACTTTGAATAATTTTGTGGTTTAACAAATGTTGTAATTCAGTATAAATTGTGGGATGAAGTATTTATAAATGAATTACAAGGGATTAACCAGCGGGTTTTCATTATACCAATATACAATAAAACATCCAATAGTTATTTATTTAGATCATACGGCACCCTGTGCAAGTATATTGATTTTTATATCTGATTTAATATACCTTAAAATATCAGAGTGAATCAAATTAGAAGTCAAAGATATTTTTGTACATAATTTTCCAATTAAGAAGTGCATTTTTCTTACCAGGTAGATAGTTTTTTACCTCTATGCCCTATATTGAAGCTGGTTACAATTCCAAGTAGTTGTGTGTTAACAGTAGGAAAATACATTATAATCTCAAATTATTATCTTTCTTCTTCAATTATTATTTTTTAATAGCCCAAATTATAATTGCAATGTTTTTACTCAGAAGATTGTGTTCCAATCCTCAATTGTTTAAGGGGAACCTACAGATTGGATTATATGTATGGATCCTGGCAACAGATATGAGTTTCTCTCTGTTTTGGGCATTATATCTTTGTCACGTGATCTTCTGGCATAGTCATTGACACTCCGTTCAGTGGTGATGGTGAAATTTCCCACGGGAGTACCCATGGGAATAATATCCCGAAGCAACATATGTACAAGGCCACTAAGTATGAATCTTCGTTCCTCTATTTGTCAGGAGTTCTCCTGTCACTACATCCCTGTAGGGGTGAGAGCCAGGGGTCTGTTTCTTTCGGAAGGAGTTGGGAATTGGTAGAGAAAAAATCAATGAATATTTGAGGCATATCTCCAAAGTTGCCCTCGAGGTATTTTAGCTTTTGTGGATACGGAATCTAGCCCATAGGTGTCAAACAGTGAGGAGAGAGTTGTCCCACAAAATTGCTTTTTTCCTCCATATCCAGGTCTCCAGTTTTGGACAGCTATTTGTTGTTTGTCTGATAACTGAAGGATTTCATTCAGTGGGCCCTCAGTCAAAGCTATTCCACTTAGACTTGTTCAACCTTCTTCTTCTGCTTTGAGCAGCTGTTAAGTGTCTGGACATTTTGACCACAGCATATTGGACACTTGTATTTTTTTATAGTAATATGGTTCTTTGTCATCAGTAAGTTGGTAATATTTACAGCATTGTCAGTAAAATTTCTTTTGACGAATTTAGTGTCAGGTAATTATTGTGAAATTTAAAGAAAATCAGGGCTTAAGCACGCCTAAGCTTTATCATTGAATTGAGTCTAATTTTTAATTGATTTTTTTACTAAACAATTTCTTGTACATAACTGTATGAAGCAACTGTGGCGTAATGTTTATTTTTAAATGAATAAAACCTCTAAACCACAAATAATTATTTAAACCTTATGTACACATCAATTGTCCAGCAATCATCTTCAGAGGTATTTAAAAAATACAACTGTTGTATTTTTTAAATACCTCTGAAGACGATTGCTGGGCAATTGAAATGTACATAAGGTTTAAATAAATGTTATTTGTGGTTTAGAGGTTTTATTTATTTAAAAATAATTTCTTGTACAGCTGATTATATGGAAACAACCCTTGAAGGAATTGTACAACTTTTAAAAGATATTGTAATTGGTTTTTCTTGTGAAATTTTAAAATTTTAAACCCAAAATTTTAGAAACAGAATACAGATGCTTAAAAATTCCTTCTGTATATTACAGAATTATACTCCTGTAGAACTTTATTTCACAGTGGATGATGTTATCTCTTGTTCTGACATCATGCTGATTGTAAGATGATGGTGGCTTTGGTCTCCATTCAAATTAGCTCCCTTATTAATTCTTCTCTAAGCATTGTTTCTTCCAATTCATACTTCTCCTTTAGTTCGCCTACATTATTTTGTGTGTAAAACAAAAGTTCAGGTTTTTATTTAATTCTTCGTGAAATTAGAACTTTTAATACAGTTACAACTATATTATTAATACAGTTGTACTTCTAATATAGTTACAATCTTTTCAATTCAAAATCCAAAGAGATTTTATTTTCTATTTTCAAAAAGGGTTTTTGTTTTATTTAAGTACTTCACTTAAAACGTGCTAAGTGCTACATATTCACTCATATGGCAAATCCAGTAACAGCATTTTTTTAGCATAAATCATGTTGAGCTACACTGGTGACACACATCTATCATGATACAACTATGACATATATACCTGTCACCTGCATGCAATATGTTCAGAGGTAGGGAAGTTAGGTATATTCTAGCAATGGTAATTTAAATATTGTTTCAAGTAAAAATATTTGTTTTCATATTAGACTCGCTAGGTTTAAATTTTGTAGAAATAAAACAACTGCTTTGTTAGTTAAGCATTGTCAATTGATTTAGACATGATGTTTTGATAACATATTTGTTATCATCTTCAGGCTTGCAGTTACCACTTCTACTGTATGCCTAGAGATGGCAACGAATATGTTATCATCTTCAGGCTTGCAGTTACCACTTCTACTGTATGCCTAGAGATGGTAACAAATATGTTATCATCTTCAAGCTTGCAGTTACCACTTCTACTGTATGCCTAGAGATGGTAACGAATATGTTATCATCTTCAGGCTTGCAGTTACCACTTCTACTGTATGCCTAGAGATGGTAACAAATATGTTATCATCTTCAGGCTTGCAGTTACCACTTCTACTGTATGCCTAGAGATGGTAACAAATATGTTATCATCTTCAAGCTTGCAGTTACCACTTCTACTGTATGCCTAGAGATGGTAACGAATATGTTATCAAAACATTGCCAGTAAATAAATGACAATGTTTGTTTTGCAAACCAGTCGTTTTATTTCTATAAAATATTTGTTGTTTATTTATTACTCTGTTTATTTAAAGTGTGATTAGATAGAATAGAAACAGAAGAAATATTCCGGAAGAAGCTTGTTTTCTGTAGTTTTTTTTATATAAAAACATGCTTTATCAGTAAATAGAGGTAGTTTTATGACAGCATTAACATATAATGAAGATTTCTATGATCCCAGATAATGCTAAATGCTCATGATTGTTTTGACAGCAATATCATTTTTGAATTGTCTTTTTAGTTGTCCTTTTAAATAATGAAGGGTCTATGACAGATTGTATCACCAATCTGATGTTTTTCAGGATACATTTACTATTCTTATCAACATTTTATAGCTTTTCTGTCAGAATAGTTTGCTTCAGATTGGAAATGAGAATATTTTCAGTGGTAAACAAATTTTACTCACTTCAAACTGGACAGGAGCAAAAACTGAATGATCATAGTTTAATGTTGGCAGAGAACATTAATGTGAGAGACTTCTTTAATTAGCGATACTGAATCTTACTCATAAATGTGATGAAAAGACGAACTTCAACTAAAATGTTTTAAGATGTTCTGTATGTAATCAGCAGTGTCTGCCAAAGTTTAGCTTTTGTTTATAAAAAATCTGCCATGAAAAAGGAAGCAAAAATGTCTAAAAGTAGCATTTACGTTAGTCAGTTATAAATTTGTTTACCATTTAAATTATTTTTCCATACCCTTATAAATGTTTTAAGCTTCTTTTGGGCTGCCCTGTCGTTAGTTGATGAATTTGTTTTGTTAATCGGTAGCTCGACCATTGTTCTTGTTTTCTTATAATAATATGTTCTTGCCCAGGGGTTTTGTCGCTTGCTTCATCAATGCTCAACCAAATTGTTTTGAACTCCCATTTCTTTTTCAATAGATAATCAATTTTCTTCCGGATTCGAGACACCGCTCGCATGTATGAGGAAACACTGGACCTTTCAAGCCAGTGTACTTTTCTAGAATTTCTCGATGGGATCTTTTCCCCAACTTATTTAATGTAATCCCTTTTGTTAGAATTACTTATAAAATTTCCTTGGGAAATGTATTTTTTTTTTTGATCGTGAACGAAATGGTAAATGAATTTGCTGTTTTGGTGTGCTTAGAAATAAGTGCTTGCCTGGTGAATAATTGTACCCTTCTACTATCCATTTCACTTCTTGAACAAACTGTAAATGATTTAAAAAGACCTTGACTTGTTTTTTTTCCAAAATGTCTCATGCCTTTTTACCAGGGATTCCCAAACATTTTGGGCCCCCTCTTCTTGAGATGAAATCCTCCCACGCCCTCTCCACTTTACACTATAAATAAATGCTTTGGGCAAATGAAAATGAATCAGATGTTATATACATTGAAAACAATTTATTTATACACATTTTCATAAGAACATGGTATAACATTTCAAGTTTTAATTTGCAAGGTAAATTTTAACTGATAAGAGAAAAATCTGTCATGCCTATTTGAGGTTGTATTTTAGTAAGGGCTTAACCCAAATCATTAGCAACATCTATTTTGTTCTTATAATATTAAATGTAATTAATTTATCTTATTATTTTCCAATTGGTCTGCGCCCCCTGACTTGCCCTCACACCCCTCAGAGAGGGCGTGCCACCCATTTTGAGACCCATGGTTAATACTGTCATTAATTTTGTAATAATGTGATGAGTCATGACAAATTGCTCCTAACATCATGATACTGTATGAAGAAGTGACATTTTATGTTCTATTGTGAGTCGAGCCTCTTCCAGCTCTGCTTCAATGTTTAGAAGCCTCTACAGCACATTTAATAGTTAATATTTGATTCACTCTAGTATTAAACATCACTGTATTGTTCGTCATCTGATCTGTTGATGAAATTTCTTGTAATCTGTTTGTAAATGATCTACGCTTACTATGTAATATGGCTCTTCATTTTCTGTTGCATAAATTAAGTTTTATAAATTATCTATAAATCAATGTAACATGAAATCGTTGTTGCTTTTGTGATAATCATATTATGACTGCTGCACTATGAACGTCACAATATTTTATAATAAACCTTGTTATTTTTATACTGTACATATTATGTTTACCAATAAAGTGTATTCTTATAGTTAGGAATTTGTTTATTCACCTCTAAGTACCATAAAGATTTTGACTGCTCTAGGAAATCGTCATCATTGTCTAGGCCGGTGACTGGGATATATTGTTGACTCAGCAGGACTGGTTTGCAAAGGTAGTTTAGTAAGGTAATCAAAGACTGTATATGATTTATACTGGGTCGGTTATTTAATTTTTTAAAATATTTTTTATTTAATTAACTAAAGTCTATGAAGTAATAATTAAAGTTCACGAAAAATATACTGAGACAAAATGTTTTCGATTGCATTAGGCAATTTTCATCAATGTCTCATTTTACCAGGTTGTTAATTAAAATGATTAGTGAAATTGTTAATTTAACCAATAGAACCCAGTTGCTTTGTTAGGTTTCCATGATCACCTAACCTAACTTCAACATATAAACTTAAAAGAAACTTGATTCAGTGACACAACAAACGGTAAAATGAAAAAAAAAATTGAGGCTTTGGTTAAACAGTAGAACCCCTCAAATCCGAACCCCAGAAATCCGGACCCCCGCAAAATCTAAAATGATTTGATGAAAACCAAATTTTAAAAGAGGTATCTAAAATTTAATGAAGTATGTACTGAAAGTTTGCTACTTATGTAAAACAGGACCGAGATGTGTAATATATTGGAATTTACACTGTAAAACATTTTATAATACGAAGGCTTATATTGTACTACTATATCACTTCATTAACATAGAATTTATTAACAGTAAAATAAAAAAGACAAACACTAAACTATATGTTGCACTTTAAAAGAAAAGACACAAATACTTAACTATATTTTTCACTTAAAATCAGTAATCTTCATCTGGCGAAGAGATCTAAACCTTCCCGAGGATATAATGTTGCACCACCTTTGCATTAGCATAACATCTTTGGGTGTTCCAGCTGCATGTTGTTCTATGCAACGTTAAAAGCGTCGGCATGAGTAACAGCATTCGTAGAGGCATCTTTTTCCTTGCTATCGCTATCTGCTACACTGCCATCGTGTTGATCCAGGACCATAGACACCCTGCCATGCTCGGTATATTCTTCATTGTTATCTAGTGTTGCGCACTCTTCTGGACAACTTTCATCAGCGAGTGAGCTCAGTTTCATCATCCTGTGTTCTAAGGGGTGTTTCCACAAATTCGATGCTAGGCCAGAGCTTCTTTCAAGATCTGTGCAGTAAAGTGTTACTGATATTATTCTAGGATTTAGCTACCCAGTAAATTACATCCTTTATTGTAATCGTCTTAAGTTTTTCTGGAATAGAAAGAGAACAATCTTCTGTAATTAATGTTTGCAGAAGCATGTTTTTGTGGCTCAGTTTTATGTTTTGCAGCACACCTTGATCCATAGGCTGAAGCAACGATGTCACGTTAGGCGGGAGAAAAATTGCTTTTATGTCTTTGGTGGCAGTCCATTTGTTTCATTAAATTTTGTTACTGAAGGAACAAATTCATTTTGTAACCACTCCTTGAAAATATTACCCATCATCCACGCTTATACTGAATTATGAAATGAACAGGGAGAGCATTCAAGCTTATATTTTTAAGCTACTATTCGCCATTAATGGTAACTTGTTTGTTCCCGGTTGGACCAACATAGCTTTTTAAAGGAAAAAAAATATTTGTTCCCGCGGCGTTACTGCAGGCTAAAATTGTGAGACGCTGTTTGCTCGTTTTAAAGCCTGGCGCAGAACATTCTTCTTTAGAACAAGAGTTTTAGTGGGAAGGGCTTTAAAATTCAGTCCAGTCTTGTTCGCATTATACTCTTGCTGGGGTGAGTAATTTTTCAGAATAAATCGAATCTGTGAATTTGTCTAAATATTCTTTTGCAGCAAGACTATCAGCTGATAACTTCTCACCACTTACCGTTAGTTGTTTAATTCCGTGCCTTATATTCCATCTAGCCAACTATCCATTGCTAGCAGTAAATTCCAAATCAACATTTATTAATTTGTTTAACTGTAATGCATTTTCTTTTATTAATGGGCCACTAATAGGAACTCCTTTCTGCCTCTCTTGTGGAAACCATAAAAATAAAGCTTCGTCAATTTTTTCACTAACAGACATTTTCACTTGATGACGTTGTTCCAAAGACTTTTCACTTTTAGCTCTGCAAAACTGTTCAATTTTTGCATAATTTTTTTCACTGAATGTAGCCTTACCAACACTAAATTCAACAGCTAACTTTGTCGAACTTTCCTCTTTCTCTAGTCGCATTAACACTTCAAATTTGAAAAACAATCTTGAAAAAATGTCTACAGTACAGTATTGATACAGAAATATATAATGAATGCTCTTATATTGTTTGTTAATAAAAAAACGGACTTTTGTCAAATGCAAATTACACAGCAAATCCGAACATTCCCAAATCCAAACAGGGAATAGCCCCAATTAGTATTGATTTAAGGGGTTCCACTGTACTGCTATATCTACCAGTAGTAAACTGAAAAATTAATCCTGTCTAAGGTGGTTTTGGACATTCCTGGGAAACTGGGGGTAAATTTATAACAAAAAATTATATTTTTAAAATTAAGTGCCTTTTAATGCTACTAAATCGCTTAAAATTAAAAAGAAGTTGACAAAATGAATGAATTAAATTTGTTCTTGATTTGAATAGGAGGCCTACATTCCAAACTTCAAGTCCCCTCAATTGACATCATATTTAAGTGCTAATGAATAGTATTTATTTAGGAAATTTGATGAAATACTTGCACAAAATAACAAGATGTCAAAAGTAAACTAAATTTTCATTTTTAAAAAACTAATTCTATGAAGACATATTTAGTTTATGAGACTTCGTTAGAAACTCTATCATCAAGCATATAAGCAAGGACTAGTAAATTTAGGCGTTCTCTGTAAACTTTATTTCTAACCAAAATGAGACTACAAGCATCGACATCTTTCAAGGACATCGTACGTGCATAATTATTAACAGTTCTAAGGTCCTAACTTATTTTTTAGAAAAACTATTTTTAAATTATATGTAAATATCCATATGTGAGTTTCAATTTGTTACGAAACTGTCCAGTGTGGAATAATTTGATTTAATGGCAAAAGATTAAAACAAGTAATAGAAAATAAAATTTCTAATGTCAATTCCTACTTGGATGAAAAAAATTGTTTTAGTTGATTTTTATAAATAATTACAATTAATATAAATAAGTACATACATATGACAGATTCACAATAGTAAAAAATAGAAAGTAATTATTAAAATGAATTCATTAAATTTAATTAATGTTTGATAAAACAGTATTAACAAGTGTCCTCTACAAATTTAAACAAATGTATTTGATCTTGAGTGGATGAATAAAAAGTATTTTATTAACGATTTTGAACAAGATATACATAGAGAGTGTGAACCAATAGAAGGTATTTAATGAAATTTTATAATAGCGGGGGAGAATAACCCTAACACCACCTGATAATTACAAATTGCTTATGCTATTTAATATCCATGACGCATTTCGGACAGCCACCGTTTTCGGGTCATTTGATAGAAACACTAAAGCAGTGAAGGTAAAAATTTAAGCAAATTAATCATATGTTGTATTAATTAATGATCATTTTAGGCAATTTGTATCAGTATAAATCTGTGATTCAAATGTGTTTGTTTTTATTTCCAAATGTATTACAAAATAGACTTTCAAATAGGTAGATTTTAATTACCATTTAGTCTAACCAGTTTCATTTGTGGGGAAGTGTAATCGGAGATCTTTCAGTGAGTAAAATTGCAGCATTTGAGTTGACGGCTCCATTGGTTAAGGGCCAGACTATATTTTCAAGGTTCGGGTTTTGTGTAAACATAATGAAAGCCATATAATTAGTTGTATTTTTAAAAATACATTAGGTGATCTATTTTAATAATTATCTATTGTGTTTTAAGACGATTACCCAATTTGACCGTAGTTTTATTGTTCCAATTAAACATTCCATAAACTTTAACTCATTTATAAATATTATTCGAGCTGGCTTGTGAGTGAAAGTTATAATTAAAGAATAAAAATATGGTACAACTCACAAATATAAAATTTTTTATTTCATACGCGTTTCAACGACTAATTTGTCGTCATCTTCAGTGAAGATACACAAATCAAATTAACTAAAAAAATATATATTAAACATAACTTATAAAGTTTCAACAAAAGTAAAAACAAAAGTGAAAATCAGATCTGGGCATTGTCAAATTTATAGCCACAGCTACTAATATAATTACATTAAAATAACATATGTTAATTATAAATATTTAATTTTGATGAACCTATATTTCTAGTAAAACATAATAATAACAAAATTATTTAAATAATTTAAAAAAGATAGTATTTAACAATTAATTAATTAAAAATAATATTGAATTTTGAATTGGTCCTAATTCATTATTAACTATTTTATTTGTATTTCTATTTATAAATAAAGTTTCCCATGCATCTAATTCATTAAAATTTATCACATTTAAAAACAAAATAATAAATATATATATTTTTTAACGGATATAATGAATCATTGATAGATAACATCCATAACAAAATGAAACGGACGAAAATTAATAATTCAAGATGTACGTTACTAAAAAATAGAGAGGAAAGAAAATGGATTAGATTAACTTACCATCCATCTTTATCTAATTTGACTAAAAAAGCTTTTGAGAAGAACAGTAATGTAAAAGTAACGTTAGTTACAAGAACTAACCTAAAAAATCTATTAGGGAACCAAAAAGATATAATAAAAAATGAAAAAAATCGGGAATTTATAGTTTGCAGTGTGATATGTGCCAGATGAAATATATTGGACAAACAAAAAGAAACATACTAGTTAGAGCAAAAGAACATTTTCCCATGTTAAATTTAATAGGCCTGAAATATCAGCTATGGCAAAACATTGTTTGGACGAAAAACACAAATTTAAAAGTAAAAATGTTGTCCTTTTAAAAAATGTGATAAATTTTAATGAATTAGATGCATGGGAAACTTTATTTATAAATAGAAATAAAAATAAAATTGTTAATAATGAATTAGGACCAATTCAAAATTCAATATTATTTTTAATTAATTAATTGTTAAATACTATCTTTTTTAAATTATTTAAATAATTTTGTTATTATTATGTTTTACTAGAAATATAGGCTCATCAAAATTAAATATTTATAATTAACATATGTTATTTTAATGTAATTATATTAGTAGCTGTGGCTATAAATTTGGCAATGCCCAGATCTGATTTTCACTTTTGTTTTTACTTTTGTTGAAACTTTATAGGTTATGTTTAATATATATTTTTTTTAGTTAATTTGATTTGTGTATCTTCACTGAGGATGACGACAAATTAGTCGTTGAAACGCGCACGAAATAAAAAAATTTATATTTGTGAGTTGTACCATATTTTTATTCTTTAATTTTAATTCATTTGTTTTTGGCTTAGATCGTTTTATTTTCAATTTGTTTTTAGTTTTAATTCCTTATTCCGCACTTCTTAATTAGTTCCCCCAACTTAAGTTTTCTTCTGTATGATCTCGTGTCTCAGAAATAGTCACCTTCCAAATTTCTGTAAAATGGATATCCTGTTATCTGTAAACAATATTAGATTAATAATTAATTAAGATTAATTAATTTTTTTGACCTCGGAATTGAGTTTAAAATGTATCCATGCGTTAAAATCTTCTCAAGGGACAGTTCGTGCCTGTCTTTGTTGGCGTAAAGGTGTATAATTCTCGACAGAATTAACACTTTGAACGATGAGGGTAAACGCGGAGCCAGTATAAAAAGCTTGAGTGTCTACGAAGAGAGATATTCACCGGCTGAACTCAATCAATCTTGAGCGCCATTGTTGCTTGGAAGACAGCTCTCGGCAATAAGTGCTCAAGCCCACGGTTTTATTTGCGGAATGGATTCCCTCTTTACTTTATTGGACACCTCCAGGGAGGTCATTTTACCCAAATATGTTACTGCGTAAGTAATATGTGCTTGTGAGGTGGAGGGTTGATTTTATTTTTAAAAGGTTTAAAGAGTATTACATCGTATGGCGATAATCTTATATAAACAAATCAGTTGTTTTCGTTTAACAAACAGGTTTTCTACCGATTTAGCTTTTTTTCTGGAGGATTTAGCGTATGGATCAAAATAAACAGTACTGAAACAGATGTAAGATTTTATTCTATTTCATTTTATTTACATACTCTTACAAACACATACAAGTAAAAAGAAGCTAAATCAGTTAGACTCGGGAATGAATACGTTCTATATGACCTCCGTTCAATTTGGGGCAACACTCGTACAATTCATGAAGTGTTTTGCACCATATTGTGAGGTCTTAAGGGAAAATAATGCTCTACGATAAAACTTTTCTCTGCAGAAGTTAGCACCATGTTAAGAAAAACTAACCTCAAATAAAATACGTAAACACGAATTTGCGACAAAAAAGTCAGCACAGCTGTTAGAGAAGGCAGCTACAGCTGATTCAGATTCAGTATTATTTATTTTAGAGGATATTGTATTTTGTGTAGTTTTAATTCGAACACCCCTAAGTTGTATGGCTTATCCCCTAAGTAGGATAGGCAAGGATTGTGTTTTTGTTAAGAATTAAGTTAGGGACAAAACAGCCTGATACAGGATATCCAAGGTTTATATACCCTGAACATGGCATCACATGTACAAAGTCGCGAAACTGTGTCAGGCCTAATCTATAAAGTGGTTATAATCAGATGAGCACCCGCTACTCCCCTTTGTAAGAAGAAGGGTACGAAAGGATAGATAAGGAATGGACATAATGTTATTATGCAAAGTAGGGTTGTGTGAAACATTAAGAGGGTGAACGAAGGAGACTTGCTATCTAGTCGCCCAGTTAGAACCAAACTATTGAAGCAGATGAGCACCCGCTACTCCCCTTTGTAAGAAGAAGGGTACGAAAGGATAGATAAGGAATGGGCATAATGTTATTATGCAAAGTAGGGTTGTGTGAAACATTAAGAGGGTGAACGAAGGAGACTTGCTATCTAGTTGCCCAGTTAGCACCAAACTATTGAAGCAGATGAGCACCCGCTACTCCCCTTTGTAAGAAGAAGGGTACGAAAGGATAGATAAGGAATGGACATAATGTTATTATGCAAAGTAGGGTTGTGTGAAACATTAAGAGGGTGAACGAAGGAGACTTGCTATCTAGTCGCCCAGTTAGCACCAAACTATTGAAGCAGATGAGCACCCGCTACTCCCCTTTGTAAGAAGAAGGGTACGAAAGGATAGATAAGGAATGGACATAATGTTATTATGCAAAGTAGGGTTGTGTGAAACATTAAGAGGGTGAACGAAGGTAACTTGCTATCTAGTCGCCCAGTTAGCACCAAACTATTGAAGCAGATGAGCACCCGCTACTCCCCTTTGTAAGAAGAAGAGTACGAAAGGATAGATAAGGAATGGACATAATGTTATTATGCAAAGTAGGGTTGTGTGAAACATTAAGAGGGTGAACGAAGGAGACTTGCTATCTAGTCGCACAGTTAGCACCAAACTATTGAAGCAGATGAGCACCCGCTACTCCCCTTTTTAAGAAGAAGGGTACGAAAGGATAGATAAAGAATGGACATAATGTTATTATGCAAAGTAGGGTTGTGTGAAACATTAAGAGGGTGAACGAAGAAGACTTGCTATCTAGTTGCCCAGTTAGCACCAAACTATTGAAGCAGATGAGCACCCGCTACTCCCCTTTGTAAGAAGAAGGGTACGAAAGGATAGATAAGGAATGGACATAATGTTATTATGCAAAGTAGGGTTGTGTGAAACATTAAGAGGGTGAACGAAGGAGACTTGCTATCTAGTCGCCCAGTTAGCACCAAACTATTGAAGCAGATGAGCACCCGCTACTCCCCTTTGTAAGAAGAAGGGTACGAAAGGATAGATAAGGAATGGACATAATGTTATTATGCAAAGTAGGGTTGTGTGAAACATTAAGAGGGTGAACGAAGGAGACTTGCTATCTAGTTGCCCAGTTAGCACCAAACTATTGAAGCAGATGAGCACCCGCTACTCCCCTTTGTAAGAAGAAGGGTACGAAAGGATAGATAAGGAATGGACATAATGTTATTATGCAAAGTAGGGTTGTGTGAAACATTAAGAGGGTGAACGAAGGAGACTTGCTATCTAGTCGCCCAGTTAGCACCAAACTATTGAAGCAGATGAGCACCCGCTACTCCCCTTTGTAAGAAGAAGGGTATGAAAGGATAGATAAGGAATGGACATAATGTTATTATGCAAAGTAGGGTTGTGTGAAGCATTAAGAGGGTGAACGAAGGAGACTTGCTATCTAGTCGCCCAGTTAGCACCAAACTATTGAAGCAGATGAGCACCCGCTACTACCCTTTGTAAGAAGAAGGGTATGAAAGGATAGATAAGGAATGGACATAATGTTATTATGCAAAGTAGGGTTGTGTGAAACATTGAGAGGGTGAACGAAGGAGACTTGCTATCTAGTCGCCCAGTTAGCACCAAACTATTGAAGCAGATGAGCACCCGCTACTACCCTTTGTAAGAAGAAGGGTATGAAAGGATAGATAAGGAATGGACATAATGTTATTATGCAAAGTAGGGTTGTGTGAAACATTAAGAGGGTGAACGAAGGAGACTTGCTATCTAGTCGCCCAGTTAGCACCAAACTATTGAAGCAGATGAGCACCCGCTACTACCCTTTGTAAGAAGAAGGGTATGAAAGGATAGATAAGGAATGGACATAATGTTATTATGCAAAGTAGGGTTGTGTGAAACATTAAGAGGGTGAACGAAGGAGACTTGCTATCTAGTTGCCCAGTTAGCACCAAACTATTGAAGCAGATGAGCACCCGCTACTCCCCTTTGTAAGAAGAAGGGTACGAAAGGATAGATAAGGAATGGACATAATGTTATTATGCAAAGTAGGGTTGTGTGAAACATTAAGAGGGTGAACGAAGGAGACTTGCTATCTAGTCGCCCAGTTAGCACCAAACTATTGAAGCAGATGAGCACCCGCTACTACCCTTTGTAAGAAGAAGGGTATGAAAGGATAGATAAGGAATGGACATAATGTTATTATGCAAAGTAGGGTTGTGTGAAACATTAAGAGGGTGAACGAAGGAGACTTGCTATCTAGTTGCCCAGTTAGCACCAAACTATTGAAGCAGATGAGCACCCGCTACTCCCCTTTGTAAGAAGAAGGGTACGAAAGGATAGATAAGGAATGGACATAATGTTATTATGCAAAGTAGGGTTGTGTGAAACATTAAGAGGGTGAACGAAGGAGACTTGCTATCTAGTCGCCCAGTTAGCACCAAACTATTGAAGCAGATGAGCACCCGCTACTCCCCTTTGTAAGAAGAAGGGTACGAAAGGATAGATAAGGAATGGACATAATGTTATTATGCAAAGTAGGGTTGTGTGAAACATTAAGAGGGTGAACGAAGGAGACTTGCTATCTAGTCGCCCAGTTAGCACCAAACTATTGAAGCAGATGAGCACCCGCTACTCCCCTTTGTAAGAAGAAGGGTACGAAAGGATAGATAAGGAATGGACATAATGTTATTATGTAAAGTAGGGTTGTGTGAAACATTAAGAGGGTGAACGAAGGAGACTTGCTATCTAGTCGCCCAGTTAGCACCAAACTATTGAAGCAGATGAGCACCCGCTACTCCCCTTTGTAAGAAGAAGGGTACGAAAGGATAGATAAGGAATGGACATAATGTTATTATGCAAAGTAGGGTTGTGTGAAACATTAAGAGGGTGAACGAAGGAGACTTGCTATCTAGTCGCCCAGTTAGCACCAAACTATTGAAGCAGATGAGCACCCGCTACTACCCTTTGTAAGAAGAAGGGTATGAAAGGATAGATAAGGAATGGACATAATGTTATTATGCAAAGTAGGGTTGTGTGAAACATTAAGAGGGTGAACGAAGGAGACTTGCTATCTAGTTGCCCAGTTAGCACCAAACTATTGAAGCAGATGAGCACCCGCTACTCCCCTTTGTAAGAAGAAGGGTACGAAAGGATAGATAAGGAATGGACATAATGTTATTATGAAAAGTAGGGTTGTGTGAAACATTGAGAGGGTGAACGAAGGAGACTTGCTATCTAGTTGCCCAGTTAGCACCAAACTATTGAAGCAGATGAGCACCCGCTACTCCCCTTTGTAAGAAGAAGGGTACGAAAGGATAGATAAGGAATGGACATAATGTTATTATGCAAAGTAGGGTTGTGTGAAACATTAAGAGGGTGAACGAAGGAGACTTGCTATCTAGTTGCCCAGTTAGCACCAAACTATTGAAGCAGATGAGCACCCGCTACTCCCCTTTGTAAGAAGAAGGGTACGAAAGGATAGATAAGGAATGGACATAATGTTATTATGCAAAGTAGGGTTGTGTGAAACATTAAGAGGGTGAACGAAGGAGACTTGCTATCTATTTGTCCAGTTAGCACCAAACTATTGAAGCAGATGAGCACCCGCTACTCCCCTTTGTAAGAGGAAGGGTACGAAAGGATAGATAAGGAATGGACATAATGTTATTATGCAAAGTAGGGTTGTGTGAAACATTAAGAGGGTGAACGAAGGAGACTTGCTATCTAGTTGCCCAGTTAGCACCAAACTATTGAAGCAGATGAGCACTCGCTACTACCCTTTGTAAGAAGAAGGGTATGAAAGGATAGATAAGGAATGGACATAATGTTATTATGCAAAGTAGGGTTGTGTGAAACATTAAGAGGGTGAACGAAGGAGACTTGCTATCTAGTTGCCCAGTTAGCACCAAACTATTGAAGCAGATGAGCACCCGCTACTCTCCTTTGTAAGAAGAAGGGTACGAAAGGATAGATAAGGAATGGACATAATGTTATTATGCAAAGTAGGGTTGTGTGAAACATTAAGAGGGTGAACGAAGGAGACTTGCTATCTAGTTGCCCAGTTAGCACCAAACTATTGAAGCAGATGAGCACCCGCTACTACCCTTTGTAAGAAGAAGGGTATGAAAGGATAGATAAGGAATGGACATAATGTTATTATGCAAAGTAGGGTTGTGGGAAACATTGAGAGGGTGAACGAAGGAGACTTGCTATCTAGTCGCCCAGTTAGCACCAAACTATTGAAGCAGATGAGCACCCGCTACTACCCTTTGTAAGAAGAAGGGTATGAAAGGATAGATAAGGAATGGACATAATGTTATTATGCAAAGTAGGGTTGTGTGAAACATTAAGAGGGTGAACGAAGGAGACTTGCTATCTAGTCGCCCAGTTAGCACCAAACTATTGAAGCAGATGAGCACCCGCTACTCCCCTTTGTAAGAAGAAGGGTACGAAAGGATAGATAAGGAATGGACATAATGTTATTATGCAAAGTAGGGTTGTGTGAAACATTAAGAGGGTGAACGAAGGAGACTTGCTATCTAGTCGCCCAGTTAGCACCAAACTATTGAAGCAGATGAGCACCCGCTACTCCCCTTTGTAAGAAGAAGGGTACGAAAGGATAGATAAGGAATGGACATAATGTTATTATGCAAAGTAGGGTTGTGTGAAACATTAAGAGGGTGAACGAAGGAGACTTGCTATCTAGTTGCCCAGTTAGCACCAAACTATTGAAGCAGATGAGCACCCGCTACTACCCTTTGTAAGAAGAAGGGTACGAAAGGATAGATAAGGAATGGACATAATGTTATTATGCAAAGTAGGGTTGTGTGAAACATTAAGAAGGTGAACGAAGGAGACTTGCTATCTAGTTGCCCAGTTAGCACCAAACTATTGAAGCAGATGAGCACCCGCTACTACCCTTTGTAAGAAGAAGGGTACGAAAGGATAGATAAGGAATGGACATAATGTTATTATGCAAAGTAGGGTTGTGTGAAACATTAAGAGGGTGAACGAAGGAGACTTGCTATCTAGTTGCCCAGTTAGCACCAAACTATTGAAGCAGATGAGCACCCGCTACTACCCTTTGTAAGAAGAAGGGTACGAAAGGATAGATAAGGAATGGACATAATGTTATTATGCAAAGTAGGGTTGTGTGAAACATTAAGAGGGTGAACGAAGGAGACTTGCTATCTAGTTGCCCAGTTAGCACCAAACTATTGAAGCAGATGAGCACCCGCTACTACCCTTTGTAAGAAGAAGGGTATGAAAGGATAGATAAGGAATGGACATAATGTTATTATGCAAAGTAGGGTTGTGTGAAACATTGAGAGGGTGAACGAAGGAGACTTGCTATCTAGTCGCCCAGTTAGCACCAAAATATTGAAGCAGATGAGCACCCGCTACTACCCTTTGTAAGAAGAAGGGTATGAAAGGATAGATAAGGAATGGACATAATGTTATTATGCAAAGTAGGGTTGTGTGAAACATTAAGAGGGTGAACGAAGGAGACTTGCTATCTAGTCGCCCAGTTAGCACCAAACTATTGAAGCAGATGAGCACCCGCTACTCCCCTTTGTAAGAAGAAGGGTACGAAAGGATAGATAAGGAATGGACATAATGTTATTATGCAAAGTAGGGTTGTGTGAAACATTAAGAGGGTGAACGAAGGAGACTTGCTATCTAGTCGCCCAGTTAGCACCAAACTATTGAAGCAGATGAGCACCCGCTACTCCCCTTTGTAAGAAGAAGGGTATGAAAGGATAGATAAGGAATGGACATAATGTTATTATGCAAAGTAGGGTTGTGTGAAACATTAAGAGGGTGAACGAAGGAGACTTGTTATCTAGTTGCCCAGTTAGCACCAAACTATTGAAGCAGATGAGCACCCGCTACTACCCTTTGTAAGAAGAAGGGTACGAAAGGATAGATAAGGAATGGACATAATGTTATTATGCAAAGTAGGGTTGTGTGAAACATTAAGAGGGTGAACGAAGGAGACTTGTTATCTAGTCGCCCAGTTAGCACCAAACTACTCAAACTATTGAAGCAGATCTAATGCCAAGCATCTTGGGCCCGACCTTAAACTTGTGATCCCCGAATCGAATCGATTGCCTCAGTCTCGAGGCAGTATTGTTGCCAAGATCCGTGATATCAGTATCTATGGGCCTGAAGTCCTTGCTGTAAGGACTGAAGTAGACTAAGATTCACTTCTGAGATGATACTCCATCTAAGATACTACGGTTTCATCCGCTTTTCCAGAACTACTCGGGATCAGTGGATACAGGTTGAGAACCAAAACGCCAGGCTTTCCGTACCTGGAGAGTATCCTTTCTCGAGGTTAGTTCAGGCCAGGTAGTGAATTCTCAGTTAGCATTTACCCGGACCTTCAGAATGGAGACTTGATCTTAGCCAGGGAAGGCTGCAGCCCGTCATGACCACTAGTCCTTTGAGAGCAAAGTTTCTATGCACAAGGAGAAGTTATCGGTTGGCAGGACGGCATACCTAAAGTAGACCTACTCTTCCCCTACCTTCTGCCCGGCCTGTCTATACGCCGTCTTGGGGTACTTTGAGGCGAGCCAGGTAGCTGTGGGATTAGGGACTGCTCGGTCGATGAATAAGCGGGGACGCCCCGGCAAGTACATCCCATTAGTGACGCATCACCGATTACTCCACTTGAAAACGCTAATCTAATAAATACGCACTATATGGGGAAAACGCTGATACGGTTTTCTTAATTACTATTAAAAATTTGCGTGTTTGTCGCATGTTCATCGGGCGTCTTTGATGTGATTACCGGCTACGCTTCCTATAGCGTAACTTTTCTTCGGCATAGGTGATCACACTTAAAGTCGGCCGATTAACATGAGATATGCATGCAATTGTTTGTTTAATAATAATTAAGAAAATTGCATCAGCGTTTTCCCCATATAATAGTATTTATTAGATTAGAGTTTTCAAGTGAAGGTTGGTGAATGATCACGGAAAATGGTCTCCATTCCCCAGATGTAGGCGTCAGATGGTGTAAGATCCGGGGGAGTGGGCTGGGTAAGGAAAGTTTGTTCCAAGGGAGGTGAAATGGTTGCAAAAAATTTTTTGAAGGAAAGCAATGCCGTCTAAGACAGTGGCAGGTTGCGTCATTGCTGGAACCATTGTGAACGAAAAGAGAGGTTTCGGGCGCAAAACATCTCCTGAGGTCTCCTATAAAATCACCAAGAACGAGAAGGAACTACTATATCTTGGAGAAAACAGCTACAGCTGATTATATTGCTTATTTTGGCGCATACAGTAAAACGATAATAAAAATCGGAGGTTGCAATTTTATTTAAAATATTTACCCAAAATAATATCATGAAGTTATTAGTTTCATAAATTTCACCTCGGCTAGAGCTAATAGATTTATTTCCTAAATACCATAATTCTTTTCCGCTGCTCTAACAGAAAATATTAGAGGTAATGGTATTTTCTTTTCGAAAATGTAAAAAATACACTTTAGAACTGTTGCTCTTGTAAGTAAAATGAGGTGCTTTAAGAAAATAATGATGAAGCATTTGTCAGAGGAAAATAATACAGTGTAAGTAAGGTAAATTGGAAGCCATTACTATTCTTGTAACGTTACAGAAGAGTTCAACAGGTGGTAAAGTACTAGAGCTTGCATTTGAGAGCTTTTCAAGTATAATTGGACCAAATAACATTTATTTTCAGTATGTTTTTGTATTATTTCAAACTTTATCTTTTACTATTATTAAACGTTTCCAACCTTGTTTTCTTCATACCGTCTACTTTTTTTTACTCTGTGATACTTTAATGTGACTCTTTCTGTGACTCTTTCAAACTTTATCTTTTACTATTATTAAACGTTTCCAACCTTGTTTTCTTCATACCGTCTACTTTTTTTTACTCTGTGATACTTTAATGTGACTCTTTCTGTGACTCTTTCAAACTTTATCTTTTACTATTATTAAACGTTTCCAACCTTGTTTTCTTCATATCGTCTACTTTTTTTTACTCTGTGATACTTTAATGTGACTCTTTCTGTGACTCTTTCAAACTTTATCTTTTACTATTATTAAACGTTTCCAACCTTGTTTTCTTCGTACCGTCTACTTTTTTACTCTATGATACTTTAATGTGACTCTTTCTGTGACTCTTTCAAACTTTATCTTTTACTATTATTAAACGTTTCCAACCTTGTTTTCTTCGTACCGTCTACTTTTTTTACTCTGTGATACTTTAATGTGACTCTTTCTGTGACTCTTTCTGTGACTCTTTCAAACTTTATCTTTTACTATTATTAAACGTTTCCAACCTTGTTTTCTTCGTACCGTCTACTTTTTTTACTCTGTGATACTTTAATGTGACTCTTTCTGTGACTCTTTCAAACTTTATCTTTTACTATTATTAAACGTTTCCAACCTTGTTTTCTTCGTACCGTCTACTTTTTTTACTCTGTGATACTTTAATGTGACTCTTTCTGTGACTCTTTCAAACTTTATCTTTTACTATTATTAAACGTTTCCAACCTTGTTTTCTTCGTACCGTCTACTTTTTTTACTCTGTGATACTTTAATGTGACTCTTTCTGTGACTCTTTCAAACTTTATCTTTTACTATTATTAAACGTTTCCAACCTTGTTTTATTCGTACCGTCTACTTTTTTTTACTCTGTGATGCTTTCGTCAAACCATCGTCAATCTTCTACCAAAGGTTTCTTTCTCCCTTCATATTCTTGCCTTCATCTTTCCGAGACCTTTGTTTACTTCGTTTGACATGCGCGGTCATGACCTCCCTCTCTTACCACCTTCCACCTTCTTTAAATTATTACCTTCGAAGCACACTGTCGGAGGATTAAAAGGAAACGGGATTGGTATTATTGAAGAAATAGAATTTAGAATATCTCCTCTTTTAAATGAATTATGACAAATAATCCTCCACCGGCCATGGACGCTTATATATGTTGAAATGTAACTAATTATAATAGAAAGATATTTAAATTGTTTCTCTGTTGGGGTCGTCCTTATTTCTATCTGTTACCTTACTGGTTCCCTCGGGATGACGGCATGCCGCGGAATGTGCTCCCTCGGCCACCAGGAGGACACCAAGGACCTGTTGTCTTCGACTCTCGCTATCATAATGCTACTTTTCCTAACTTGGTTATACTAATTAAGAAAGGGACCGGAAAATACAAGTTTAGCTCAAACAGCTGTTTAATATCGATCCACTTATTTTCATTTACTGAGATCGAGGTTTGGCGGTAATGTTAAAAAAACCTTACACCTTTGATAGTCTGCCTATGTGGAATCTTTACAAGCGATCAAGCTACCCCTCCTTGACTACTTGGCAGGCCGGTCCTGATCTCACAGGTTATCAGCTTCGTTATATAATTATAACACGTTCATTTCATTTGTTCACTGTTTAACTTCAAACTTTCTGTAGACGTGACTATAAAAGTTTTCACTTCTGTCAGCACTCTCCCACAACCAAATTTTGTTAACACATCTTCCTGTGGGCGCACTTTTTGTATAATGGAACATATGAGATGTAAGGAAGAGGCAAAAATAAAGACCAACGAACGTTTGCTAAATGTACACTAATAAAGTATAATTATAATAAAAATGTAAGAAAGGTTGATAATATGAAGGTAATACTCCAGACAGATACTATCAGTAAAGTCTGGAGAGTACACAACGTATGAATTACTAAAGGTATTTTTCCCGTGACTTTACACTAATCAAAAGTATTAAAGTCAAGGAGAACTCAACAGTTGGTCAAGCAAGGTGTATAGTTTCAGCAAAAGTTGGTTAATCACCATTCTAAAACGGAACTAACGAGTTAGCCTAGGCTTAGCGGGTAAACCCTCCATTCCTTGAGTAAACCTTGAGTACTACTTACTAAAAAGCGCCTCTGCTGACTCGAACGATGATCCCTTCTATGTCCTCTAGAATGCAGTAGTGTGATCGTTATATAAACAAACATAATTACATTAAAATATGGGCTATTTATACTAGGGATGGCCGATACCTAAAATTTTCGATTCCGATTCTTAAATTTTCTTTCGACTCTGGATTCTTAGGTAGATTTTCAATTCTTATAAGTTATATAGGGCTACACAAAATTCTCTAATAATGAATTCAGTTAACATCTTGGTCATATGGTGAAGTCTTTTAAAAATTCCATTTTTATGTAATAGCCTACACAAAACCTTTAACCTTTATTTATGAATAGGAATTTCTGAAACCATGACAAACATATCGGTTAAAAGTAATGACTTATTTAAAATTACAAATGTGAACTTCAGTTCACAATAAAATTACAATATCCCTTCAATAATAGCCATTTCAGTTTGTATAACTGGAGAAATTGGAACTGCCTTTTCTTTGTGATTTGTTTTGACATATAAGAAGAGGTGGCGGCCAGAGATGGGGAGAGAGAAAGAGAGAGTCGAGTTCGCCTGAATGAGAGTGAGACAGCAGAGCGAGACGAGCAGTGACTAACAAACGGATCAAAAATGCTTCCGATAGTTTTTGTTGTTGGTTCACAAAAAATAACATTTTCGTCAACTTAAATAGGCTTTTACTTGAGTCGTTAACTAAGTCAAAGCAACAAATACATAAATAAGGCATAGTTGATAATTATATACTTCTCCAATAAATTACACCGCACACGTATTTTAACAGTCAAACGAAATCGGCAATTTAATCTTTAATTTAGTGTCGATAATTACTCGATACCACTAGGATTCCTGGAATCTAGAATAGGAATCGGATCATCACCTAATTTATACGACGTGAGATCAGAAACCTTCAAGACTGGATTTTTTATAATAGTGGTATCTAACTGCTATTGAGATGGGTCTCTTTCAGAGTAACCCGTTTCTGACTGAACACACCGGCTTCAAATGTGTTTTCGTTTTTGGAAACATTCCTGGTATATTTTCTGCATTGTGTTAAAAACCCTCTCCATATTTCCCTGGATGTTTTCAATTGAGTTCAACCGCTTCAGTTTTGTTTAGAGAGGGGGTTAAATCAGAGGAATTCAGGGTTTGAGAAGAACAGGATTTTTGGAAAGAAATTGAAAAGACACGACGAGCTGGAGAATTATCTTGGTGAGCACCCAAGTCTTGTGTTTTTCCAGTGCTGACCTTTACTTCAAGGACAAAACTCGGGTGATTTTAACAAACATGACTGTCAAACTGCAGCAGTGACGGATCCACCTTTTAAATCTTTCCAATTCTCGTAATTATCAACACGGGATTAAATCACTTTATATAACCAATAAAGGAAATATATATATATATATATATATATATATATATATATATATATATATATATATATATATATATAAGAAGAATCGGAGCAATTTCCGCGAACAGTCAACCCTGAAAAAATTTTCACCTTGGTTTGAGGTTATTTTCGTCACACCGGAATAGCAGCTTGTAATGAGTGGGAGGCTGTCTGTTACTATGGTTACGACACAGATCATTACGTGAGGTTCGTTTTTGACACAGTTCTCTGCAGTCGAGTTATTAATATTCGTACAACTCTTACCTGTTCCAGTATTTTGTTTAATTTAAGAAAAAAAATCTAAAATTAAAATTTTTTCAAAAGGATTATTGTGCTTTGTCTTCGGTAATAAAACTACAGAATTAATAAACGAATGTTAACAATGTTTACACAATAATACGCGAATAAAACTGTAACACAGGTGAAATAAAATCAATAAGAAGTCAAACAGAAAGCGCGGGACCACGTGGCAACCTTGGCCTGTTTATAAGCCTATTGTCATAAGAAACGCAATCAACTTTTGTTAGCGTAGTAAATATTATTTTATTTACTTTACGAATATAGAACAAATAAAATTATGAACCATGCCAAGAATTCGTGATTATATATTCAAGACTCGTTGTATAGGATTAGACAATACTGTGGCCTCTTTGGAAATGCGGTGTAGTGTTTTAAAGCCACGTAAAATAAGTACGCTAATTATGTGATTTGACAGGAGTAATCCTATTGCCAACTTTCATGCTGGCTGGAACCAGTTGAATGTTTAGAATAACACTTTAGCATGATATGTCCAAGTAGTTTTGTCTCTCCACTTGCGTCAAGCCTTTCACGATCTACCGCTGCGATTTTGCGTCTGATAGTCTTGCGGGGAACTGTATAAGGAACATAATGACGTCACTAGTGAATAAACTATAGCCTATTTGCCATTGTAGCGCTTTAATATTATTATTATTGGTGACTTGTATTGCCTGTTATATTTTATTGTTTTTTTGATAGTATTCCCTCGTTATAATTCTAATATTTCATCGTCTCGTACCACCTATCTGTATTTCATCTAAGCAACTTCTCATCGTTCTTCATATCCTAGATTCATTCCTTATGTACATCTTTCCATTGTTCCATTATTCTGTTCAATTTCCAACTGTCGCACATCTACTACCTTCATTCCATCTGTTCATCTTCCCACTGTCTCACACTTCCTACCTTTATTCCATCTGTTCAACTTCCCACTGTCTCAGACCCTTACCTTCATTCCATCTGTTCATCTTCCCACTGTCTCACACTTCCTACCTTTATTTCATCTGTTCAACTTCCCACTGTCTCACACTTCCTACCTTTATTCCATCTGTTTAACTTCCCACTGTCTCAGACCCCTACCTTCATTCCATCTGTTCATCTTCCCACTGTCTCAGACCCTTACCTTCATTCCATCTGTTCATCTTCCCACTGTCTCACACTTCCTACCTTTATCTGTTCAACTTCCCATTGTCTCACACTTCCTACCTTTATTCCATCTGTTCAACTTCCCACTGTCTCAGACCCTTACCTTCATTCCATCTGTTCATCTTCCCACTGTCTCAGACCCTTACCTTCATTCCATCTGTTCATTTTACCACTGTCCCAGACCTCTTACCTTCATTAAATCTATTCACATTTCTATTGTCGCATACCTCCTAACTTCATATACCATCTCTTCATCTTTCCACCGATTCCTCCTACTATCTCCATTCCATCTGTTCAACTTCCCACTGTCTCAGGCCCTTACCTTCATTCCATCTGTTCATTTTACCACTGTCCCATACCTCTTACCTTCATTAAATCTATTCACATTTCTATTGTCGCATACCTCCTAACTTCATACCATCTCTTCATCTTCCCACCGATTCCTCCTACTATCTTCATTCCATCTGTTCAACTTCCCACTGTCTCAGACCCTTACCTTCATTCCATCTGTTCATTTTACCACTGTCCCAGACCTCTTACCTTCATTAAATTTATTCACATTTCTATTGTCGCATACCTCCTAACATCATACCATCTCTTCATCTTCCCACCGATTCCTCCTACTATCTTCATTCCATCTGTTCAACTTCCCACTGTCTCAGACCCTTACCTTCACTCTATCTGTTTATTTTACCACTGTCCCAGACCTCTTACCTTCATTAAATTTATTCACATTTCTGTTGTCGCATACCTCCTAACTTCATACCATCTCTTCATCTTCCAACTGATTCCTCCTACTATCTTCATTCAGTCTGTCCACACTCCTATCGTTACGCAACTTAAAGGTAACGGGTAGATATTTCCCTAAGAGAGTAGACGTACTTCAGGAATAAGGACCTCCACTCCCGATACCATTACACCTATCGTATCCAAGACCAAGGCAATACTTCTAAAATAATCCAATCTGTTATAGATACAAGCGACAATAGTCAGTTTGGCTAATCACCTTAAGAAAAACACAAAATATCTTGTGTCTTGTCCTTATCCGTTCTGTTCGGATATTGTTGTTCCTCGTTGTCATAGCAACTACAAATTCCACGACGGAATTACATGTTGGTGAATTTAACAGAAGCTGTGTTTGCCTATTGTTAATCGAAATGTAGGACATCTCGTTCATTGTAGACAGTGAATATCGATTATATTACGTCCCGGTAAACTTGGAGTTCTGTCGGCACATAACTTTAGCATCTGTGTTTGGCCGAACAATGAGCATACAATGTAATCGTGGTGCACGTTCTGCACACAGATGTAAACACCGTTCCGCATGGTATATTGTAACACGTCTCCAATCGTATTGTCAACGTTATCAATGTGAGACTACGATTTTCGTAAAAAAGGCGAATAAAAGAAAATAGCTTATCATGAGTAAAAATATAATTTCCCACTGTTCTAGAATAAAAAAAAATATAATCGTTCAAGGAGAGTTATATTGCAGGATACGTTTGGTGCTGCTCCCTTGGGTCAATAAAGTGAATTACAGATTGAACTTTGCAATTTTATCCTATCAGCTATCTAAATACAAGCACCTACGTACGTGCATGCATATGTACGTGTACCGTACAAGTTACGTACGTGACCGCATTGCGTACGTGTGTAATATATATATATATATATATGATGTTGGTACTGTTTGCCAACGAAAAGCTTTGGATATAAAATAATAAATATTCTTGTATTTGAATAACCTGTGTTGTTTTAAAATATATATATATATATATATGTGTGTGTGTGTGTGTTCGCTTGTGTGCGTGTGTGTGTGTGTGTGTGTGTGTGTGTGTGTGTCCCTACCATGTCCAATCAGGCGAGATGATCTTGATCGGGTGGATACATCGATCTCCACCCCATGCCATACTTCCCTTCCTTACAGTGCGAAGCCACATATATATGCCTCCGATAGAGGGTAGGTATACTGTACATATGATGCTATAATCTCAATAATAGTGGATCATTGTGCCTTTTCCTTTTGCTTTACTTTATTAAATGTAGGCTACCCTTCTTTCCACAGAGGTGTACATAATTCCGACAGAAATTACATTCACTTCTCACCGATATAGACTTTTTAAAAAAATACACGACGCCGCACAAGTGATGACAATATTCCCCTTATATATCCTCTTATATCAATATTCTCCTGTAACAGGGGGGGGGTTACTTTCCGTAATCGTGCCTATGGTTGATACCATAGTGACACATCGTCCCTGATGGTCGTAATATAGTGACACATCGTCTTTAACCAAACCTGCAAAAAGAAATTAAATATCAGTTAAATAATATTCTTAAACGACTAATAACTTTGTGTTAATTTATATATATATATATATATAAATATCGCAATATGTATTCTTGTGTATTAATAAAGAACATAAGTCAAAATACAAATACAAGAATTATAATTGAATTTACAATTCAAAGCTTTTCGTTGGCTAACAGTACCAACATCATCAGGAATATTAAACAATTAAAATAACATATGTTAATTTTAATTGTTTAATATTCCTGAGATGTTGGTACTGTTAGCCAACGAAACGCTTTGAATTGCAAATTCAATTATAATTCTTGTATTTGTATTTTGACTTATGTTCTTTATATATATATATATATATATATATATATATATATATATATATATATAAAATACGTTTTCTTGTTTAATAATTTAAAACAACATAGGTTATTCAAAAACAAGAATATTTATTTATGGAAATAAATTAATAAATATTCTTGTATTTGAATAACCTGTGTTGTTTTAAAATATATATATATATATATATATATATATATATATATATGTGTGTGTGTGTGTGTGTGTGTGTGTGTGTTTGTGTGTGTTTGTGTGTGTGTGTGTATGTGTGTGTGCATGCATGCGCTTGCACTTGTGCTAGTGTGCGCTTGCGTACGTGCGTTCGTCTCTAGAGAAGATCCATTTCTCCGTTTATATTATTCACCACATCTATGACATCAATCGGTGGCTTAAGTATTTCGAAGAGCCTCTATATAGACATGGTCAACTTTACTAAAGGACTAGGTGGACAAACTTAATTATAATGCCAACTGAGAACATGCTTAGTCATAAGGAAGGAATTGTATCCACACGAGCCGAGTTTTTTCATGACGCTGTGTTACAGGAAGGTTTTATGTCCCTTTATAAATCTTTATTTCAAATGCTCATAAGTCCTAACCCTGCCTTAATCTACCATTATCAAGGGATGAAGTGTGAGGCTATTCAGAGAGAAGATCTTGTATATACAGGCTATAATCATTATCAAGGGACGAAGTGTGACACAATTCAGGGTGGAGAGCTTGTATATACAGGCTATAATCATTATCAAGGGATGAAGTGTGAAGCTATTCAGGGAGGAGACTTTGTATATACAGGCTATCATCATTATCAAGGAACGAAATGTGAAACAATTCAGGGTGGAGATCTTGTATATACAGGCTATAATCATTATCAAGGGATTTATTGTGAAGCTATTCAGGGAGGATATATTGTATATACAGGCTATACTCATTATCAAGGGACGATGTGTGAAACAATTCAGGGAGGAGAACTTGCACACACAAACCATAATGCTCTCCTTCAACCCTGTGTGGACAGTTTCAGGCGATTTTGTGAATCTCTATTTTAAAAGTGCATGAACCCTAATCCTTCTTTAATATTTTATCATTATTAAAGAATGGAGAGTGAAATACTTCAAGGATGAGACCTTGCACACACAAGCTATGATCTCCTCTTTCCACTGTTTGCGCGTCCCTTTCTAAATCTTGCATATTTCTTTTCTTATTAGGAGGTGTAGCCTTAGAGCATTTCGTCACTACCTCTTAAAGCTAACCACATATTTTCCACTGTCGTATCAATCGACCAGAGATTATATTTACTTACTTCTCTAAATTAATCGATACTCGATTTTACAAATACTTTTAACGATTTTTTATGATACCTCTTCGCTTCTTCAGTTATAAATTTGTAATATTTGAATTAATAACAAAACCCACTTCCATTTTGCTAAGCCTCGAGACAAAGCTATTAAAATATAAAGTGACACAAACGATGCCAATAAATAACGTCAAACATGCGCATAGAACGAGAACTGCAATTTTATGACCTGTGATATATCTGTAAATTTACCTTACGAGCGAAAAGAAATATAACGTTTATTTATTCCGTTTTTTTGCTTTGTGTTTTTATTTACATTGTAAAAGATTAGCTTCAGAAACTCAGGTGGTAGGGGTATAAACCTGTTGCCATGGCGACGTGACGTCAAATCGTTACTCGAGAGTATATCTTGCCGTCTTTGCGACATTTAAAGCTAGATTTTATATAATTACTTGTGTTTAAATGATCAGCTGGTTTTCAAATATATTCCAAATGAAAAGAAATCTAGGCTGGGCTATGAAAGGAGTACACTCTTATAAAAAATATTGATTTACGAATAGCTTTTATAATTCATCTTTAGAATATCTTTCTGTCTTTCGAGTGTGTGTGTGTGTGTGTGTGTGTGTTTGTGTGTGTGTGTGTGTGTGTGTGTGTGTTTGTTTGTTTGTTTGTGTGTGTGTGTGTGTGTGAGAGAGAGAGAGATTATTTATAAGTGCAATTCAACTTTGTATTCAACTAGAGTAATGAGGGACCTGAATTTAAAACAAATGAACTTGAAAAAAAATAAATTTCAATAGCTCACTTACTAGTACTTTAAAATAAACGTTATATTTGGCAACGTCGGATCCACTTTGATTTTGTGCAACACACATGATTAACACCTTGAACAATGTAGTCTACTGTTAAGAAATATAGGTCTAACTGTACGAGCCCGTATATTGGTAACTTTAAGGATTATAAATACAATTCTACCTTGATTTTCTTCTTACGATAATTGATTAATATAACGATTTTATAAATAAGAAATGCTATTTTATGCTTTTACCATTACGGTTTGGGAGCTACTTTTTAACAATAACGGTTGGTAAATGTTGTTTTTGGAATATAACAATGAGTATTTCTTTATCAATTTTCTTGCTAGCAACTAACTAGTCCATTAAGTTTAGATTAGGTAACATTTACCAATACTTAAAAGTAAAAACGTTAGATTTACCAAAGTAATCGACGTTCACAGAAAAGTTCGGACTTTTACCAGTAGTCTACAAGTTTGTAAATAATAAGTTTTGTTATAAAATCTTTTTTAACAAGAATTATTGATTCACTATGCATGAGTATCAATGATAAACAAGTAGATATAATTTGGTGTTGGTGTTTGTGCTTTCAGGCATGCTTAGTGTTTTAGGAATAGAAGAACCAGTAGAGAGAGAATTCCAAATTGCATGGCACAGAAAGAAGGAGAAGAGTATGCGAAACGGGCTGAGACATCTCGGAAAAATTAAAGGAGAAATATTATCAGAGATACCAAGGCCCGAGTACTATGTGGTAAGTTTAATGTAACTAGTGACATCGCCTTTTCTTCAAGATGATGATAGGCGATTAAATCCTTAACTATTTTAATCCATTACTGTACGAATTTGATTTCTAATAGGAATATTTTAAAACGCTAGTTTTATGTAGAATTTTGAAAAAATAGGGAGTTTTGGAAGGAGAAAATATGGTTTTGGACGGTTTCACTCCCATGGGGTCACCGTTGAATGGGCAGTGTTGCACAAGAGATGAGGCGAGTTTTGGGAAGGATTACAAGAACGTATTTACTTGAACATGAGAAGCGTCTTGCTGAGGATTGGATATGTGACTAAGCTATTGGAGACATGACCTTGGAAAGTATAGTTCTCCCGGACAAACATAAAGTTTTATTTTTTTCTTTAATATAAAACATTTTTTATATTTTAAACCAGATAAGCGTAAGGGACTTTTATCGTCTATGAGGGACATGGTAGGATAGGGTAAAAGAGGGAAATGAAGTTTATAAGGTAAACGTGTTTATAGGTTTCAACTATTTTTATACGGCAATACCAGTTGCTATGTTATACTATAAAAATAATAGTTTTTTTTTATTTATTATTTCCGTGTTATACCAATAAGATAGCTCTTGGTAAAATTTCATGGGACAACTCTTTGCAAACATCATAGAAGATCGGAATGTCCTCTGCGACCTCTGTACTTCCGGATTCTGTTTATAGGTCAGCAGCAACAAAGGTAAACTCGGAAGTACGTATAGAGGTGAAATAAGGCGCATGCGCGTCTTTGGTGAGTTGAATGTAGGAACTGAGTTTAGAATAATGCATAGGTCCTATTTAAAGCTATTCAAGTGGACCTTTACATTACGAGAAAATATATTCCTGTATGTAATATTACGAATCATACGAAGCATAAAGTTTAGGTTCATTGGTGATTCATTATCATATCCGCTTTCCATAGTTCTCTTTAAAACATTAAACATTACATCCAGTAAAAATATCGGTCGTGTCACACAATCAAACACACACACACACACACACACACACACACACACACACACACACACACACACACACACACACACACACACACACACACACACACACACACACACACACACACACACACACACACACACACACACACACACATACACACACACACACACACAGACACATACACTACACACACACGGACCGGTCCCCTGAACGCCCCGCCGTCAACCCAACCGTTGACCAGCACCGAGCGCAAGGCCGACCACCAAACGCCCATTGCAGAGCAAGAATTTTGAAACGAGCCGCTCTCAGCAAAAGCCACGAACGCTGTGCAGTGCTCGCCAAAATCTGCCAGAGAACAAGTCACTGGACTTAAAAAAGAAAAAAACCTAACTTGCTGCGGATTTTACCCTTAACGGGTAAGTCATCCCGGGGGAGGGGTTCTTTTGAAAGACATCTAAACGGCGAAATGACCATATCAGTTGTAGGAGAGTGTAAGAAACTTGTTTAAAAGAATACTCAGTTTGTTTGCAAGTTAGTTAAAAAATATTTATTTTTTAATTTTAAAATTTAAAATTTAAATTTACATCGCACAGTCTGTAACTTCTTTGACTTAAAATATCTTTTGTGTTGGTTCTCACATAGTTAAGAAACCATACTCTGCTTATTCTATTTGGCAATAAAGTTTAAATTAAGATTTTACGATTTTAGTTTCCTTACAATCGGAATATACCAAAGCGTAAAACTTTGCTCTACTTAACGTTCAATCTTACTTGTCAAAATATAACCCTTTCCAACCTGAAGTACTTGTTCTTATCTTCTAATTAAAAATTCTCTTTTCCCTTAAGTGACTATTTTAACAACCCTTGACTGCTTGTCCTAATTTTATTTCAGTATCCCAGGTTATTAA
>JBAIZL010000004.1:159197231-159202231 GCA_036971475.1 Prosapia bicincta
TATGAGTATTTCCACTAGACAGACAGACAGGCCTTCTAGACAAACGAATTTGTATCAAATGACCGGACAAGGAGCCGAAAAAGACGATTACACTATGTACCAGACTAACGGACAAGAATCATTCGCTTTTGAAGAAGATCTCGGGAAAGAAGAGTACTTCGAAGAATCCCAAAATTTAACCGACAACTACAAAGAAGAGACCGTTAAAATCGATCAGGACGATTTTTTAGGACATACAAGCCTCGGAATCGATTTTCAATAATGAATCTACAAAGCGAAAATAACGAGCTACCATTTATATACGACACAAACACCAAATCTAGAATATTAATTGACACAGGCAGTACTAGATCATTTATGCGAAAATCTTTAGGCTGGAAAAATTTTAAAACAAGCATAAAAAAGGAGCCGTTTGAAGTAATCACCGCACACGGCACTTCAAAAGAAAATTTTTGCTGCACCATACCTCTGTTGTCTAAAAAAGCAATTAAATTTTATTTATTTGACTTTCATCAGAATTTCGACCTATTACTCGGGCTAGACAATATAAAAGATTTAGGAATAAGCTTAGACTTTATAAATAATAAATTAATACTTTGTGATGAGGAAATCCCTATTCAATATTTTAACACTGAAAAAGGAAGTTGTAATAAAACGGACAGCACGTCAATAAAGCAGGAACAATTTAGTTATGTTATACAAGCCCGCACTAGCCAAACAGTTAAATTAAAAATACAAAATATTCATAATGGAGAAGGTATTTTACCACACAAACAAGTGAACGGATTAGAAATTCCGCAGTGTATAGTTTCAGTGCATAAGGGTGAAGCCTATTGCCCTATTATAAACAATACGGAAGAAAATGTAAAATTAACAATAAGTAAACCATTAGAAGTAAAATCTTTAGAGGAATATAATATTTTCAAACCTGATACAATGCAAACGAACACTAATTTCAATATCATCGTTTATAAACAAACAAAATCAGGAAGTAAAAATTTCGATTTATCAAAATTTAGGATGGAACACATGAACTTGGAAGAAAAATCCGCCGTAACAAATTTATTAAAAGAATATGCTGATTTATTTCATATTGATGGAAACAATTTAACCTTTACCAACCAAATAAAACATGTTATTAGGACTACTGATGAAATTCCCGTGTACTCTAGAAATTATAGATATCCAGAGATTTACAAGAACGAAATTAATAAACAAACTGAGGACATGCTTGAACAAGGAATTATTAGACCTTCAAATTCTCCATGGAACTCTCCTGTCTGGATTGTACCCAAAAAACAAGACGCTTCTGGCAAAAGAAAATTTCGATTAGTAATAGATTTTAGAGGATTAAACAAAAAAACAATTGACGATAAATTTCCCTTGCCAAACATTACCGACATATTAGATAAATTAGGACGATCTCAGTATTTTACGACTTTAGATTTAGCCTCAGGATTTCACCAAGTAGAAATGGATAAAAATAGCATAGAAAAAACAGCGTTTTCAACAGAAACAGGACACTACGAATTTTTAAGAATGCCATTTGGACTAAAGAATAGCCCCCTACATTTCAAAGAATTATGAATAATATTCTGAGAGGCATCCAAAATGAAACATGTTTAGTTTATTTAGACGACATTATAATTTACTCCACTAGCCTCCAAGAACATATACAAAGACTTAAAGAAGTATTCGACAGATTACGCAAAGCCAACTTTAAAGTACAGCTGGATAAAACAGAATTTTTAAGAAAAGAAGTAGCGTATCTAGGGCATGTTGTTACACCGGAAGGCGTAAAACCTAACCCAGCAAAGATTTTGGCAATCAAAGACTATCCAATACCTAAAACCACCAAACAAATTAAAGGGTTTTTAGGACTATTAGGCTATTATCGAAAATTTATTAAAAACTTCGCCAAGATAACAAAACCCTTTACTAACTGTTTAAAGAAAAATGCAAAAATAAATATAGAAAATCCAGACTTTATAGAATGTTTTGAAACATGTAAAAATATATTGACTAATGAGCCCCTTCTACAATACCCAGATTTTGAAAAGGAGTTTACTCTAACAACAGACGCTAGTAATTTTGCACTAGGAGCAATTTTAAGCCAGGACAAAAATGGAAAGGACCTTCCTATAGCGTATGCCAGCAGAACTTTAAACGACAGCGAAACTAAATACTCCGCGATTGAAAAAGAGTTATTAGCGATCGTATGGGCAACTAAACATTTCAGGCCTTATTTATTTGGAAGAAAATTTAAAATTTATACAGACAATAAACCTTTACAATGGTTATTTTCAGTTAAAGAACCAAATTCCAAGCTTTTAAGATGGAGATTAAAATTAGAAGAATATGATTATGACATAAGATACAAAAAAGGCAAATTAAACCAAAACGCAGATGCCCTGTCTAGAATACAATTGAACATTACTAATAAAAGGTCAACAAACACCCAACACACTGTAGAACCAGACCTTGATTTATCTCCAGCTGGATTAATCCAACGTTTCTTCCCGGAATTAAATGAAGATAACGAGTCTATGGTCGTACAACTCGACGCAACAGACAACGCCAACTTAGAGTACAATCAAGAAAGTGATAGTCAAACCGTGCACTCCAATTTTGAAGGAAACACCCAAATTGAAATACCAATTTCCGACGAGCCTGTAAACTTTGGGAAAAATCAAATATTTTTGTCATTAGTAAAATATGAGCCAAAGAAAGTAAAAATTATAAAACTATTCGGAACTTCAAAAATTCGTTTAATAGTCGAAATATCAGAAAATAATTTTAAAGAAGACATAGTTAATTTTGTAAAATCATATTTGGTGCCCAAAATAAAATATAATCTATATTTTGAAGACGATTTTTACGAGAAATTTGCATCATGCGTAGCCAAAAATTTCAAACAAACTGAACTAAATTTGGTTAAGTGTAATAACAAACTCTTAGACCTAACTTCAGAAGAAGATACCCTAGAAACAATAAGTAATTATCATGTTAGCAAAACCAATCACCGAGGGATGCAGGAAACATACGAACAAATTAAGCGAAGATATTATTGGCCTAATTTAAAATCACTAATCCAAAATTTCATAAATCAGTGTGACATATGTCAAAGAACCAAATATGACAGAATTCCCTTACAACTAGAAATGAACTTGACACCTACAGCTGCAAGGCCTTTCCAGATAATTCACATCGACACTATCTCTTTAGAGAAGAATGCGTTTATCAGCATTGTCGACAGTTTCACAGAGTATGCTCAAGCTTATCGCTTGGGAAGCTCTCAAGCTACAGAGATTGCAGACAAGTTATTAGATTACTTTGCGCATTTCTGCTTACCAACAGTTATTATCTCAGACAATGGAACGGAGTTTAATAACAGAATTGTGAAGGAGATATTAGACCTGCATAAAATCAAAATTCATTTTATCAGTACGCAAAACCCCCAATCAAACGGATTATGTGAAAGATTTCATTCCACCTTAATAGAACACATAAGGCTGTTAAATAATCAAATCGAATTTAAAAAAGACAGTATAATTAAGAAAGTCAAATATGCTATAATTGCCTATAACAATAGCATACATTCAGTCACAAAATTAACGCCGTGCGAAGTCTTATTTGGACACATAAATTCAAACTCTTTATTAGATATAGATTTGGAAAAACAAATTGTAAATGACTACGTTTTAAACCATAAGGAAAAAACAAAAATACTTTACGAAAACATTAGGGATAGCAATCAAAGAATTAAAGAAAAAGTTTTAGAAAAAAGGAATGTAAACAAAGAACCACTTCCAGAAATACCATCTGAAGTTTATATAAAATCAGTTCAGAAGCAAAGCAAAACGAAAAACAGATATAGCAAGGAAGAGGTAGCTTCAATAAACAAGGAAAGAAAAACTGGTAAAATAAAGCCTAGACATCATAACACAAAAGACAAAATACATTTGTCGAAAATTAAAAGGCCTAAGAAGATAAAAAATGTAATTAATGACCAAAATCCTTCTTGTTCATATTCGACACAATCAAATTAAAATCCCTACCATACCTTTGTCCACTAGTTCTATGCAAGAAACTTTATTAAACTTTTAAACAACATTGTTTTTATTAATTGTATGTGTTACAAACTTTTGTAATTAATTAAATGATATGTAACTAATTATGGTAATAAATATTGTTAATTATTTGAAATATGTTAATCACAAAAAGAAATGTAATTGAAGAAAATTAGAAACTATACTCTTAAAGAGATAACAAAACAAAAAGAATTCTTATAAACTGACTAGAATCCTTATCAAATCTATAACAGGCAAGTTGAATGTAAATGATGGTAAAAAATTATGAAAAATTATATAAAACTTTTATTGTAATCAATGTAAATTTTGTAGAACAAAAATTAGATTCTGATAACAATTGTATATGTCATAAACATTTTGTATCTATCCTATGATAGAAAAGACTCATTATAAATTGTATTAATCAATTCCAAATACTTTTGCTCAGTTGAATTATAATGAACAGAAAATTAGACTGTAAAATGCCCTTCATCAAAAAACAATAACGCCTACAAACTACGAGGATACTGCGTTGGAAATCGCAGACAACCCATTTAACTGGATCTTGGAAATCAACCTTTGCCTGGTGACTTTCTCCAGTGAAGAGGACTTCAACCCATGCCGAAAATTGCCCTTTACGGAGGCCTATTCAGCAGCTTATATACTTCGCCCTCATCAGGAAGAAGAAGAAGACTTCAACCAACGCCGAAACTTCGCCAACCCCCGAAGTTTTCTTTAGGGATGGAGGAGTTATATAAACATTTTATGTGAACATTTCATAATTGAATGCGTGCTAGGAAAATTCCTGCTTACGCAGCTTTAGTATTATATAGGTGTGAGAACAGAGCCCCGGCAGTGTGTAAGTCGCCTCTGTATCGCACAGACGTTTTCCACTCCGATTGAGTGCATATCAATTGTATTGTTTTATTA
>JBAIZL010000004.1:159209731-159257231 GCA_036971475.1 Prosapia bicincta
AAGATATTTAATATTACCCTATCTACGATCAAAAGTGCTCATAGTCTTTGAAGTGCATCTGGACTATAAATGAGTTATATAATTTAAATTATTTATGTAACTGTTCGAAAGAGCCAACCTTTGAAAAGACTTGCATCACGTGATTTTACATCAAACACATAGTGAAAGCAAAGAGAAACATCGCACCAGATACAATCAACAGCCGTAAACCGAAAATACAAACCATGCTCCAACAGATACAATCTGAGCAACGCATGAATCAAGTGTAACATAATACGCTGTAACGCAATCTGCATACCGCAGCGACTATTAATTTGCGTTCGCAATGAAATACTGCGTTACATTTACTCATCGTGACATCACATTCCTAACCCTTGCCGTCGTCCACTCAGATATTTCATAGCTATGAAATTATGCAAGCGTGGAGACTTGCATAACAATTGCACCGTCAGGGTATAAAACTCTAAAAGCTGAATAGGACTAGAATATATTGAAAAATTAACGTTAATTAGTAGAACTTCTATAAAAAATAAATTAGAGGAAAACATAAATATTGTTATTATGCTATTTAATTTATGATGCACATTTCATCACAAACCTTTCTAAGAAGGCAAGAACTTGGCAAACAAATATATATATATATATATATATATATATATATATATATATATATATATATAAGTTACTTGTTTTTTACTAAGCACGAAAAGTTTTTAAACATAATTTCATTTTTATACTTTTATAAATTTACAATAACTTAAAGTTGAAACTATTACAAAATTTGGCTTAACAAACACAACTGATGTACATTCAGCTGGAGTGGAGACAACTGTTCTCTAAGATTCGCTACACACTAAGTTAACAATGGTCCGCAAGTTCTAAACACACAAAGCCTACGTCAGCAAAATTATACATAGCTCATCTTTATATTAGCTAAATCTACATTATTTATTCACATAACTTATATGTATATCACTTACACTTCAAAGTGAGTAGAGTCTAACTTAAACAAGAATCTTACTTGGTATATATGGGTGTCGACTGTCGAGAGCTATTAATTACGTGTTCTCATTTTCAAGATATTTAGAGTTTTGTCATACTCGCAAATATACCAAGTAAGATTCTTGTTTAAGTACAATAAAGTGTGTGATAAGTGAATACAAGATATATATAGTAAACTAATATACATGTATATATATATATATATATATATATATATATATATATATATATATATATATATATATGAAGTTAATATATTACTATTGTAAGTAATTTTATCCACCATTAAGTGCAATAATTTTACCTTGAGTGATGAGGCACCTTTCGGTCAATTGACCATTGTCGAATCACCGAAAGGTGCCTCATCACTCAAGGTAAAATTATTGCACTTAATGGTGGATAACATTACTTACAATAGTAATATATTAACTTCATAAAGTCAGTGCAACGGAAAAACAATGGATAACGTTAAATATCAAGAATATATATATATATATATATATATATATATATATATATATTTATTTATTTATTTATATATATTAGTTTACGTTTTTATTAGGTTGCTTTTCTGGTTTTATGTCCCATAGTTATAATTTCTATGTCAAACGAAACCCTGATCACTCAAGCCATGATTAATTACTTTACTATTAGCAGGACGTATTTACGCTTCCGGAATTTCCCGAGTTAGGGCATAACGTACTGCTCTAATCCAGCTTTACAGTTACATGCAGTTACACTTGCCACTAACGTATAAATGTGGTCGGATAATTTTCCCGTACGTTTTCCTGGGAATTGACGGTATATAGAGACTGTGTTAGAGTTAGCTACACGGAATATCCATCGCACTAAGCAGTATGCGTAATTCAATTAGAGCCAGCAACATGTGCACACAGTGATGCTAGCTATCTGCAGACATTTAATTCTACACAATGGAATTAACAGAAGCTTTGAAGGGCATTTATGTTTCGAGTGGTTATTTATCAATTCCTTCTATTACTTCTATCACACTCTCCCTATATAGATCTTGTTCAATCGTTAATACAATACTTTTTATTCATGCACTCAAGTTCAAATATGTTCTACAAGTTTAAGCTTGTAGTAGATGATGTCACTTGATGGCATTGCAGTTTTTTCAAATATTAATTCATTAATTAAATTTATTGAAATAATTTTATGTGGGAGAAAACTTTTTACAAAAGGGGGATAGTATGCAATATAGTTATTGTTAAGTACAGAATGTTAACCTCACTTTCCATAAACCACGTTTGTTGACATCTGTCATTATTTTCGATATAACCTAGGAACAGCTGGTGTTCCTTACCACAGTTCAATCTCCACCGCCTACTAGACATTCGTTGCCGTCCTGAATCTAGACTTCTTTTACTGCAAAGAAATAGTTTTGCGATCCAGTTACCAGACGCATTGAGCCTATTCATCTATGTTCTAGACTAGATCTACGAGTTTCAATCTAGTTACTCGTTGTTGTGCATTTCCGTCTTTGTCAAAGTTACATTCTTCTTCCAATATGGCTGTTTACTAGTGCGGCTCTCCAGTTTCTAGGCAAGTGCTTTTAGACGGTTACATCGGGTTCTAACCGCGTTATAATGTTACACCGCTTATTGATTATGATCAGTTAATGTCTTAAATGCGTTCTAACTATAAATTACCGCAGTCAAACTTTAATAAGTCAATTTAACCGCGTTATAAGTTCGAATGCCATTGTATTAGGTAAACCGCGTGGGATTTCATTATACCGCAGACAGTTAACTATTTAAACTCGTTCGTGAACTATCAAGTGTTAATTAAAGATTTTCTATTGTGACGATTGAAGTGAGTTTACTTTACATTAATTTTAAATGAGTTCTAGTTTATACCACTTGTTGCAATCTACGGTTCATCACTTCAGGACTTAACCCAGGCCTGGGACACCGTTTCACCTACACTGAATAGTTTGGAATGGTAAGTGGCGTAGACTTAACTTCACTCATAATCTTGAACTATTTCTTTTAATTAACGTTTAGTGTTTAACTTAAATTCAGTGTCGTTTTTATCATTAAAGCAGCCCTTGCACTGCTTCAACAAGGCAAATGGCTCCTCGGGACTTTATTGTGTAACCTCGTATAATTCGAACTACCATATTGATTTTCTAATAATTTACATATTTTTCTCTTTTAGTTTTGCTACCAAACTATACAGTTATTGTGTAGCAGTCCGCTTAAAATAATAATTGATAACATATGATTTCATAAAACAGCTGATTTTATGTAATAGGGGATGTGGTAGAACAGCTGTTTTAATGCACGTGTTATGTTGGTTTGTTTATATCAATTGTTTTATTTAATAAAGAGTAACTAAAATCAAATTCTTCTCCGTTGACGTAAGTAGGGATTGACTTTTTAAAAAATTTTGTACATTACTTGTTTTATTTTGCCTTTTTTTTGTTCGGAAGTATCTTTATAGAATGGCGTACTTTGGTTATTTTAGATGCTTCAATTGTCGTGCTTACCGGCAGAGACCTTTTTACAAACACGTTAAAAACCAGATATACCTCAAGAAGCTATGAGCCTTTCATTCGACAGTAAAGGAAACCGCAGCCGGCTGGTAGAAACCTGGCTCCTATCAAAACCGAAAAGTTACACTTGTTTTGTAAGGTGTGTGATAAAACATCCTTTGATCAAAAAGTAATTTCTAAAGCAAAGAATTTAAGTGAGAATGGATAAGTTAACAGCACTTATCCCAGCACTCATCAATACTCGTGACGATGGTTGTGGGAAGGTCGATGTTTGTGAGAAGGGGTTTCTGACATTTATCTTCATTTACGAGTTTTTCAAGGTCTCTTCAGACAATTTACGTTTAATACATGAGTCACCTCCTGAGAAAAAAGAACATCAAGCATTAAGAGTTATATCGAAAACCATCCTAAAATACCCCATTTTAAACTTTATAAGTCAATTTTTCACTCGGTTAACCTGTAGAAGTAATGCAAAAATGTCTACATCCACTCACCAACGTCCATTATCCCACATATACTCACACACTAACTCACGCACATTTTCATATACTTACACACTAACGCATTTACATTACACTCACTCACCCACATCTACTCATACACTAATACCCACACAAACCTACCAGCATCCTCGCACCCACAATCTTTCACACACATCTACTCAAACATCAACACCCTTACACTTTAAACCCATCCCTCACATCTACTCGCACACTTACACTAACATAAATAGACACTCTAACTCACATGTACTCACCGAGTAACTCTTACACATCCATACCCGCTCACCCAAATCTACTCACACAGTAACACCTACACCCATTCACCCAACCCCACTCACTCACACCCACTTACACACTACCACCCATACACTCACTTAAACCTGCTCATCCACTTCTACTCACACACTAAAACCAACACGTACACACGCCCTAACTCCCTCATACACGTCGAATTACTCACATCTTCCTAATTTCCTCACAGCTACTCACAGGGCTCAACACACTAACCCACATCTACTCCTACATTAACACTCATACATCCATACCCACTACCCACATATAGTCACACAGATACGCACATCCACGCCCAGTCATCCATACCTTGTCACACACCCACATACTTAAACTCACTCACCTACATCTACTCACACACCCTAACTCACCCACATCTACACACAGACCCCAACACACTCACCCACATTATAACCTAACCTGACCGTATAGCCTGCCTTGTTGTTGCATTAGACACTGTTGTTGTTACTTCTTTATGGCATGGAATAGAGTTTATTAAAGATACCTTTTGATTATAAAGTTCTCTATACTTGTAAACCTATATGCATATTTTATAATTTTCAGCCTGTCACGTTTTTAACCCATATAATATTTTAACTAACTATATAAAATATATGAGTTTGGATCACTTCTTTCTTTTTTAGATTATGTGTTTAAGTAAAACGATAAAGCGAAGTAAACCAAGTCTTTGTCAAGTATGACGTAATAAAAATAAAAAATCGACATTTTTAATCGGATTGAGAGTTGTTTCCCAATCGTTTCCTATTGACGGCAAAACTTTGACACATTTTGTAACGAATTTAAGTTTGATTTTCGTTAAATGAAATGTCAGTCGCGGGGGTGGGTGGCGAGTTGTGAATTACTTCCGACGGCCTTGGCCCGCTTTCCCGAGCTTGGAATTAGAATTAAAGGCATCATAAAAAGTAATTCTCTGACATTTATCTTCAGCGTTTGCACATCTGTGATTGCTTTGCAGGTGGTTTGTCAGCTTGTTTTGTCAGCGTTATAGTTAAGACTTTATCTTGAATATCCCGCTCCAGCTTTGTTTGTGTTTATGTTTTGGACTGATGATCGAGGGTACGATAAGGTTCAACAGAAAACATTTAACGGTACTACCCTTACGATGTAACAATCGTTTAATATAGTTAGATTTTCCATAAATACCTCTTCATAATGTTGGAGAACCAGATCCACTCTCCTCAATAGATACAAAGCATCTTCTCAGGATTTTCCTCATCTCCAAATCCCAACCCTAACGGAATTCTCCACTATGAAGTTTATTATCTTTAACTTAATTCTACCCCTAAAACACCATCCCTTACTTCGCGATATTAATTTTTATAACAATATTACTTCTAAACAAAAATAACAACTGCACATGAACTCTAAACAACAATACACTTTATAATCATGCTCGTTTCAATCACTCATGTCATCATCATCAGTGGCACTAATAAAAATTTACAACTGGAACTAAAACTTTTTTGTGAGTATGATAACATAAATCTTTGAAACGCGTATGACAATAGAGTATATTGTTTTGTGAGTTCGTGTGTAGTTATTTATTTGTTTATAACTTTGACTCACAAGCCAGCTCAGTTATTACTTATTATCACTTCTCCTTGATAATGATGATGTTGAGTCTATGACATATCTTCTTCAGATGACATTTTGGATGACACCTCTAGAAACCTTTACCCATAAGGTTTACCGGTAGAAGGGAAATAACATACCGTTCTCCTGCCAGAAGTCATCCTTTCAATTCGATGGCAATACTCTCTATGATGGACCTGTCTTTTCCTTATAGTAAGAAATAACATTACTAAAGGGCAGACAGCTATGGTATAAGTGATCTTTTGACTAAATGGAGGCTTCTTATCTAGTCTATGATGGACCTCGACAGGCTCCACTGCTGCCGAGGACTATCTATTACGAATGAACCAATGCGTCCACGAATCCAACCTGAAGCTCTCGGCTGTTTAATTCAGCCCACTTATATCACCAGGATCAAGGCGCTTGATGACGATACCCGTGGTGCCAGTATGTAAGATCTGAAGTCTTCAACAAGTCGCCGCACCGCCCCTTTGACGAGACGGTTCTCCGTCCAATGGTACCGTTTCCCACGCTCTTTCAGTACTAGCAAGTAGATCCTTCCCAACGTTCAAGTTTCCCGAGCCGTCAGAATATCTCTCTGATTAGTTAGGTGCAGCTAGTGCCGGACCCTCAGAATGTGGACTTGGACATAGGCAGAACATACAGCAGCCATGACTGCTCCCACCAGCCCTTGATTACATGTTTCCTTTGTAAAGTTTAAAAAATGAACTTTCTTGCAGTAGTTTAAAGCTTGGCCACTAGGTTGCTCTGTTTTCCTACCGTTACGGAAACTGAACGGTGGTGGACTGGGTCTTTTCATTGTTAGGACTTTGTCCTCACCTCCCAAATTCTTCTCAGAATTCCTGAATTCCTTCATCCAGTACGTCTCTTCTGTCAACCATGGATAGGTTACCGGTCCTGATATTGAATTCCAATGGCGTTAAATATAAAAAACTAGAGCTTCTTCGCTATATGCAAAGAAACGACTATAATCTAGCGCTTATTACAGAAACAAAACTAAGCTCCCAAGATAAATTCTCAATGCCAAACAGTTTACCGCACTGACAGGACAAATAGAAGACGCGGCGGTACGGCTACAATAATAGATAAACGCATTAAAAATTTTGAATTGTTTTTGCCTGGACTCACATGCGTTGAAGCAACAGCTATTAGGCTTGAGCTCAACGGTAGCACCACAACACTTGTATCAGCGTAAAACCCCCCGAGTTCTGTTGATTACACTCGCGATTTAGAAGTCCTTCTACATACCTCCAGTAGGGTAATAATCGCCGGGGACCTTAATTCTAAACACACATACTGGGGCTGTAAGTTTACAAACACAGGAGGCCGGCAACTCCAAACCTTCTTACAAAACACAACAGCTATACTGCTGGCCCTTCCTGAACCAACGCACCATAGCATATACCACACGGAAGAAATTTTGGATATAGCTATTGCAAAAGGTCTGCTAGTGTCTTCACGTCGATAGAGATCTGAATTCAGATCACTACCCCGTGATAATGGGGGTTTCTGGAAGGTGCCTGCTCCCAGAGAACTAAGGAAGGTGCTGAACTACAGACTGGCTGACTGGGAGGTTTTCCAGTTCCAGCTGAACAGCACTCTACCTGCCCTCCTAAATGTCGACTCCCCACTGGACACAGACAAAGCCGTCAGTAGCCTTACGACGGCAATACGTACTGCGATTACTAACGCGGTGCCAGTTAAATGTCAGCCCAGACACTATCTACACATACCAAGTCACATACTACCGCTAATCACCTGGTGAAATAGGATCAGGCAGGATTGCAACATGGGGTAAACAGATGCGTTCCACACACAACACTTAATTGCCTTAAGAGGCAAATTAGGCGGGAGCTAATTCAGTTCAAAGTCGAAGGCTTCCAAGCGGAATTGGCGACCTTAAACACAACAGATACACTCATTTGGCCGATGGTTAAACACTTCACGCGAGAGCCGCTGCGCTATCCACCACTAATCGGCCCGAATAGGCAGGGGGCGACCCGGTCGACAAAGTTAACTTGTTTGCAGACACGCTTGAGAGCACGTTCCAACCAAATGACCAACCAGCTTAAAACCGTTACAGCTAAAGTAGACTTAGAAACAGCACAGTTTGCCTACTACCCTACATTAGAGCCAAACACTGACACTACAATCACAGATATAAAATTGGCAATCTCACAAACAAACGCCAGGGAAGCTCCTGGACCAGACACCATCACCAAGACAACTGAATAGTAGCTAAATATCTCACAAACATCTACAATGCTATACCCGGACACAACACTTCCCGGACGCTTGGAAGGAGGCCAAGATCTTGGTCTTCCCCAAACCGGAAAAGTCCACAGCAAACCTGATTCATACAGATTGATCAGCTTGTTGAATACGATGGGCAAGGTATTTGAAAAAATTTTGCTCAAACGATCAACAAGCATATCCATACACACTACATACTTAGGCCAGAGCAATTTGGCTTTAGGATAAAACACTCGGCTACGCATCAGCTGATGAGAGTGGTGGAGCATGAAACCAAGGGTTTCAACAATTACTGCTCGACTGGGTTAGTCTTCCTGGACATTGAGAAGGCGTTTGACCGGGTCTATCACAACGGTCTCTTAGTGAAACACAAATACGCGAGAAATTTGAACATCGTTTTTGGATGATCACCCTAAGTTCTGGAAAAATACACACAATCTGTAAAACATTAAACCATTACTAAACGAACCTAACCAGTGAATGTGTGGAGTCAAATATGACTTCCATCTTGTGTGCTGTAATTGAACAACGTACCAATTCACTGGTAAACTGGTTAGATTCCACTTAATTGTATTTTTTACTTTTTCATAGCAAATATACTAAACTAATACATTGTAATACTTAGAGCTCTGTTTTATATCGAATCCATTAGTCTATAAAGTTGTAAGAAAATGCTATTTTTACAGCAATCCCTTACATAACTCAATCACACAAAGTATTTGTTTAGTGGTAAACAAGCTTATATAATTTACTGAGGAGGACAGCCTAACTATAGAAACATGTATGCCATTAGAGGTAATACAACACTTTGTGGTAACTGATGTATTAAAGAGTATGCTGAAGCAAGTTATTATCTGAAGTTTATAATTTTAGTAAGGCTACTCTTTTTTGTTTTCTAAATATGTTTAGTGCGTCAGACAAGATTCGGTATTTTTTTCTCTCTTCTTGGGGACTTTCTATATCACCAGCTATAATTCTTTTCTTCCCTAATATCAGCTACGCAGAAGATTTACGTAAATACCGACAAAGTTATTGGCTCGCGTAATTTTATAAATCGGAAATGCTGATGTTTCGTTATTCTATTTGGGTAATGTTCTAACAAGAAATATAAACATCTGGAAACACGCATCGATTGTACTAACATTAGAAGTTTTTCTGCATTATGAAAAACATTGTTGTACAAACGTTAACCATCAATAGGTTTCCAGTTTTGAAACAATTTTTCAATATTTTCCTTTTAAAATCATTGCCGAGATGTACGTTGGTTTGACGTCACGTTGCCATGGCAACGAGTTTATAGCCCGCACCATCTGAGGCAACTGTGGATAATCTCTAACAACTATATAAGGGAAATAAAAGTAAGTAAATAAAACTGCGACGTTTATTACACACACGCACACACACCTACATTTTTCATATGTTTCCGCACTCTTTATATTTCTGTTTTATTGTATTTATAATTCTCTCAGAATGAAAACATAAAATAAACAAAACAAGAATTTATAGCGTATAATATTTGCTTTATCAGGCTGTTTAATGAACGCCGCTGGTTTTTGATGGACTATAATGTTTTTTACAAAACTTTTTTGTTCACGTTAAAGATAAACGAAAATGTATATATGACTAGTTATATTGTTTTCTGTAGCCTATTTTATGCATCGGTTACCAATGTTTTTAAATTGCAGACGCTGCGCGAGGTTGAGTGTTTTAACCTGCGGTGCATATACGCCTGATTTTATGATAGTGGTTAATTACAGAAAACAAATTTAAAATACCAACATATAAAGATAAAATTTTAGGTTTTAACTATAAATATATATAACAAGAAAATAAACGGATATAAAGTGTTGATACTTTTGAGTTATACTGCTAAATTTTGATTAAAACAAATTAATTCACAGTTATTACTACTAAATTAAATCTAATCAACTAAATTTCTCATTAAAAGAACCACTAAATTAATTCATTAGGCATAAACAAAACTCAAATGTAATACCTATTTTAGCCTGTTTTTGGAAAAAAGACCATTTCAAAAATGTTTTCCAAGTTTAAAGTATTTTTACGTTTTATTTAGGACTTGTTTCTGTTCTTTGTTGAAGATAAAGCAAATAAATGAGTTTAAACAAAACTAATTATAAACAATTATTCAAATATACTGAGAAATATTTGTGTCGTTAAAAATTAGGTGTATCACTTCATAAAATAAAAAAAATAAGACGATAAAGATTAAAAAAATAATTATAAAAACTTATAAATTTACCGTTGAATATATAAATACAAGAGAAAATTATAATGCAGAAGGTAATGCGGATAAAGTAAATATAAACCTACAAGACAAACGCAGACGTAGTAAGAGTTGAAACTTTAAACAAATAAGAAAGGAAATTACTTAAAATTTATATTAAATATATTCAAATGAAGACTGATTTCACCAAGCATCTTATGTAAATTTCTATAATATGAATTTATGTTAATAATCTAAATGTTGTACAATGTGACGGTTGATGTGGAATAAAATTAAGTTAGAAATAAATTTTCTGTCTGAAAGAATCAGTGAACTCGCACTTGTTAGAAGCTGGAGCTAACTGGAGATTAGAAGGGAAGTGTAGAGAGCGTTATTCTTGCATTTGCTTCTTTGCTTAAGAAAAAAATCTATAACCATGCGCATCTGTGATTTTTAGTAAATATTTACTTTTATATGTCTTAGGAAAGTAAATTGTTATCCCGCAAACATCTTTATTTTGTGGAAGATAATTACATAATTAAAAACAGAACCAAATAAATGATTACGGCTTCTTTCTCACCCTCTCCCCATGCGCGTACGTGCCTGTGTGCGTGTGCGTGTGTGTTTGTGACTTTGTGTGAAGAAATTATCAAAAACACATTTAAGAGTTTTCAACAATACACACCTTGCCAGCTTTCACCCTGGACGCGAACAAAGGAAGGAACACGGGACGAGGGTTGTGTCACACAGCCCCAGTTCCCTAAGGATTAGCACTGTCGTGTATGTAGGTCAGCCCTAACAATGGCCACAACGGATCGAGCTCAAGAAGTTTTGAGATACTGTTGCTTTAAAATATTCTTTTATCATAGTTTCTAATTGACTATATTATAAACTAGTAGGCGTAAGTTTTAAAGGAAATTAATGACGGTCTAAAGAATAAGTACCGTGAGTAATGTTTATCCATAAAACTAATTCAGGACAAGTATGAAGCGATACATTTGTGATAATCGATACATATTAGTTAACTCTTGTAGTTTCAAGATGCTCGCGCTTGTAAGTCTATTATTGCGATGGATGGGCTAGGTAGGTTCGAAGTAAGGAACATTAACCTCCTGGCAGAAAATATGTGACGATTATGGAATTATGTTTGCAGATTTCCGTATTTCGAAATCTATTTAGGAGTTGTATACAGGTTTAATCCGTTATAAGAAGGGTACAGCAGGGTAGATGGGGTAGGGCTAAAGAATAATAATTTCCTACTATTTGGAATAATATGGAAATTATAGTACCGCGTAGCAGGGTTGCATGTTTGAATAAAACTTACCCTCAGTGGTGGTAGAATAGGGTGTTTACTTACAACCTGGAATTACATTTAAATATTTTATTCGCTAAAATAGTTTATTCCGTAAAAAACTCCCCAGAACTGTGGCTACAATTTCTGTCTGAGATGTCTTCTTCTCCACACCTAAAGAGTGTTTTTGAAGTGGTCTTATATCTTACCTTGCGATAGGTTTGTAGATTTAAATGGCTTTGGTTTTAAAAGTCCATTAGAAGTAACGGATAATCTACAGCAACAAAGGCTACGGTTGTTTAAAATCCACCAGTAACACTTCGTCCTCTGGAATTTCGCAAATAGGACATATTCATGATCTTTTGAATTAACATATGTTTTGGTTCGGGAAAGCGTTAGAATGGAAATTACAGGTGAATATATTGTTTAATAAGAAATAACTATTACATGTAATGCTTCAAGATTCATCTGAAAATAATATTTTATTTAATTAATTAATATTTCATCACTTTCAGTCTTTTCTTCTTGTCCGTCGCTATCGTCACTTCTATCATGTCTATCTGGTTTATACAGTTTCCTTCAGGACAGTTTTTGTCAGCCTCTGCGCAGCTTCATTCACCTGCACCTGTACCTGGAGCAGCACAAGAAATCAGTTCAGGATACTAGGTGGACCTGCTTCCTGTATCATTGGAACTGGAGTTAGCTTTATATCCAACCCCATTCCAACGGAATAGCTTCTCTCTATTCCAACTCCGTTCACTCTTGACGTGTTGGGTTGAGACATCGACCGTTGGTGTAATCTTAGCAAGATCCAATTTCTTACAGTCCGTTACATCGGCTGTATACATATTTAATTAGTGCTCCCATTTTTTGACCGAGTCTACTATTGAATCCTCGCCACGCCCGAGTTAGCCCGACCAATCCCGGCACCAGGATACCAAAAACGTCACTTAAATGAATGAGATATTATAGAAAGGACGTTAACGACGGACAAGTACAGAAGTTTGATGAAAATGTTGTAATGATGGAGTAATTAAAGTATGGTTTTCAAAAGAATCTTGGAGCATTACACCTAATGCGGTGTATCTTAAGAAATATTTATGTTATTTGTAATTTTTCATTATAGTTACCCCAACCATCATAGTACAGACCTCTTAGTAACGGCAACAACTCCAGAGTGACCGCTTACAGGCGATATGTTTCTATCGTTTACTCCAATTCACTCCTGTGCAACCCTCAGAACCACCCCTACAGATCTACCCAGAGCTTCACTGGCCGATTCCGATACCAGGGGGATTCAGTACTCTCAAAAACTCCCAAGTGAACATTTTTCTCAGGCCTACCTTTTCATAGATACCCCTACAGATTCACCTAATAGCAATACTCATTACTCAACCGACCGATTCAGTGTTCGACTCCGTAGCTGCATAACTCCCGAGTAACCATTTTAAACAGATTTATACCACTTTCTAAGTATTTTAAGAATTGTTCAAATCATTATGAATTTTATACGTTTTATGTTCCCCATATGCAATATTTGAAAAATGACTCAACCACTGTAAGACACCGCATCCCGATAGCAGCTCTATGGCGAAATTCTCTAACTGAGCAGGATAGTTCTATTTTGCCTGGCCTAATTAGGTTTTATTCACCGCTTCTCCTGGTTGCGTCTCACTTAAACGAGTCGATATAATTTTACTGTAGGTTTTCTATAGACGCTGGATCTTTTCAAGCTGTTTCTAAATCTTCCTTAACGAACGTCCGTCTCTATATAAACACGGGTAATCACAGTTCCTTGACTGCACTTAATGAGGGGCACTTCATTGCTGCCAACGTCTGAAAAATTAATTCTATTCTATCCGGCTTTGTACTTGCATAAGAGTTATGACACATAAGAGAATCATTCCATGAAGAATATGGTACCTTGTGTTTTGAAACTGTTTGTGAGTATAATTTTTTTTATCTATTTGATTTTTCGTCACTTCTGATAGTCATTATACTTGAAGCTTTTCTCCCAGCTCATTCCTCCCAATCCTTCTTATATGCGGTCATTTTTTTAAATTTGTAAAACCAACCTTTTTGTTTCTTTACTTCTTATTGGTACTCAGCTTGAATGCTAAGTCCCTCTGTTCATAATTTCTATTCCTTTCTACACACCTACACACATCAATTCTACAAACTCATGTCCCCAATCCATTCCTTCTTCCTATACTATTACACACATCAATTCCTTAAACTCATGTCCCCAATCCATTCCTTCTTCCTATACTATTACACACATAAATTCTACAAACTCATGTCCCCAATCCGTTCCTTCTTCCTATACTATTACACACATCAATTCTTTAAACTCACGTCCCCAATCCATTCCTTCTTTTACGTCCTATTACGACTTGTTCAGAAAAACTATTCCAGAAATAAAGATAATGCATTTCATTAAGAAAAGAAATATCACGCTGGAAACTCATTCTACAATTTTAATTCTTATAAATTGTTTTGAAAGACAGATCTTTCAGGCTCAAAATTATATACTCTCTTCTCTCGCTCACCTACGAAGTTTGCATCCTATATCTGGGACTCAGTTGTCCTTTTACAAATAGAGAAGCAAACTTTCCCCCCCCCCACACGGCCAAACATTGTTTATGCATTCAGTAAGAACGTTTTCTTCCCCAAATAGTGGAAATTGATTAACCTCTTCAATTTTCATCTGACGTCCCAGAGAAGAAATATAAATATCCTGTGTATGGAGGTTCTATCCTAGATATGGGTCCTACTATACTGGAGACGTATCACCTGGTCTATAAATTTCTATTGTTTCACTAACCCATTAGCGGTTTTCCCGCCCTTAATGCAGCATATAATCTCTGCTGTAGCTATTCCCTTTTTTTATAGGAGTATTGGACGCAGAAACTGGTATATTTTGCTGGCCATCGTATCATGTAAGGGAGAACGCCCTACTCCCATTACAGTATAGGATTTTTTGTCTTCCCTATAAAACAGTTCGTTTTTATCACTTACTTCTATTAATCCACTCTTCCTGTACACTTCTTGTTCATATTTTCTGTGGTTAATAAAATACTTTTATTCATCCACTCAAGTTCAAATACTTGTTCTAAACCTGTTGTGGGTGACACTTAATGTTACTACAGTTTTTTCAAATATCAATTCATTTAATTAATCTAATAAATTAATTTTAGCCTTATATGGGAAAAAACCCTTCACAAAAGGGGCAAGGTATACAATACGGTTATTTTGTCCCATTTAGCTTAAAATAAGTGATAACGTATGTTTTCATAAAACAGCTGATTTTATGTTATAGGTTATGTGGTAGAACAGCTGATTTAACGCATAGGTTATGTTACTTTATTTATATTATTTGTAATTATTTAAAAAAAAGTAACTAAAATAAAATTTTTCTGTTGACCTAAGTAGTACTTTAAAAAGTTTGGGTTTATATTGCTTGTCGTAATATTGTGGCTAGCATGGTATTGTTGTCTACAGATTGTAAACGAGTATTTATTCTGTGATGACGTCATTGAGACTCTGAATCGAAGCTGTTATATGAATATATTCCCCAACCTGTGTCTTTACAATATCCAAGCTCTATTTGTTCATCCTCTTTCCCTGTTCGCTTTTTTTTAATAACGCACAGCATCCCATTGATCCTGTTCACATAAATCTCCTCGTAAGATTTATTGAGAAAAGCCCTTCAACCTCCGCAGGTTATCCAGTGGTGGCAACGTTAAAAATACAGAACAAGAAAGCTTCCAATATAATCTATAATGCATGAGGAAATTCCATATATGGGCTTTAGCTTGCTCTACATTAGAAGGTAAAACATTTTCAAATGAACTAAAAGAATAATCTTTACTGCAATACGTTTTATAACGTAAAATTAGAATTTTAAAAATTAAAATTTTTAAACGCCATATGGGAGGTTTATATTGTATGACACCTTAATTCTTATTGTAATATTGTACGTATTATGTATTTTGTTACCATAATTTTTATATTGTTTTTTTTTAATTGTTTCTATTAGTTCAGACTCTTCTTATATATATCTTGTTAAAATTTTCAATTGTTAAAAAAATAATTTTTATTTATTCACTCAAGTTTAAATATTTTTTAAAAAACTTGTAGTAAATGACGCTCTAGTAAAAGGAATTTTAATATGACATAAACCTGTACTGTATTATATTAATTTTAATTAATTTATGATGTAAAATGTTACTAAACAATCTTTTTTTTAAAGTAAAAAGTTTCATTAAATCACGCAAGTATATTCGATTCAAAATAAAATAGACCAAGCTAAATAAATTGATGTGCAACAGAAATTCAGCTGTAACTGAAGCATATATTGCTCCGCAGCGTTTTAGCGCTGGCTTAAATGGGTACGAAATTAAGCGTAACCTGTGCTGTGGTACGTCAAGGAACATTTGTCATGCATATCACACAATCGTGCAGTATGCGCAACATAATGGCACGCAATAAAGTGAGCACTACGATAGTGCGTGTGCGCGGCAAATACTAGGTCGACATGAATACTTGATAGGTTTAGCATACGGTGATAACAGCTGGTTGCATGGTATAATTAGGTCGCGCATGCGTGCAGGGCTTTAGGCTTAATCAAATTACAAAGAATGTTTCTACTTAGATGTTACAAACTATTTCGCCGTTAATAATGAGAAAAATATAAAATTTTCTCTTTTGGTGTACCCGACATTTCTTAATTTTTTTTAACATTGGTACTAGTTATCGATATATGCGTCCTACAGAGTCAAACTGCAATTTCTCCAATTTTTTCAAATTTGAGATTATATATGAATCTTGAAGGAAATTTCGTGATGTACAGGTTTCTGCATTCAGTTTGTTGAAAAAATATTATTTCACACAAAAATATTTATTCAGAACTAACAAAAGTAATAATTCTACGTTCTTTAATAAATTCTTCATAGGTTATGTTGACTGTTCTGAAAAATGAGATGAGTAGGAGAAAGTGTAGTTTGATTCTAGAGGACTCATTTATATATATGACTGCAAGAAGCCTAGAAGAGGTTTCTAGGTATGACTGAAGAAACTGGAAATTGGGAATGATGAGGCGGCTACAGCTGTAATAGATCCAATATATATATATATATATATATATATATATATATATATATATATATATATATATATATAAACCTATATATAAGAAACCTCTTCTAGGCTTCTTGCAGTCACTGTTTCGTCGATGCAATCACACCAACATCTTTGTGGCCGTCCTCACTTTCTTTCCTCCGAAGGAATCCACCCTAGTACGTTTCGGGGGACACGGAAGATACTATTTTATATACATCAATAGGATCTCAGAAATCAAGGTCCATTTTTACATGGTTGAAAGGGGAGGTGAGAAATAACCGAAAGAAAATGAGAGAAAATTTTGCGATAGGGCTTATAGGACCCCGTCATACAAATTGGATTACAGTAAACCTGACCAATCAAGCTAAGAAAGAATAGCTTCTGTTAAATATTTTGCCATATAACGGCAACATTGATTTCCGGAGGACCTTAAATAATTAAATGAATGAAATTGACGTTTTGTACATACCTCACTGGGCGAAGTACCACCACTTGTCGGACAGTTATTCGGGTGCACCCTTTCCCGCACTTATCAATTACCTGTTGAACTTAAAGAAATCACTTATATTCAAAATGTCACTATTAATGTTAAGAGTACCTTCGCCACACGACAGGAGAAACAAAGAGAGAGAAATGGTCTAAACCGAGCCTCGTTTAGAACACACAAAAACTACGTCACGTCGAGAGTGACGGGAGAGATGTCGTTTAACCGACGATTCGAAAGGAACTGGGCCGTACCGAACCTTGTAAGAGACAAAGGTTGGCCGATAAGGAGTCCCTCTCTGAAGCATTTACACTGTCTTTTAAATTATCTTTAATTTAAAGAAAAGTACGTAACATACCGGGGGCCTTGAATCCTCCTAGGATTCAAAGAAGAATACAATATAAGCTACCCCAGCATGAGAGAAAAGAAAACAATAATTATCAATAAACAAACTGAGAGTTCTTCACAAAAAACAAATATACACTAAATAAAATAAAAATTCCTTTTCTAGAAACATGAGAAAAATAATAAGTTTATTCTGCACTAATGGGCAGGGGGAAAACCTTATGAGAAGGTCGAGTTATAAGTACTTGCTGTGTTTTGAGCTGAACAACTCGCACCACACCGTCTGTGCCAGGGAACACTTGTGTCACTCTTGCCAATGGCCAAGAGAGAGCCGGAGTAAGTTGATGCACTAGCACTAGGTCGCCCACACGCAGGTTGTCTGTCGTTTCCGCCCATTTGGTCCGCTGCTGTAGAGTGTGAAGATATTCCAGCTGCCACCTTTTCCACACGCGTTGGTGAAAAGCATGGACGAGGTGCCAATGCTTAAGTCGATTAGTAGGGACTTCAGCCAGATTTCTTTCGGGTACGGCGACGAGTGGAGCTCCAATTAAAAAGTGTCCTGGGGTCAGAGCAGTGAGATCGGAAGGATCGTTAGACAAAGGTGTGAGTGGTCGAGAGTTGAGGATTGATTCGACTTGAGTTGTCAGAGTCATGAATTCGGAGAGAACTAGAACGTGTTCACCTATGACGCGACGCAAGTGATGTTTAGCGCTTTTAATTGCGCTTTCCCATAGCCCTCCTTGATGAGGGGCAGCAGGAGGATTGAAGTGAAAATTAACTCCACGTTGAAATGAAAATTCACAAACGAGATTTTGTCCTGAGGTCCTGATTAGAGATCGTAGAACATTGTCAGCTCCCACAAAGTTTGTTCCGCAGTCGGAATAGATGTGTTGACAAAGACCTCGTCTTGACACGAATCGAGTCAATGCTGCGATGAACGCGTCCGTCGAGAGATCAGTGACCACCTCAATGTGAACAGCTTTGGTGACAAGGCAAACAAAGACGCAGATGTATGCCTTGATGGTTCGAATAGAGCGTAGATTATGTACTTTCAGAGTGAAAGAACCACTATAATCAATGCCTGTGTTGAGAAATGGGCGAGTAGGGGTCAGTCGAGGTTGAGGTAAGTTTCCCATAAGAGGATTTTTATTTTTAGGTCGGTGCTTAAAGCACACAATACACTTGAAGACGCGTGCACGGATTACATTCCGAGCACACAATATCCACACCTCTTGTGCGAGAAGTGATTGGGTGAGTTGAACTCCAGAATGAAGGTACTTCCGATGATATAGGTCAATCAAGGAGTCAACCACAGGGTGTTTCTTAGGCAAAATCACCGGATGTTGTGTCTCATAACGAATCTGTGCTGCTTCGAGTCGTCCACCAACTCGCAGGACGCCATCGCTATCGAGAAATGGTGTTAATCGTCGATGCCTAGAAGATACCCTGTTAGGAGGGGTGTGTCCTAATGCCTTTAAATCTTCGATGAAGGAGGATGCCTGAAGTAATTTGAATATTCGGATTCTGGCTGAGTTCAACTCCCCCGTAGTGAGAGGTCCAACAGTTCTTCCTAAGTGACGAGAGTTGTGTATGAAACGCAACAAGTACGCCATTACATGCTGCAGTCGACTAAAGCTAGAATATTTCCGCAGCAAGTCCCATTCTGAGTGAACAGTGGAGAGAAGAGATATAGGTGAAATAGGTTTATATTCCCCTGTGTCAATGAGTTTTGCAGGCTCAAAATGAGATATAGGCCAGTTATCATGCGACTGTTGTAACCAAGAGGGTCCGTACCACCATAATTTATGTTGAGGTAGGTCTGAAGGAAGTAATCCACGTGACGCGCAGTCAGCGGGATTGTGTTCACTCGGTACGTGCCTCCAATAATGAGAAGGCAATAATTCTTGAACCTGCGCTACCCGATTGGCGACAAAGGTTTTGAGTCGATAAGGAGGTGTTTGTATCCATGTCAATGTTACTGACGAATCGCACCATAGAAAAACTGAGGAAAATTCCATTGTTTTGTTATAAAGAGATATAATATATGCCACTAATTGAGCGAGTAAATGAGCAGCACTTAGCTCCAAGCGAGGTACAGTGAGTTTTTTCAGTGGGGCTACCCGAGTCTTCGATAATAGCTGCCGAATTACCACCGAGTTGTCACTAATCTGACATCTTAAGTAAATGACAGCAGCGTATCCACTCTCAGAAGCATCTGAGAAACCGTGTAACTCAATGTTAGGCGAGTGACTCAAGCGTAAAGCCCGCGGAATTACAATATTTTTTAAACAATTAGAAGTCTTTGCAAATGTTTGCCACTGAGTTAGAAGTTCAGGTGGTAGGGATTGGTCCCAGTCTAACCCTTTTGTCCAGAGGAGCTGCATAAAACATTTCGCCCACATGACAACAGGCGAAAGGAAACCACAAGGGTCATAAATTTGAGCGATAACGCTGAGCACTTGGCGTTTAGTTTTAGAGTTTCGAGGAAAATTCAAATGGTAAGTAAAAGCTTCCGAAGAGGATGACCAATGAAGTCCGAGAATATTATAATGAGGTTTTGCGGTATCCTGAAGAAACGTGGGTGTCTCTAGGTGTTCGTCTGGAAGATCCTGTAATAGTTGATAAGCGTTAGTAGTCCATTTCCGCAATTCGAAGCCACCTCGAAGTAAAAGAGAAATGAGCTGAGTTTTCAAATGAGAGGCTTCATCAATGGAATCACCACCCGCAATAATGTCGTCGACAAACGTTTGTGTGCGGAGTACTTCGGCAGCCTGAGGGAATGAAGCACCTTCATCGGAGGCGAGCTGATGAAGAGTTCTTATCGCCAGGTAAGGTGAACAACTAAGTCCATAGGTTATTGTGGTCAATTGATAAGTGGAAATAGGTTGATCGACATGGTCCCTCCATAGGATCAGCTGATAAGGTTGATCATCAGGGTGGACTTTGATCTGACGATACATCTGACGTATATCGCAAGTAAAAACCACATTATGATAGCGAAACATGAGTAACAGATCACAAATGTTGGTCTGCATTTTCTGTCCTGTCCACAGGGTGTCGTTGAGAGAGAAACCGTTGGATGTTTTTGCACTGGCATCAAAGACTGTTCGAAGGCGAGTAGTGGTGCTGGATTCCTTTAGAACCCCATGATGAGGTAAAAAGTAGTGAGGTGAACTGAGCTGAGTGTTTTGGGCAAGTATCATGTGTCCAGACGTCAAATAGTCAGACATGAATTCTGCATAAAGTTTCTTGAAGCGAGGCTTAGAGTTGAACTTTTGTTCGAGAGATTTTAATCGTACTTCCGCGTTCCCGCGAGAAGTTCCGAGAAGAGGTTTATCTTCTTTGAAAGGAAGTCGGACACAGTAACGACCTGAACTGTCGCGTGTATGAGTAGCGACATAATGAGCTTCACATGCTTGATCATGTGGTGAGAGTTTTGAGGTGAAGGGCACTTCTTCATGTTGCCAGAATTTTTGTAGAGAATTGTGCAGTTCCAAGTCATTCACCGTGAGTAATGTGGTGGACATACTAGCACTAGATTCCCTTTCACAGGTAGGCAGACATGGAGCTTCTCCCATAACCATGAATCCAAAGTGAGTGCCTATCAGGCACGGCATATTAGAGCCGAGAGAATGCGTAGTTGGAGTCAATATTAAGGGAAAAAGAGCGCCGCCCAGAAGAATATCAATGCGACTTGGCAAATGAAAAGTAGGGTCGGCAAGCGTATAAGATTGTACCTTATTTAGTACTTTAACGTCAATGTGAGTACGAGGTAAATCGACGCAAATTTTGTCGAGAATGAGAAAATTATGTTTGGCAGCTATTACTGTGCCATCGAGAGTGTGCACCCCTAAAGAGGTCATGCCTCTTGAGCGAGTAAGGGTTTGAGAAAGTCCAACAATTCTGTGATTACTTCTTGTTCGAGTTACACACATTAGTTGAGCTACTTGCTCTGAAATAAATGAGGATTGGCTTCCTGAGTCCACCAGAGCCCGGAAAACATAAGTCGTCCCGGTAGGAGAGGAGAGTTTTACTAAAAGTGTGCCCAGGAGCACAGTTGTACTTTGAGAGGCAGGATTAGTCGCCTGAGAAGTCATACTAATAGGTGACTGAACAACTTCTGTTACACCTTGGTCCTGGGAAAGAGAGGACTTTAATGGTGTATGCTGAGGCAGGTGATCGTTGTCGAAATGGAGAAGAGTGTGATGTTTCCTTTTACATTGAAAACAAATCGAATTGGATTTACAAAACTTCACACTGTGAGCGCCCAAACATGAAATACATCTACTATACGACTTCGCGATCTTCAAACGCTCTGTCGGAGATTTGGCCTTAAACTTAAGGCAGGAATAGATTTTATGGTCTGTTCCTTTACACAGAAAACATAAAGGATGCTTTGTTTCAGACGCTGTGTCATTGACAGAGTTACAAGTCACCGGCGAGGACCCCTTTCGGTTAACCTGAGTATTATACATTAACTGTTTTCCCTTTGAAATTTGAGGTGAGTTTGAAGGTAATGAGTTAGGGTTGAGAGTTGAAGAGGAATGTAGTGTCGCGTGTTCAAGTTCACTACATTTTTGTGAGAGGAAGTTGATAATTTCCGCAGGTGTTGCCAGGGTCGACGTGTTATCCCGTGATTGTTCAAGCTTCTTCAGTATAGTAGAATCCAGCTTGCGTAAAATCATCGCTGACAATAAGGGATTGTTACTCGTGATATCAATTTCTAGCCCCTTCAAGGCTTGGGTGTTCTCTGTGTAACTTGTAACAAAGTTACGCATTTGGTTAGAAGTGTAATTGATATTCGGCAAGTCGAGAATTCTATTGAGATGAATTGACATTAATCGTCTTGGAGAATGATATCTCTCCATAAGAAGGTCATACGCGACTTGATAATTAACTTCCGAAATAGGTAAAGAGTTAATTAATTTAAATGGTTCACCTGAGAGTACACTGAGCAAATACTGTAGTTTGGTGACAGCATTGAGAGATGTATTTTTATGTATGGTAGAGTCAAAGAGATTTTTGAAAGAAATCCATTCAAATGGATCACCCGTGAAATGTTTGAGTTCCAATTTTGGAAGTCGCAGTGGGATTTGTGACGAGAGTGAAGAGCTAGCTTCGGTTTTTTGCCTAGCAGCTTGTTTCGCTTCTATTGAAGCAACAGTGTAATTTATGCGAGAAACAAGATCATTAACCACAGCCGAAGTTGAGAAATTGGGAATAAAATCGTTATCTTTTTCCAACGAGAGTTTATTGAATAAGTCCAATGTGTCTAAAAATTCTTGTTTAATGCTAGCGACAGAGGGAGCTCGGATCATTAATTCCTGCATGATCGCTTTATCAGAAATCTTTTGCGTGAGATCATAAATAGATTGGATCTGGGAAAATAGAGCTTCCTTCTTAGCAGTGATTACTCTTAGTGATTTGGCCATTTTTTAGATTTGAATTATATCTACAATAACAATAAGGCTCTTTAAATACACTAACAAAATATGCTATACTAATAGCAAGAGTGATAGAGAAATCATAAACTAGTTTCTCACAAAGAAATGTAAATATTGAATGTTTGAACTTATGAACGGACGTAAACAGTTGAAGTAAACAAATGTCTCTTATTCAATATTACTATAACAAGATATCTTCAAATAATTGCAATAAGAAAAATGTTCAATACAAATTATGAAAAATGTAAATATTTTAAAAAGAAATAATTACAATTACATGAGACAGCATGTAACTGAATGATCTGCTTCAAAACAATAAGCTTTAATAAATATAAATTTGCAATTTACAAGCAGTGAAATCATAGGCGACTTCTTTTACCATACTAAATAGTTAGCAGAAAATATTTATAAATATATTAGCCTATTAACATTAGCATGAGTGGGAAACATACATTTTGAATCATATGAATTGTTTACAAATAGACAAGCGTAGTTAATTATAAAGATATGCTTTCAGAGAGGTTTTGTTATAATCTACTGTATTTGAACAGCTGATAGATAAGAAATTGAGTGAGGTAAGCCTTGTAACAAGGACAAGATATTGCGTGCGGTTGGAAATATGTACGTCACACTTGTGGACATGTTTTAACATAGGACCTTTTCAAAAGATCCGGGCCGTAGGACCAAAAATGTTAAATATTTTGCCATATAACGGCAACATTGATTTCCGGAGGACCTTAAATAATTAAATGAATGAAATTGACGTTTTGTACATACCTCACTGGGCGAAGTACCACCACTTGTCGGACAGTTATTCGGGTGCACCCTTTCCCGCACTTATCAATTACCTGTTGAACTTAAAGAAATCACTTATATTCAAAATGTCACTATTAATGTTAAGAGTACCTTCGCCACACGACAGGAGAAACAAAGAGAGAGAAATGGTCTAAACCGAGCCTCGTTTAGAACACACAAAAACTACGTCACGTCGAGAGTGACGGGAGAGATGTCGTTTAACCGACGATTCGAAAGGAACTGGGCCGTACCGAACCTTGTAAGAGACAAAGGTTGGCCGATAAGGAGTCCCTCTCTGAAGCATTTACACTGTCTTTTAAATTATCTTTAATTTAAAGAAAAGTACGTAACAGCTTCATAGATCTCATAATCTTACCAGCGATTCTTCACATTAGAATAGAAACTTCTATAATCGTAGAAAATATATTGACTAGAGCAATTCAGATTACTGATATAGAGGCAGATTCTTACGGTATATTTGTTAGTTACTGTACAATCAAAAGTATAAACGTATTTTGTCAGTCAATTTTGAGATATTTTCTTCATTTTCTCCGACAATCCACTTTAGTTGTTGTCCTTTTCAGTATTATTTACCTGTTGGGCTTTTGGATTGGTAACTACCGTGTCTTATTACTTTTGTAATTATGTGTATACAATCACAACTACACTCTTTTTTTTTACCCGGGTCTGGGTTACCAAAACCCGGCCAACCCTCGTGGCAGCCTACCTCTAGCGAGCTACCTCCGACTCATATGCGCATGTGGTTAGTATCCATACCACGAGCAAAAGAATCGGGTTTGATTGCCCATGTATCAAGCTCATCAGCTCTTTTCATGGAGAATCAGGAGATAGTGAAATGAAACAGTACGGTAAGTGTCGCTCTAAGAGGTAGATGAAAAAAACCTGGTATGAAAGAAACCCTGCCAGGAAAAATCCCGCGGCAGATCATAGAGGAACCCTGGGAGCTTTGATCACTTTATGCTAAGGGATAAGGAAGGGTGTTACCTTACAAATACATTTTTAGTGAGTCTATGACAGGAATGACATGCACCTCTTCTTCTGCTGCCTTCTCGAAGCTGAAAAGGCATGCATTCAAAATTAATACTTCAATTGGGGCTAGGATGCAACCCTGAATGTGCTCCTACGTCACCTGGAACATAAAGTGTTAGTGAGTATATGGCAGGAATGACATGCGCCGCTTATTCTGCTGTCTACTCGAAACTGAAAAGGCAAGCAGTCAAAATTAGTACTTCCGTTGGGGCTAAGCTGCGACCATGTGGGTGTGACCCTGCGTCACCTGGAACATAACTGTGAAGCAGAATCTATTAGTATGTATATTTTTATTGTTTGTAATATGGTTAGGGTTAGGCGGTTAGTAAGGACAGCGGCGGTCTGTGTGTGTCGTGGGTGGGGTCGTATCTACCCAGTGAGGAAATGAGTGGGGATGTTGTATGTGCGTGAGCCTGTTTGTAGAACCTTGTTGCGAAGTGTCGGAGGTGTTGTTTGATGAAAGGCACTTTCAAGTCGGTGTACAGCAGTGTTAGCCTTATACATCTAGGTGTCTTCGTGATTCTTCGCATAACCGTGTTTTGTAATAACTGGAGTCTTCGTGTGCGTGAGTTGCTTGCATGCCCCAGACGAGTGAAGCGTACGCAAGTATGCTGCGCATCATAGATAGGAATATAGTAGTGGCCGCCGTAGTGAAAGTGGGCTTGTTATATTTAGGATAGCATATAGTTGTGTTAATCTCTGAGGTGCAACGCATAATCAGCACGCTCTATTGGAGAAATATGTTACTTCATGAACTCTCACTCATAAATTAAGTATAATATCTCATGTTCAAAACGATATATATCAATAACATCTGTTGATATGAAGAAATAGAATTTAAATTAAAACCTCAAAATGCGGTTATCTCTAATTACAGACTGAGAGACATCGTTAGTACAGGTAACAGCTTGACAAGTCTCAGACGGAGAGTCAAGGTTGTCTGTCAAGGAAAGTCAAGAATGGCTGTCAAATTAGTCATGCACGTTAATTAGGTCTGAACTTGATTCTCAGCTGTAGATGGGTGTAAAATGTAGCCCTGATGGTGGAAATGTCAACTTAGATGTGTCACAGGAACCGCTCGCCACCTCCTCGTAAATGTACAAGTCGTCTGTTTTAATGATTTTAACTGTTGAGTCGTACTGTTCTCTGCTTTGTACAGTAAATTTTTTTATGTTGCTTGTCTCGTTAGGCGATATTAAAGTATGCGAGAGGAAATGAGAGAGAGAGAAAAGGTAGATAGAGGGAGGGAGGGAGGTAGAGAGAGAGAGGGTAGGGAGACAAGAACAAAACAGAGAGAAAGAAAGGATGAGACGAGGAGAGAGAGAGAAGGGGAGAGACATAGAGGTAGGAAGGGAGGGATAGTGAGGGAGAAATGATAAGTGAAAGAGAAAAAGATAGAAGAAGGAAGAGACTTGGAGACAAGAAAGAGAAGAAGAGGGGGAGAGGGAAGAAGAGGGAAGGGGAAGGGAGTGGGAAAGAGAGAGAAATGTAGAGGGTATAAATGGAGAGAGGAGGAAATGGAGAAAAGAGAAGAGAAAATGTGAGGGAGAGGAGGAAAGGGAGAGGGAGAGGAAGAGGAAGAGAGAGGGAGAAAGAGAAATAGAGATTTATGAATAGAGAAAGAGAGAAGGAGAGGGGGAGAAAAAAAGATCGGGAGGGAGAAAGAGTGAGAGGGAAAGTGATAGCGAGAAACGATTAATCTTATGTTTGTAGTGGTCAGTCCCTAAGCCCCTAAACGTCTACACAGGATTGTGATTATAGACAGGGACATGAATCCTTTGGCATAGAACGTAAGGGAGATATTACGTGACGTGTGTACAGAGGCAAATCAAAAATTGACGTACGCTCTATTTGGGTCATAAAAGTCGTATCTATCACTTTACGCCCTTGTAAAAAGAAGGAGAATTAAGAGGGGTAGATTTAAGGAAGGATAGTTAAGTGTAAGAAAGGGATCAAATTATCACAGATTACTGGAAGATGTTTAGCATCTCGCTCTCTTATCCCTTTATCTTCCTGTGGCTCGCCATTTTTTGAAGATTTACATGAGTAGTTATAAACATGAGACATCTTACAACAGTAAATATGCCTGCTTTACCAGTCCTAAGAAGAATAAGGGATGAAATGTTAATATAGTTTAAATATTATATTTAAAGGTAGATTTTTTATACTTATGTTGTTTTATGTGATTCTCGGATTTGGATTTATAGTTTCTTTATCTTAATGTCATACTGACTTTGTAGTTTAAAAAAAATCTTGCCTGACATTGCTTCATTGACATTGTTAATATTCCTTTTCAAAGATAATTCTTTGAGAAAATTTTTAATCTAGACATTATTCAGGGAAATTTTGTGTACAGTCTTCAATATTTTAAGATTCACCAACTCCCTAAATTTCTCTATTCCCCCGCCCTTGTGTTCTGTAGCATAACGCGTATTCAAACGTGTACTGGTAAACTGTGTGTATAATATTAATAAACTATACTGTACAAATTAATAAAGTTTGTATATTTTTAAGGGGTTTTAATTTCGCCTTACGATAACGTAAACCAACTTTCTAGCGAACTCGTGTCTTTCAACCGCATGAGTATTACGAAACTTTGTTAAATAGAATTCATAAAGCTTTACAATAAAACAAAACCTTTCTACGTAGCTTCTACTGACACTTTATTGACGCATTAAATCTTTTTCCCCCTGAATTTACTACGAAACGCTTGTAAAATTTGCTTTTATTAACATTTTTATGGCTATCTTCATTTTTCATATTAAACTTTTCCTCCATTTCCTCTTCATATTTTATCTCAACGGATAATCATGACGGCAAGGTTTTACACAGACATTCTGTTTACAGCTTGCGCCAATCCCGCAGTAAAGACTTTATCCGGCTACGTACATAACCGCTTCCTGATATATCCGGATCACAGGGCTTTGAATATAATTAACCAGTTGGTTATCTGGTATCTATGCTTCTGGATGCACTTGTAAAGACCTTGTTCAAAACATTTACAAACAGTACGATAGGCCCCAAAAGTGTATATTTCATTTGATGCATTTTGTTATTAGTTGTTTTAATAAAACCTATTTAATGTAATAATAATAAGAGACTTTAACTAATAGAAAATATTTATTAGAAGTTGACAAATTTACCGAATAACAATAAACTTTATTTAACAAATTTCATTGAAATCGATTCTTAAAATTATCAAACGCACCTAAAAAATTAGAATATAAATATATTATTATGAATCATTAACAACATTATTATTAGACCCTAATATTGAGTTAATTGTAAAAAATATTTATAACAATAAAAATTAATATATTTATGAAGTTATAAAAACTATTAAATAATAAAGTCTGTGTTCTACAACGTATCTTATATATGAATATTTTTAGTTAATTTTATTTTCAAACACTATCTCAAAAGTAGAAAAAACGAAGCAAATTTACAAAGTGGAAATTAGTAGGACTGGGTGACAGAAGTGAACACTTCATTTCAAGAATTTACAAAATCTTTATTTGATGTTAATAAAGTTAAAGAATAAAAATCCATTAACAATTTAATTGAAATCAGTTATAAAATTGTCACACGCACCTAAGTAAGTTTGCTTTTAAAAAATTAGAAAAAAATATGTAACTAATTATCATGGCACTGAATTAATTGTAAAATAATTAAGTAATAAACTTCGTATTAAAACAGCTGTTCTGCTGCCAATCATAATTGCTCTCAGCTCATGTATCCAATTTGCAACATAATCTATACCATAAAATCAGCTGTTGTATGAAGTCACATGTTATCACCTAATTTTAGCTGAAGTAGTTGGAAAAATTCGTGTCCAAGTGAGTTCTAAGAACAATTTTGCTTACAAGTTTGAAGAAATCGCAAAGTTACAAAGTTACACTCTAATTATCTACAAGGAGATCATTAAGTTTATTTCCTTTATTATGGTTCCCCTTTCTACTGTAGAAAGAAAAAGAGATAACCCATTAAACACCTCCTAATGACGTTGTTAGTTACACTTTAAGTTTGCAACTCAACACCATGATCGTTTCTGTACGCTGTGTCGCTACCTTGAGCACATTTGCACTTGCAACCCGTTCTCATCTTTCACAGTTAAATTATCGCAATAAAAGACACAAAACAAGTAATATAAACAAAACATTTTTATTCAATCCCTGTTTAAGTCATTTGTTTTTAAAAATTAGATTTATTTTTATTAACTAATTATATTTATGTAAATAAAGTAACATAACCTATGTGTTAAAACAGCTGTTCTATCACATAGCCTATAACAAAATCTGCTGTTTTATGAAATAATAGGTTATATCACTTATTTTAAATCAAATTGTATATTGCATACCTTGCTCCTATTATATACAAAAAAGTCTATTTTATAAAACGAATATTAATTAGTTTTTAATTCAATTAGTATTTGAAAAAATCTGTAATAACATCAAGTGCCATCCACTACAAGTTTGAAAGATGTATTTGAACTTGAGTGGATAAATAGAAAGTATTTTATAAACGATTGAAAATTCGAAATATATATGTAAGGAGAGTGTGAACTAATAAAAGGAATTGAAAAAGGGAAATAATATAAAAAATTATGGTGGCCAAAACGGTGATCGACTGAAAGGAAAATTAGAACGAACGAATTTTTTTAACCAATGGAACTGAACTTCTTTATAACGTGTCAGACGCGCCTAAAGGAAATTTAATTTCTAGAATTTGAATAAAAATATGTAATTGTCGTTATAATAAATTCCCAACAGTGAGAATAAATACTAATGTTTTGGTTAATTGATAACCAATTTTTAATAATATTTTAATTTAACAATGTAAAATACAGAAATTAACATAGCCCAAGAGATAGCAGAACAGTTGTTGTATACAGTAATATATTATATTAAATTTAGTAAAATATATAATATTTATAAATGTATAATGGTTAGTTTATGAAAATGTTTTTACCATAACTTCCAAATAACCTCTAAGGGGTACCTGTTGATAGCGTTATCTATTATAAGTTCCTGATTGTTGGAAATCATTGGGTCAACCATTTAATGTCGGTTGTTGTAATCACTTTGTTATCACTGATTAAATTTGAAGTAATTATTTAATATGTGTATGTGTGTGTGTGTGTGTGTGTGTGTGTGTGTGTGTGTGTGTGTGTGTATGTGTGTGCGCGCGTTTGTATATGTATGTGTATGTGTAACGACTTGTATATGAATACATATAGGCACCTTTTCTCTTGGTGTTGTAGTATAATCCTTTTGACATAATATAACCAACGACAGCTGGCGTTGTTTGTAACGTAAATAGAAACACTGGTTTTGTAAAACAAAGGTTACTATAATCATTTGTTAATCCAAAGTTTTGATAATTTTAGAATTGTTTCTGTAGCTACATAACTCCTGCCATTCCCGTCTGTGCAAATTAGTCCCTCTGTAACTCAATATGCCGTTGCCAATTACGATAATTGGGTTGATCTTCAAAGCTCAAACTATGCCGGCTACAAAGAGACGGCACCCAGTTTATAATTCCTCTCTGTTACTGAGAAATACGGAGGATGATTGTAACTTTAATCTCTTCCTAGGGATTGGTTCTTCTGATTAACGTGTAATTTTTCTCTAAAATATTAAGTATAAAATTCAATACTGTATTGTATCTTATGTGCACTTATTAAACTAGATTAATTCAATGAAGTGTTTAACTATTTTTAATAACAAATCCCGGTATCAAATTTGTTTATAGAATACAAGTAATAAAAAAACAATTGTTTAAAGTCAATTCCTACTTTAATCAAGAAAGACAAATTTTATTTTAGTTTATTATTTTATAATTACAATTAATATAAATATGTTTATACATATTTCAGAACAACAATATTAAAATAGAAATCGAATTTCCTTGCAATTTTCCATTTATTTTCTATGTATGGTGATGGACTAACATTTTTGTTTGTACTATTTATACACTTTTTTTGTCGCTTGCATTGTATTGTAGTTTCTTTTCGCTTTCATTTCCTGTTGTCCATATGTGAAGCAAGGTTTCGATAACGCTAATCCAGTTTGTGTTTATTCTATTATTTTCATTCATTTATAATCCTTGAGCATTATTTATGATATTGTGTGGTAAACATGGCAACAATTTAAAGTTGTACAATGTAGGTTTCGATGACAACTAGATGGGAACAAAATTCATATACTTCGTTGAGAAATAGGCCCACACGTCTAGCTATGGGAAAGTTGGCTCAGTGCCAAAGCGCTATACTTTGTGCATGAAGATACTCAGTTCGAATGCCCTCAAATTTTTATAATTTAATTATAGAATAAATATTTGAAAAAACTGTATTAACATCAATTACCCTCCACTACAGGTTAAAAAAATGTTTTTGAACTTGATTGGATGAATAAAAATGTATTTTATTAACAACTGAAAATTTGTGCAAGATATATATATATATATATATATATATATATATATATATATATATATATATTTATCGGGAGAGTGTGAGCTAATAGAAGGATTTAATTAACGAAATTATTTATCAGCTAATTAATTAAATTAAATCACGTATGAGGTAGTTAATGATTTAAATATTAACGTGAACGGACAACATGAAGAGTCAAAGTGATATATCATAGAATTAAATTACTTCTATACTTAGCTATACACTTAGCTAAACTAAACTATAGTTTACATCTCTACTATTCCTTCTCGCGTTTGAATAATGCATTCTTGCATGTCTCACGTAAGAAGTATAAAGAGCTCGATTAACTTCTTGAATCTTACATTGACTGTTACAACCAAGATAATTTTCGTAATTACTCTATAGGTCACGATTCTTTGCAAAGTGTGCTAACAAAGGGAACTGAATGTAAGTAGAAGAAAAAGTCACTAAAACTTTATTATAAATTTCAATCTATTATTGAAAATATTGGACATATCTTGAAATAATTAAGCTGTGAAATATTTGGGGAATCCTATCAACTTTTAGGCTCTTTGAAAATTTTTAGCTGCCAAAGTATATTGAAATGTGCATAGATGGTTGGTGCCGTATACTCTATAGAATCAAAATTTATTGTGTGCTATAAACCTTCCTCTGTAGGATAGTTCCAGCTGTGAAGGCCTGCAGCTACTGCAGGGTGGTTGGAAACATATTGTGGTGTGAGTTCTTCTTAGAGACAGTTGCAACCGTTTGGATACACTTTAGTCCCACCTGCTGAAATCTGCATGTTTTTATGATGTTTTGTACTTAGACTGATGAGAGTGGCGGCTGTTTTCTTGTCAATGTTGGGGCGAGTCACTTGATTATGAGCTTTGATTCTCGAGGAGGCAAAAAGTTTTGATTTTGCTAAGCATTTGCATGTCCCAGCAAAATTAGGCTTGTGTTTTGATTCTATGATTTAAAACAATTATTGTCTTACCATCATCCATGCATAGAGTTGAATATGAAAGGCAATATCGAAAAATTAGAAATGTCTGAAAAGTTGTAGAGATTTCTATGGTCGATAAAACAAAGAGACCCAGTTCCGGAAATATCACAATCATCTGCTCTAAGAAGAAATAACAGATATATTTGAGGAAAATGTAGTAAATTTTACGTTTAAATTGCTTACGTGTGTAAGAATAGATATTTACTTATTATTTTAAATAAAAATTAGCGCGAGAATTTTATCTCAAGAAATTGGATGCGACCTTTAATATCTGATTATAAAGATGGGGCGAGTTGTTACCGCTTTGAACTCTAACGACCATTTTTTAATTCAATTTTCCCCTATATTATTGCAAATTACCCCGCTCACGTTGTCCTTTTTTTAGTTTTGATAATTATAATTTTCTTTTAATTGTTTTTGTTCGATCATATTTATACCTTCAGTCCTGGTCTAGTTCTTTGGTTGTCATAAATATTATAAAAAATATTTATGGTTATTGATGGAATTAAATTTAGTATTATAATTATCTGAATTCATCTTCAAACTGAGCTAGAACTTTACACTTTACCATTTATGAATATCTAAAGGTTTTTCTATAGTAGCGCTTACTTTCTATCCGTTCCATTATTCGGCTGATCTTAAACCAAAAGCAAGTGCTACCATAGAAAAGTTTTTACATATTGATATAACCTAAATGTAATGTACGAGTGGGGTTTTACCTTTTTTTATCAAGAAAATGTGATTTCATTAGCAACGCTTCCCAACAAACGAGTTTGTTTGATAATCAAACAATGCTTTGTAAAAACTATTTACTATAACTGAAGATCTCAACGTAACAACAGGAACATAACCCTCACCGATAAAAAAAGCTACAATCTGACAACCAAAGTGTATTCAACAAGCGACAGGTCGTGATGCTTGGTTTTGTAAATGGTTTAAAATTCCTTCTATTAGCTCACACTCTTCTGATATTAATCTTGTATAAAGTTCAATCGCTAATAACATACGTTTTTATTCATCCAATCACATTCAAATACATTTCTTTTAACCTGTAGTGGATGAATATTGATCTTCACCAACACAGTTTTTTTCAAATATTTGTTCTATAAATAAATTTTAAAAAATTGGATGGTACAGGCCGGATTCGAACTGAGTATTATCATGTTCAAAGGCTAGCGTTTTTTTCATTGAGTCAACCTTCCCATAGCTAGAAGTGCGTTTTCCAAGAAGTATATGCATTTTTCTTTTGCTCCCTTCTGGTTGTCGATGAAACCTCCATTGTACAACCTTAAGTTGATCCAATGGTTACCACACAATATCATTAATAATACTGAAGGATTAAAAATAAATGAAAAGTATAAAATAAACAAACAAACTGGCTTAACAGTATCGAATCTTGCTTCACTACCGGACAATGCGAAAGGAAAGCGAAAAGAAACTACAACACAATGCAAGCAACAAAAAAGCGTATAAATAGTAACAGACAAAAATAATAGTCCAACATTATACATAGAAAGAAAATGGAATATTTCAAGGGAACTCGATTTCTATTTTGCCACTTAGTATTGTTATTCTGACATATGTATATACATATTTACAGTAGTTGTAATTATAAAATAAAAAGAAACTAAAATAAATTTTTTTTTTTACTTAAGTAAGAGTTTACTTTTACAAAAACCTTTTTTATATTACTTGGTGATACTTTAATAACATTTAGGAAACACGATACTTTGTATCAGGAAAGAAAACTCCCACTGATTCGCTTCATAGATGGGTGTGTTGTTACATTCAGATTAATTTAACAGAATTTTAAACATGGTCACCACTCTTTATGCAGTTGAATTGTCATTGATTCTAAAACTTGAACATTGTATCAACATTTAGTGCTCAAATTTATTCATTTTTCAGCTGATATTTAAATCCCGACGTGGAAAATATTTGAGGGTATCTAAAATAAAACCATCTCGGATAACTCAGAAAACAGTTTACATCTACGCGCCAATGACGTGTTTAGGGAAGAAATAGGAAAATTATTCACTAGAATGTATTTCAAACACATGAATAAGGCATCGGAAAATATTATGGATTCTAGGGCAAGAGCATTTCCTTACCATACCTAACTCTTACCGCTCTCTTTACGTGGTGTTGTTAGTGTTTGTGTTCTTGTTTTTTTAAAAATTGAATGCAGGTCCTTTGAATGTGCGAGTGAGAGAGAGAGAGAGAGAGAGAGATAGAGTAGTATGTCATTATATAGAGTGTTATGTATTATTGATATGATATTTGTGACTGTTCATTACAAATAATGCTCTTGGTTACTATGTTTTGCGTTAATAAGATTAAGACAAAATCTTGGTAAATATTTTGACCACGTAATCTATTTTCAAAGCTTCATATAGCCATTGCGGTTGACGCGTTTTGAATGAGCTCTATCCAACCTATCTTTGTCTGATCGTCCTAGCATGGAAGTCGTCAATATAACTAGTTTATACTTCGCTCTTATTTTACTTGTTTAGCCTCGCCCCTCTCACTGGTTCCGCCCACTTTCAGATCATTACCCCCGCCCACTATTCAGTCAATAAACGCAAATAAGAATTCACTCTTGGTTTTTTATTTGATTAATTTTTAATATTTGAACTTTACATGTTATTTATTTGGAACTAGATTGCTTATTATTTTAATATGATAAATATCAGGGGTTTTGTAATCGCTTATCATGAAGTGTGTTTAGACTATCCAATTTATTCATGTAATATATGAGTGGTACATTTTTATCAAGTTAATGAAACCACAAAACAAAAACACCCTAATATAGTTTAGAATATGTAAATATAGTAAACTCAATTTAAACATAACAATAATTTATCCACTTTAAAAAATATTTATAATTAATGTTTAAAATCACTTTAATGTTACACAAATAAAACAAGTAAAAAAGAATCAGGGTGGAGTAGAAATAGGTTAGATGCCTCCAATCTATGAAAGATCACAACACTTTAACAAACTTAAAGACCACAATTTATAACTGTAGGACATCTGAAACTTTCAACGGCAAAGAAGATGACATCTGCAAGGAAGACAGAAGATTGGGGTACTCATCACATCTGTTACTGATGTTGAATCCTGATGTTCTTTAAAACTCTATCAATTTAAATATATTTCTAGTAAGACGCATAAACAGTTCATCTTATAACTCAATGAACTGATTCTATCTGGAAGATTTTGTCCCGTACTAGAAGTGACGATAAAGGAATCGTAACATTTTATACTCGAAGTAACTGTAATAAAAAGTGTTAAGTGTTGTAAAAGGAGCAATCAGTCACGGATCTGAATTTAGTGCCGCAATAAAACTCTTCCTGCATAATGCTGGTCTTTAGATATTATTAGGAATTTAAAAGCAACACAACTAAATGAAACTCCGAGCGAAAATAAAAACGGGTTTCGTTACAATACTTGGTTCAGTCTTGATCTTGGAAATGATGTTACGAAACGTTATCCACTGATTTGTTTGTTTGATGTGACTCTTAGTATTTAACTGCCTGACGTATACAGTTCCGAGTAAATGCAAAATGGAACGACGAATTGAAAGTCTTGAAGGTAGCGTGGAGGGTAGAGAGGAGCTCTGTATAGTAAGAGTATATTTGCACCCCAATGTGCGCCAAAGTAAAATATTTATAACCTTGTTGAGAAGTCTATATAATACAACCAATTAGTCTACATTTACATGCACATCAAGTTAGACCGGAAAGCAAACGGATGTATTTTCCTTACATCTATTTTCTGTTCCCCGGACTTTTCATACCTCATTTTAAACAAAAATGTAAAATAAGACATCTCTATGTGGCCCCGGTAGGAGCTGAACTACAGATTGAAGTTATCCATGTGTGTATCATACTTTCGCCACCAGGCCCGTAAGATTACTGTCTTTAGATCTATCACTGTGCCCCCCGTCTTTTCTTAACCCCTCCTTTCCTCCTAAACAAAAGTGGGAAAGTAGACAACTCTATGTGGCAATAGTTAGAGCTGAATTACAGATTGAATAGTGCCATGTGTCTGCCTCACTTCCGGAACCAGGCCAGGAAGATGTACTGTCTTTAGACCTGTATTAAATATATTTTCTCACACCCCCCCCCCCCTAAACAAATGTGGGAAAGTAGACAACTCTATGTGGCAATAGTCAGAGCTGAATTACAAATTGAATAGTGCCATGTGTCTGCCTCACTTCCGGAACCAGGCCAGCAAGATATACTGTCTTTAGACCTATATTAAATATATTTTCTCCCCCCCCCCTAAACAAATGTGGGAAAGTAGACAACTCCATGTGGCCCCGGTGGGAGATGAATTAAAGATTGAAAAGTTCCATGTGTCTGTCTGACTTCCAGCATTGGTAAAGCAAGATGTACTGTCTTTAAACCTACCTTTTTCAATGTATTTTCCCCGGTGGTTGCAAAATAACAACTTTAAATGTCCCTTATTTCACCCTGTCTTTCGGCACCAGGGCATTATGTACTTTCTGCAGTCCTATATTTGTCCCATTTTTCTATCCTCTCCCAAACATTAGTCTAAAGATATTTAGCGGGATCTGCATGTAGCCCGGGGGGCAGTATTAACACCTTGAAATGTTCCCATGTTCTTACCTCACGACGAGATAGTACGTGTAGCTTCCTTATATCTGACATTGGCTCGCCTGTCTCTCTTTAAAAAGACTTGTTTTGAACTTGGACCCGATAGTTATTTCATTCTAAAGGCCCTGCACACATGAACCATGTTACGTCTATGTATCCTAGTCCGTGGCGTAATACATTGTTACCTCTTTTGCATTTATAATTCGCAATTCTTTTCTTACTTTACTACGCACATACGATGAAAGCCGATTTGTCTTATCACCTTAAAACGTATACAATAGAACTTACAAAAGTAGAGTTTTGCAACAACATTATGTATCAATGTACCTGGCAGAATTTATAGAATTTTTTCATAAATAAATAGTGCTAAGAAAGAAACTAAAGTACCAACAAATAAAGAGAGCTCTTGTTGCAGGCATTTGTCGCGGCCGATTACCGAGTTCCAAACTGCTCTCGAATGTGTAATGCGACGGAACACGAAGCACTCTTGTTTCTAATTGCATCATGGAACACAAACATTAAACTGAATTTATACTCGGAAGAGACGGAATTGCAATTAGGTGAGTGAATGTTAGTGATTACAAAATGCCAAGCTAGTAAAATTATAATAACACTAAACGTTAAGGCGGATTTGTTTTCAAGTTAAAATAATATTTTATATGTTAATATTTCTTACCATCTTTTTTTTAGATATTTTTAAAAAAATGTTTAGCTTTCTAAAATATTATTAGGGCAGTTTTAAAGAGATTTTCTTGTTAACGGCACAGTTATATATATATATATATATATATATATATATATATATATATCTGGTTAAAACTTTCAATCGTTAATAAAATAATTTTTTATTCATCTACACAAGTAAAAATACATTTTTTAAATATTTGTACTGGATGACACTTGAAGTTATTACAGTTTTTTCAATTAATAATTCATAAATTAAATTCAGTGAATTTATTTTTGTTTTAAAAGGAAGAAAAACTTTTCTCAAAAGGGGCAAGGTATGCAATATAGTTATTTCGTACCATTTGGCTTAATATAAGTGACAACAGATGATTTCATAACAGCTGATTTTTAAGTTATAGGTTGTGTGGTAAAAACAGCTGTTTTAACGCATAGGTTATGTTACTTTATATTAATTGTAATTATTTAATAGATAGTAACTAAAATAAAACTTGTATTTGTTCATCTAAGTAAGAATTTACTTTAAAACAGTTTTGCTTATATTACTTGTTTTTAGATAACACACTTAATTATAAAAATTATTTTCCTTGATCGGAATCGATACCATCAAGCTAATAATAACTCCTGCTTTTTACAACAAATATTGTAGCTACAATAAAAGCATTAATGCGATGCTAGTATACAATTATTAATTACTTCACAACGCTACCAAGATGCATCAAGTGATTTAAAATTTTAATAAATTTTAAAGAACAAAACATCGCCTACGTGGGCGATTATAATGAAAGAAGCTTTAGCCGTGGCTTAATGGAAGTGCTTTGTGCCGTTATAAAAGGAAATATACCTTCAATGGAACAATGGCTGATTAGGTCTTTGATTAGGTCGGGTACGCCAGTGCACTAATCATGGATCCCGCCTTCATTACCCCCCCCCCTCCGTCCATAAAGCGCTGGTAACTCTAGCGTTAACTCTCCAATGGTGGTTAGATCATCACGGTTTGTTCTTAGGGATCAATGATTTAAAATAAAACACATGCTTAGGGTTACTGCTGGACTTGAAGAGTCATCATGTAAAGGGATCTTCTCATTAGGATTAGCTAGTGTTCTCATAACTTAGGAATACTGTGTGTGTAATATTCCGGAGATAGACGAATTGTGCCGAAGGTTTCCGAAAGCTTTTGCTATGGTGGTAGGTTAACGCTAATAGCTGTTTGCGCCTTCACTTGGAGATCGTTTGGAGGTAATGTTTAAATATTTTAAAGGTAATTTGCTGCATATTATACGTGTCTTAGATTTAATAAATAATATAACACCTTATGATTTCATATCACAGTTGTTTTTCTACTGGTATATATATATATATATATATATATATATATATATATATATATATATATATATATATATATATAGATAGATAGATAGATAGATAGATAGATAGATAAACACACACACACACACACACACACACAATTGCCACTGTATAGCTAGAGTTCTTAAGGTCTCTCGAGATGGGTTTATACCTTCCTATGACCAAATCCCGTGTCTGTGGGTCGGACCTTTGGTATGGCCAACCAGGACTGGATAGCGGTCCAATTGCACTACCTGGACCGAACTAATCAGACGGGGTAATAAAGGTTGTCGTTTAGAAGGTTTTTTTGGTGTAGTATCTCTGGAAAAGCGGTCGAAACCTTAGTGTCTGGCTGGAACTCGTTTCATTCCTGGGGCGGGACCAAGCCTTAAAATGATATTGAAAAACTCTTGCAGGTTGGTACTACGGGTGGTGGCGGTAAGCCCCGCCCGTCTCGGACCTGACGCTAGACACCCGGGCCGTTCTCACAAGTTTGAAGTTGGATTAGTGGAGGCGTTGATTCTTAATGCTTGATGATAGATACTTCCAATTGTGAGCATTTATCTTTGTGTTTTTTTGCGGTTTAGAAATAAGATTTGAAAGGCTAGGTAGTCTACTCTAAGTCCAATCTCTTCTTCTTTTCACTACTTCTCTTTCATCTTACAAACGTTTCACAACAACACTAGAATATTTCACTAGTTGATGGGCAAGTTACGTTGGGCCTTATAGCAGAGCACCCAGTCCGAGCTTTCGGTCCTTGGATAAGGACAGTCTAAAGTACATAAATACCGGATTACACTATCTAAAGGCTTGCAGAAAACCAAGCCTTCGAAGTAGTGCGGGATAAGCGGTCAACACGTGTTTAGAGCACTATTATCGTCTCGCGGAGGCTTTAGGCCTACATAATGGCTTTTAAGCTCTTACATACTAGTGCAGGTACAACAGGTCATGCCAGAAGTTATCTACTCAAATTGAGGTTTTGTTCTTGGTTGCAGCGTTAAAGTGACAGACACTCCATAGTCCTATCCTATGTTTTCTTTTACCCAATCCCCAGTTTCACCCTCTTTCTTCCCCATACGTTTCCACTAGCACATTGGTACTGTTTATTTTAACTCTTCTTAGGTGCAGAGTCGAAAAATAGGTACCAGCATTCAAACCACTCTCTATAGACGTACTACCAACATCTACAACGAGTGGATGTTTATCTTCTTAAAATTTTAAATAATGTTTAATTAAATGTTTCTGCATTTAATATGATCTCGCCATCCTCCATTTATTTAAAATAAACAACTACAACGATTTTTGAGTAAGACATGAATTCTCAACGAGGGAAAATTTTAAAGCTGTGGCTGAAGTAATGGTATGAGTTAATACTAATTTTTAATTATAAAACTAATTAATTTCAAACATATGTATGTATTTAATGTAAAAACTAATTCGCTCTATGAAGAAAATCTGCCTCGAATTTAATTTAACTATGTTTACGGGATCATGTTTCATTTAAAATTGTTTTCATAATGGCTGACGTCACGTTGCCATGGCAACCGGTTTCTGTTGCTACCAAACCATCGTATCATATTACACGCTGCAAGTTTGAACTCGCGAATATAATGTGCGTCGACGACTTATTAAAAACTTCTTAAATATGTTTAAAATATTTTCTGTTGAAACTTTTCGATTTAGTTATTAACAGACGGAAACGAAATTTGAGGTTTTACTTAGCGTTAAATCTTTTCCTTTATCAGGAAAATCTTGTTTGCTGTTAACAATCTTGTAGAGTTTTGTCTACGTGTATGAAAACTACTCAAGACGATTACATCATGGTTTCCTGCTAGCCGGACAAAGATGGTCGTATTTCGTAAGGGAGAAATGGTAAACCTTAGATTGATACTCGATGTTTGGAGAGTCGAAAGGAAGGTAGAAAATACTTCGCATTGTGGGGTTTATTACACTTCTGATGACTTTAAATTGCGGAGATTCTGGTGACTAAAACCTTCAGTGACATGAACGCTGCACCTAAAGAGGAAGGTAAAGATGGCAATCACTAAGGATGTAACGGACTGATGATGCCGAAATGCGGTTATAAATGGATCCGCTTGGAAAATTCTAGAGATATATTCAGCTTTTTATTTGATTTTTTGTTTAGCGATATAGAAGAGAATTCGGTTGGACAATGACTCCCCTCCACCTTGGAAGGTGAGAGAGGATCGTAGTTCTAATATCAAGTTAGCAATCGTAGGATGGGTTTTCAGATAATAAATGTTTACATACAACCTGCATTTTCAAAATTACCTTCACCAGAGAGTTACCGCTCAAATACACTTACGATGTTTCAGTACTTGAAAATGATTAATACATCTAATGATGCTACGAATACATCCTGCAGCAGCTGCACCCTATTTTTTACAAATTAAGTCCGTCGATTTGCCTGACCGCGTTGTCTGTTTACACAACCCTGATAAGCGGGCCCCTTGCAAACCTCTGGCTTCGCTCTCCTCTACTATTACCACTTCCAGCTGCTTTATTTTAAATATTCAAACAACATTTGAATATTTTGTATTTTATCGAAAAACTGCTATTTTGAGACAGATCTGGTCGTCTCAATACACAATCCAATTTTATGAACATCATTGCGTGTGCCAAATGAAAAACACTCCTGTTGCATGCAACTACAATAAAAGTGGTTTCGTTATTTATGTCTAAAGACAGATATTAGGTAGAGCGGGCTGCACGCAACAGGTGTCCCCCTCTGCTTTATCTAGATTGAAGTACTGTGCTATTGATCTCCTGTACAGTTTTTATAACTTTCTCTAGCCGCATAATAACATTACAATTTAATTCTGTAAAGAGATATAATTTGAGTGACATTTTAAACACTACTGCACCAGTACACTAGATATTCAATAAAATTAGAATCATTTTATAAAAAAAACGTTAAACGGGATTCGCGATAATAGTATACAAATTCTTCCTAAGAAATATATATTTACTGAAAACCCCCTTCAATATATGACATCTAGAGTGGCGGGGAGTTGGTGCCTTAGTTTGAGGTACCTCGCACTATGTTTTGTGAACCACTGTAGCTAGATGCAAGAGAGGGGGAACAGCTGTCTGGCCTTGAACCACTACTATTCGGTGACCTCCTCTTCTGTGCTTCTCAAGTCTCTTGCTACGGCTTGGGAGCTATACATTGTTTTTTTTTATGTCGGTGATCACAGATGTTATTCAGTTTTTTTTAAATGTATTTATCATTTCTATTTTAATGACAACGAAACAATTTCATTATAAAATATTATTCTCTTTTTCTTCATCGTAGAACCCAATGCCTTGTCAAAGGAATCTCTAATTAAACTTTCCAAGTATATATAAATAGGACGATTGCTTCTTTCGTTTAATTAACTGTAACAATTATTATTATTGTTACTTTATAAAATTAAAAAAGGTTGACCTTTTATAGTAGCTGAAGTAGAGTTGGATTTCTAATTACGTTATTTATTATTAAATGAATTAAAATATTTAATTCTTTCTTACATGAAAAAAACATTCATTATATTTAGGACAATCTATATGGGGTAGTAAATTACTTTCTAAATTTTTTACGTTTTTATAAATAAGTAATACTTTCTTATTATGTGGTGCTCCCCTGTTAATTATAAGTAGGAAGAGAGTTGATAGTATCAGTAACTCACAATACAGTATATCCTTGATCCTTGATAGGAGGTAATAGTGAAGAGACCGGTTGCAGGAAACCCATATGGAGTGATAAGTTTAAAGATTCTGATAGTATAGCTACACCCCTGGGAATATGGTGTTTAAAACACTTACTATTCTATATACGGTATTATAACGGGATAGACATATCTACTTCAGGTAAACAATACCACAATAGCAATATATCGTCTGCACATACACACACACACACACACACACACACACACGCGCGCGCGCACACACACACACACACACAAATAGACACACACACACACAAACACACACACACACACACACACACACACACACACACACACACACACACACACACACACACACACACACACACACACACACACACACACACACATAGACACACACACACAATACACACACACACACACACACCCCATAAACACACAAACACACTCCCACACACACACACACACAACACATACACACACAACACACACACACACATCTAGGTTTATATTTTATCTTTTCGCCTTCCATTTATACCTGTAGCTCACTTGCTTCTGAAATGTACAAAGCAAATTAGGAGTATTACAAAGTAAAATGAGGAAATTACGAACAATAATATTACCACGAACATAAAATATTACGTATTCAATATCGACTGACTTCATTTGCTGCTGTAACAAGTAAAATTCAATTAAAACAGTGCCTTGGTTTGCGATAGTTATCGGCCAAGTACACAATTCATTTTCATTTCCCACTAGGGGGACAAACAAACGCGGCTTCCTAGATAACGGCGGCGCATTACATTCGGTTTGACGTTTTCGATATCATCGCCATTTTCATTTGTTTGGCAATGCGTTTATTTTGCCATTGAAACATTTTCATTATTTAGATGAAAATTAGGAGCGACAAGAATACTGTATTTAACGGTTTCGTAACATTTGTAAAATATGAAAATATCATATTATGAATGTTTTATGAATTAACATTTGACGCAACCGGCTTTTTAGGTCACCTGACCAGAAAGGTAGAACCCTAGAGATACCATTGTCTTTTAAACAGTATTTGTACCTTGAATATAACAAATCTAATGCAGTGTGACATTTGTAAAAGAGGTTAAAGTTGTTTTGGGGAGTGCAGGTGAGTCGAGACTGGTTTTTACTGTAATTTGTTAGTGGTTTTTACTGTAATTTGTAGTGGTTTTTACTGTAATTTGTTAGTGGTTTTTACTGTAATTTGTAGTGGTTTTTACTGTAATTTGTTAGTAGTTTTTACTGTAATTTGTAGTGGTTTTTAGTTGTCCATGAAGTAATGAGGGTTTCATTTGCATTCCATCAGTTCTGGATTTTCTTCTTCATTCAGTTTCAGAAGATCAGTGTCAGATGTTTTGCCGTTATTAGTTCCGATTCCTCTGTCGGGTTCTCTGACCAAAGCCAAGATGTATTTGTCTTGTCCACTACCTCATTGGCATTCTTTGTTTTCATCTTTTCGAACATCACTAAACACTATTTTTACACTTTCTAAAATTTGTGAGTCATGGACATCCAACTGCCGTGTTAATAAAGAAAACCTCTAAACCACGAGCGATGAGAAATTGTAATCACTACTTCACAAAAGTAAATTTGATATACAACACATAAATATTTGTGTGATTAAAATAAATGCGTATATCGAAAAGAAACCAACAAATATAAGAAGAAAAGAAACCAACAAATATAAGAAGAAAAGAAAATGATAAGAAGGAAAGATTAAAGGATTTGTTGTGAAATCAAACGGAATGCACCACAGGCTTTTCTGACGTAATAATGCATGTCACATGCAATAAGAGGCTATTGCCTTCTAAAGGTAGAGGAAAAACAACCCTGTTAAATAAGCCTGTTGTAGACTTAAGAAAGACGTAATGGGTCTCAGTTCAAGGAAAATCTAGTGTGAAAGATGTTAAAGGATATGATGGTGGGCCTCCGAGTTCAAGTAAAATTGTTTATGATAGGTATAAAATATTTGCCACCTGAATCTCCAAATCCAAAGAAGATCTAGTAAGGTTGATATTGAGGACTTAAGGATGGGGTCTGAGACCAACAAAGATCTAGTATATATGATGTAAAGGATTTGCCACAGGAATCTCCAAGTCCAGAGAAGATCTAGTAAGGCTGATATTGAGGACTTAAGGACGGGGTCTGAGACCAACAAAGATCTAGTATATATGATGTAAAGGATTTGCCACAGGAATCTCCAAGTCCAAGGATGATCGAGAATGTTATTTGACCGGAACGAACCCCCAAAAAATGTTAAAAGTGATAAATTTATGCGCCAAAACACTTTAGCTTTTCCTTTTTCATTCCAACGACTCCCATTTCGACCAATTTGTTTCCGGGCGGGTAAATATTTACCAAAATAGGCTGGCATTGATCGTAGGGGCTCAACAAGTGACAAGATAACGAAATAAATTAAAACAAAAGCCGCGAGGAATGCAGCAGGTGGGTGAGCCGACTCGGCGCGGGCGCAACACGAGCGCTGTTGGCTACGCAAGTAGCTATCGATCGGCAGGGTACGCGCTACACAGCGCCTGTTGGGTTAGGCAGTCCCGCACAGTATTGTCCGCGCACAGCATGGGCTATCTCCATCCTGACAACCAGACTTTCGTTATCCCGACTCCAGGTATCATTACCTAATAATATTTCAATGCTAGAAAAAATTGAAAAGTTTTATAAAATATTTTATTATTACTGTACTTATTGTAATATAACAATATATTTTATTCTTTGTTAAAGAATATTTTAGAAATGTTGATTTTATTATATTGCTTATATATTACAGATATGTCAAATTTTAGAAAAAAATTATTGAAATGTTTACTAAGATTGTATTTTAAAAATTTGTCAAGAATTTAAGACTGAAATTTCTAAAATATTAAAAAAAAACTAAGTTAGAAATTAAAGCTTTCAGGTATGTCTTTATTATTTTGCAACATATAAGGTCTTTAAAATGATTTAGTTGAAGATGGTTAGAAAATAGTTTTGATTTTATAATAAACGTAAGCAATAACTTGTGTTTCAATAGACGAAGTGGCACGTAATCAAATCACAATTAGTTAATCAAAACAAACATTGCATCATGCAAACATTTGTGGAACTATGGGAGATGAATATAATAATTACTTGTAATTTAGATTTCTTAGTAGCTATAACTCACTGATAATGGAATTATCATCGAAACGCGTTAATAAATAATGATTGTGAGCAAGTGTAAATTATTAATTATTTAAAATATTATACTATATATAATTTTCAATTTAATAAGTTTGAAATACTATAAAAATATTAGATTTAACTAAAGGTGAAGAATGACCGTTGTAATAGATGTAACTACTGAGCTAATAATAATCGACCTTCTTTTACCAAAAATAGGCAACGGTTGTATTATATTGCAATAAAATGAGGGTAACACAATCTAGAAAATTAATACAGAAATTCATAATTAAAGAACTTTATAGATAGACAAATACTTAGTATACATCTGTTGCTTATACTTTTTCCTATTTCTATATTGGAAACGAAAATATCCTGTAATAACCTTGTATAAAATAGTAGTAAATAAAAAGCACTAGGACTTGGTAGTTTTGAAGCTGTATCCCAGGGGGTGTAAGTTACCGCCAGGGTGCACTCCTTCTTTGTCAATTGTTATTCTTTATTTTCACCTATTTTTATGTATATGAATTCAATGAATATTACACACACACACACGCGCGCGCGCGCGCACACACACACACACACACACACACACACACACACACACACACACACACACACACACACACACACATACACACACAGACCCGTACACACAATATATAAATACAATGTATATATATATATGTATATATATATATATATATATATATATATATATATATATATATATATATATATTTATATATATATATATATATATATATATATATATATATATATATATATATATATATATATATATATATGAAGAACTAAGTCAAAATAAAAATTCAAGAATTATAATTGAATTTACAATTCAAAGCTTTTCGTTGGCTAACAGTACCAACATCATCCATTACAACATTTTTGTTGTACTGATAGCCAACGAAAAGCTTTGATTTGTAAATTCAATTATAATTCTTGTATTTGTATTTTGACTTAGTTCTTTATTAATTCACAAGAATACATATTGCGATATTAATATATATATATATATATATATATATAAATGAATAATTTTTTGAGATAATTTTTTATTCCATAAGCTGGCCATACACTAGTAACAGATGTTCTACATTGTAGTCTTTTGAATGTAAAGTAATTCAATTATAGATAATACTTACAACTGATATTCTTTCCAAGTGAATATTGTTCTGTTTTTTCTTTTATAATTATTACGTATCAGTTTTGAATATTGCAACTGAATAGTTGCTAAGTAAAATGAACTTATTTTTATTACAGTATAAAGCAGAATGTACCTAAAAAAAAAAAAACTGAAATCTATTCAGTAGCATTTTATAGAAAATGTTCGAAAATGTTTCCTTCAAATTCAACGCATTTTTTGCATGATTATCGACGTCTTGTGGCGCTTTTCTTCTTAATTCAGCGCAAGTCATCTCTCCGAATGCACGTTAATTGTACGCTCAGCCTTTTACGCTTTTCCTCGGCAGTCGGGATAGGTCACGTTTAGTAGAAGACTTTTACGTAATTGTTGCACTTAAAAGAACACTTCTCGTCACTAGAAAATTGACAATTATTTAACGTTTAAATCC
>JBAIZL010000004.1:159262231-159272231 GCA_036971475.1 Prosapia bicincta
CTATTCGACATTTAGTAATTCCTTGACTCTAATTTTCCTTTACATTGTTCACCGCAAACATACAAACATCTTGAGGACGCTGCTGCACTGATGTTAAAGCTGGAAACCACTTTTGGACGAGATTCCTCTCCCGAAAGGGTTTCAAAAAACACACGAGACTACATTACAGCGATTTCCCACCTAGCTTTTAGCCCTGCATGTACTTGTTCTATTTTTCGAATTACAAACTACAAAAGACTTGTAAAACGGAGCGCCCCGCAGCACGTCCTTACCGCTTGAAGTCCAAAGTAACGCTACCCTCTCCAGGTTGATTTTTCGTAACCGTCACAGATCGTTTTCCTCGCTCCCTGTTTTCGACCAATTGTGAGGCTTCAAAATGACGTAAATTCGGTCAGGTGAAGTACTGCAACGTCCCCCCCACCTTCCTCTACTGCCGCTGTTCGTTTGCTGTTGTTTTTTATATCCTTTCTTGCAGAATACCAAAATTTTATTGTTTACAAGAGAACTTATTCATAAACAACCAAAAATCTGCCTATCACCCTGCTTGTAAAACCGTGCTAAACTCCCTGAGTTAAGTGTATGTTTCCCGCTCGTAGGGCCAAGCCCACAACAAGCCTATTCCCGCTGACTACTATGTAAAATACGTATAAACTCTCCCAAATTAGTTTATCAATTGTGTATGGTCTAGGTATAGTCACACATGTCATTTTAATAGTCAGCTGGAAAGAAACACATTTACAATAATACACAAAATAATCACAGAGTCTTACCACCTGATGATGATCTGCAGAGACAGCAAGGGAACGTGCAAAATATGATTGTGTTTAAAATTACCTATTTTAAAAGGCTCCTGTGTCCTTTTAAACACAATCTGCCAGTAGATAAATCTCTGGACTTTTATACAAAAAACCAACTAATCTTTAGACTAGCTCATGAAGTTAGTAGAGAGAAACTCTTTAAAAACATTAGGCTTTATCTATTATCATTTAATGAAATTTAATTAAATTTGTTTACTGATTTAATAATCATTTTCATATTAGTTGGAAAAAGCAAAACAGTTTTTATTGATTATTTGACACAGGATGAAATGCAAATACTGTTGATCTTTATAACATATTTAATTCTATTTATTTAAATAAAAAAGAAAATTTATCCTTTTAAATACAACACAATTATATTAACAAAATAATTCAATAAGTAACTTGTTGTTTCTTATGCTTTAAAAACTTATAATTTGCATATAGATTGATTACATTGACATAAACATAAAATTATTTTCCAAATTACACATAATAGAATTTATCTCCTATATTGAATTGGTAAATTCGTATTTTATGACATTTAATTTTTAAATTTATAATTTTCGAAAAATTCTCATTTCCTTTAAAATAAATGGCTTATGGCCAAAAACCCTTTGTAAGTTTAATATTCATTATTTTAAATATTCTGATCACATAAATTCATTTTATTTAGCATACAATTTATTAAAATTTTATAAAGAGTGAAGTCATTGTTTTAGCTTGCATATTGGTTTGAATTTAATAAAATTAACTAACTAAATTTGACGTGACTGGTATCGAATAAAGAAAATGACTTGCCAAAGATGTTCCTGCCGGTCCTTGAAGTCCCTCGTCTGGATTCCCTGGTCCTTGGACATCGGAAGTCGCCATCCCTGGTTCGTCGGTAGTGGTTTCCCTCTAATCCAGCGTCCTGGAGGCTGAGTCTGGAGCCTTCATCCTTTGGTAGTCCTGGATGTCGAAAGCGCTGAGGTTTTGGTCCATCTGGCCTGGTGACGGTCCTACTCGCGGTCCAGCATAGCGTTCCGCGGCACCTCGTGTTAAAAATTTATTTCAGACTGTCTCTAAAGTCTTAGAGACCTAGTATATATAGCGGTGAATTTAACCTACCTCACCCCGCCTGCAATGTTTGCTATCTCTCGATTTATTCCTTGTACAGGCAAGTCGGGCAACGAATCTGTTTTAGCTTGCAGAGTTTGATTATTATTTTTGGAACACTGAAAAATGTCTATTTTATTTAAACTGTTGTAACTTTTTTGTTTCTTAAGTTTTTTGAATTTTGTTTTTTCTAATGTTCATTCTGGCTCATTCTGGTTCTTTTAAAATGTCGATGAAAGTTCTACGTGGTTTGGTTCTTAAGATACCTTTTTTAAGCACTTAGAAAGTTTTCGCCTCACTCCCGATGCTCAAATTTAGTTAGTTATTACAAATTTATTTTATAACATTTTTTAATTTAGCTTAAATATTCTATTTAAGGTTTTATTTAATTTTTCACTCTTTATTATTTATATAACTCCCTACTTGATTAATTTAAAAACAACTTTATTTCTTAAAAACAGGAAATTATTTATTTCCTATTTGCCACGGTATACCAGACCGTTGCAGTACACGTCATATCCTGTAAAGTTTTCTCACGAGAAACTTTTCTGATCCAAACCGATCGATATTTTGCCTGTTTTCTTATTAGTCGTTTAACTCTTTCATTTTGCTTTTTCTTGATTTTTGTTGCTGGGCATCATCCTCTTCTTTTCAAATTTTGCGTCCCCTCGAATGTCGTTGGTGTTTTTAGGTTGATTTTGACCCATTCTCTCCTTTTTAATGTATATAAAGTATAATTAAAAAAACATAAAAAACCCCTCTCCCTGCTAATGACTTGGTTTCTATTATTTTATACCCCTTTACTTAGACTATCACAACTGTGAGGTCTCTTTATTTTTCTTTCCCCCTCGAAATCTGACTTACATAACCCATCAAAATACCTGAAATTTCTTTATTTATTGCGACGGTAATCTGTGACTTGAAATTCCCCGTCGCAGTGTGAGTATATATATATATATATATATATATATATATATATGTGTGTGTGTGTGTGTGTGTGTGTGTGTGTGTGTGTGTGTGTGTGTGTGTGTGTGTGTTTGTGTGTGTGTGTGTGTGTGTGTGTATGTGTTTGTGTATAAGGAAATATGTTTAGTGTATTCAGATTAGCCAAGTAATTTATCTGGGAATTGATACATTCGTAGGAAGCATGCAATTTTTTTAACGGATGAAAGAAGGTCAGATTTATTATAATCAAAGATCCTTCGAGGAGCATATAGACACTCGAAACTAATGCTACAAGGTGCCAGGGTCTGGGGGAAAAGGGGTGCAATTAGTACACTCTGAGGGTTGAACTCCGGGTTCTCCGAGGGTGGAGAGGAGCTTACACTTTATGCTTGTTCTGTTAGTCTATGAAAGAAGTGCAGCAACGAAGGATGACAGATACTGTGCACCATGATAGTGCGACCAATCAAATCGATTTTCTGTAACCTCGAAAGTGCTATTTATGAGGAAACGGTATAATTTGTTTTTAAAAAATCATTATATTTTACTTTTCAAGAATATGAATGAAATTAAAGCATTAAAATTTTCCAGAAATTCTGGGATGGATAACAGGTACTCTTCTAAAAGATCCCCCACAAAAACAATAGCGTATTCATCTCCGAAACCCTTTTGCCTCCCCAAAATTCATAAACTCTCTAAAAATTCCAAAACAACGACCCTCTAAGATTAATTTTTTGGCGTCTAAAATAACACATTAACTTTTTGTTTGAAGGGACAATTAATAATTTGTTAACATAGAAACATCACATTGACAAAGAAGAAAACTATAACGTAACAAGTGACACGAACATTAAAACAAAATTCAATTTCTACTTAAGTATATAAAAAAAAGTTTCATTTTAGTTACTTTTTATGAAATAATTACAAATAATACAAATATATATATATATATATATATATATATATATATATATATATATATATATATATATATGCCAGAATAACGATATTATGTGTCAATTAGTTATTAAAATAATGATTTTAATTTAACTAACTAAACATTATTTGAACAAAAAACATATAACATCAGATATCATCCACTAAAAGTTTAAGAAAATGTATTTGAACTTTAGTGGATGAATAAAAGTATTATATTAACGACTGAAAATTGTTAACAAGATATATAAATATATAGAGAGAGTTTGAAATAATATGAGGAATTGGAAAGCGTTTTAAAAATAACCTTTAATGTTAACAAAATTAGAATAAAAATATGAGGAAATTTTGCAAGCACGTTAGCACCCCAAAAACTTTATCCCTTGTAGGTATTGGTCCCCCCACATAAAAACCCTCGTAAGCACACTCACACACACACAAGCAACAAAAACACGCGGACAAACACACGCAGGTATGTACGTAGACGCCACGCGCGCATACAAACACATTCAGAGAAATACACGTACGCACGCTCGCGCCCGTTCACGCACACTCAACCACATACCCACACACACCACACACACACACACACACACACACATACATACATACACACATACACACACACATACACACACACACACACATACATACATATATATATATATATATGATTCAATACAAATACACCCATACAGGACACATTAAAAATAATAACAGATGCCATGTGTGAAATTCTCAGTGTTTCTACACACATAAATACATTTGTATTGTCACTTTATTTTGTTCTAGAAACACAATGAAACATGGATAAATAGTATTTCAAGCTAACTTTTGTAATTAACATTTTTTAATAAAACCTACGCAATATTTCAAATTACAGTGTGGCGCCATCTGTTGGTCATAGGAAGTGTTTGCTTATAATTAAATATTGGAGATAACTTGAAACCGTATGTTTTTTTAATTAATCATACATCATGTCCGTGACTATACACTGTGTCGTTATTTGATAAATATTGACCATAAACAAATATTTCTTTTGGTATTTTAACAAGCATTATAAACAAAAAGTTTGAAAGCCAACTGCTTCTTATGGCAATATAAATAAATTTTATTTTAGTTACGTTTTATTAAATATTTACAATTAATATAAATAAAATAACGTAACCTATGCTTTAAAACAGCTGTTCTACTGCATGACATGTAACATAAAAACAGCTGTTCCGCTGCATGACCTGTAACATAAAACCAGCTGTTTTGTAATATTATATGCTATGACTTATTTTAAGCTATAATTGACAAAATAAATGTATTGCATATACCTCTGTTTCTTCTGTGAAACGTTTTTCTTCCATATAAAAATAAAATTTATTCATTAAATTTAAAATATGATTTGATATTTGAATAAACTATATTAACACCAAGTCACATCCACTTCAAGTTTTAAAAAATGTATTTAAACTTGAGTGGATGAATAATAAGTATTTTATTAATGATTGAAATTGAATATATAGGAAGCGTGTTAACTAATAGAAGGAATTGAAATATGCAACCGTTAAATAATAATATACAAAATTAGGAATATAACACACATTTTATTTACTTACAACTATACCTACGTAAATTGAAAAAATTTAAAAAAAAATTAACACTGTTAAAAGAAAACGTGTTTCTTTTTGACATCGATAGAATATTTATAATTAATAAATATATATATTCAAACTTGACTAAACTTCACTATTAATTATTAGTGTATATATTCAAATTTAATTATTATTTTTGTTTATGTATTTGGGTATTAAGTATTTTTGTTGTAAGCCACAATTAGAAAATCAGTATTATTAAATCAAACACAGTGGTTAAATTTGGGAATTAGGTTATAGCACTACAGACTCAGACAGAACTCCGCGGTGAATATGGAGTTTGACTTCAGTGCTTGTAGAACAGGTAACAGGTAAACTAAAGAAAAAATGAGAAAAAATCTGTTTCTTTAAAATTAATCATCAAGCAAAACAGACATTATAATTGAGTATATAATAAAGTATACCTTTTCTTAACCAACGCCTACAGGGAAATAAACACAGTAGTAGGCCTATTAAATATAGAAAAATCAACAATGTTTTGCAATAAAATACATATCTTACAGATAAGACCAACATCACGGAGCTGAGTAGGCATCTGAACGACAGATATTAAATTGAGCTACAGAAGAGAATATGAAATACAATACACACTAAAACTCCAACACGCCGACTCAATTGGGCCCGGACCCCATTCGGATGGACCAAAAAATCGGATAATTGGAATTTTGTCGAGAAAAAAGTTCATTTTAAGTAAGTACTGTATGTATGTTGCAAATGAGACAAAAAACTATATTTTGTCATAGTTTTATATTTTTTTTATAAGACTGTGATCTATGTTCTTATCTTTTCTGAAAGAATCAAACCCAAAATTGAGTTTCCCATAGAACATTGTTCGAGAACTCCCTTGGAAACGGCATTTTTAAATTCATTTTTTTGGCCCTCATTGATTTTCATCTTTATTTTCAAGCACTGACACGAACTTTAAAATAGTAGGTTTGCTGCTTTTAATGTCTGAAATCGTAGATAGTCCATCAGCGTACATCTCAGCCAACAGTTTGTTGCAGATTGGACCAAAAATCGGATTGTTGGAAAAATAACTTGCAAACAGCATCTTATAAATCTTTGTTGTCTTCATTGATTTTTTTGAATAGCTTTCATCTATATTTTCAAGCACTGACACTAAGTTTAAAAATGTAGGAAGGCTCCTTTTAATGTGTGAAACCGGAGATCGTCCATCACCGTACATCTCAGCCAAGAGTTTACCCGTAACTCCTTTATCTGATTGGTCTGTAATTAGTCTATCCACTAAAGATAAGGCGACTCGTTGGTAACGACGAAACACACTCCCGAGCAATACAACTGACCGATTAGGGATGGTCGATATTTTTTGTCACATTGACTTGCCACTGACAATCGCTGGCATGTTTCTGGTATATCATGTGACTGGCATACTTTCATTTGTCGCTCGTGGTACCAGTGATAAAATAAGGAAAATGCCAGTTTCAGTGACAATGGATCGATCGGAAGTTGCCTCTGTAGTGATTGGGCAAAATGTCGCTCGCAGTCGCTGGCTGAAAAGCAACTGATGTTTTACCGTATTTGTGATAAGTTGATTTGTCGTCGTCACTGGCTCTACTATCACCGCTCGGCTCGCGGCGCCGATCTTCGTACAGTGACGTTGACTGTAGGGGAGAAGGGGTTGTCTCTGTTGTGATTGGGCAAAATGTCACCATAGCTGACGGAAAGTGACTGGCTCTACTCATTTACATTGTGTCTGAGTGGACGATTTGTGTCGGGTTTCACGACAGTGACAGTGTTGTGTATAGTACAATTTTCCAATCAGTAATTTGTTCTTAATTTCGTAGTTGTTTATTTTTAAATGAAATTAGCTTTCCAAAAACGAAAAAAGCGAGGTGTGGAATCATTTGATCAAAGTGGTATGCCGATCCACCAAAGTTACTAGATCGACCATCAATAGGAGCGATGCGATTGAAGACACTTCCTGGCTAATAAAAACGAATAGTGACAATTAGGGGGCCTGGCCTCCCGATGGACGAAAGCCAACTATACAGAACTGCAATGAGACGGTGACACGGCATCCAAATAATGTTTACGTGGCGTATAAATTAGCTTCGAGGAGAAAAGGGCAATAGAAGAAGAAGACAGAATCATTATTTTGGAAATCATAGTATGTTTCTGCCAATGTTACTTTCCTAAGTTCTCAGTTTCTTTTCGGAATATTTGAATGCAACTCGGATAATCAGTCATACGCATGGTCAGAGTTCGGATAATCGGAATTCTACTGTACCTAATCGTGAATACACTAAATAACACCTTTATTACTAACACGCCTACAGAAAAATTAACAGTTATATTAGAGGAAACCCAACTAGTTGATTGAAAACAAAAATACATATTAATAAAATAAACCTTTGCCGTGTTTCAGACTATACTTTGGAAATTCAACATAAACATTTGACTTTAAAGTCGGTTATTTCAGTAACAATATAACAGTTTCTTAAAATTTACTCATAATATTTATTCAACTCGTGACGATATGCAGAAAAATCACAACAGCCAAAATTGTCAAAACAAAGTAAATGAGTTAATAGCAAATGACAATAACACTACAGCAATAGAAACCAAATAGTAATAACTTGATAGAAGTAGCACTTTTGTAACTTCTGCCAACGACTATAGCATTTTGACGTTACCAGTTCCCGTCCGATCATTCAAGTTAACAAAAACTGGGCGTGGTCAATACGTAGATAGCGTACTATCATTTTATTTTTCAAATAAAAAAAATTGATTCTTAAAAGAATAAATATTTTAAAATAGAAAAAGTATATAATAACAGTATGTACATAGAGATAAAACAGATATTTTTTATATTAAAACGTTTAATTTTGTCAAACATGTTTCAGCAACAGGTTTCATACAATAAAGGAATGTTTAATAACTATCTTCACCAAAATTAAACATTTTAAAGTTTGTGTGAGTTAATGTGTTGATAGGTTAATATGATAGTTGTACATATACGTTAATTTTTATCAAGATAATTTTTTAAATTAAATTATAAATTAATTTTTAAATTGTTTTACATTTTTAATTTAAATTATAAAAGTAAAAAATATGTTGATACTAGACCCACTAAAAACTAGTATTTCTTGTTAGTAGGAAGTTTACTGAATCGAATGTCTAATGTTAAGCCATATTTGTACACGATATAAACTTAACCTATAAATATTGAGGAAAACAGCTGTTGTATGAAAACATGGTTGGTAAATTGAGTGGATTATTTGAATATTTTAATTTTAGGATTTACAACATGAGTTGGTAAATGTAGCGATTATAAAAAAAAGAGATAATTATTATGGCTTTTTCCATAAGGGGGTGAAATATACCAATAACGGTTGGTAATTGTTGCTGTTGGGAATAAAAGAATGGGTATAGCTATTTCCTAATATTATAGTTCGTATTAGGCACACCCGTCAAGGTCAGGTCAGATTAGCTTAGCTTGGTAAGAGTAGGTTAGTTCAGCTTAGACTAGGTTAGGTAACATTCATCGTGTTTTACATTTACTGTGTTACTAAAGTAAAACCTAAGATTTACCGAGCGTATAATGGTGAAAGCTGGATATAAACGATGATCACAGAAGAGTTTAAGCGTTTACCATTAGGGTCTTGTGAAAATATGAATATTGTTTTTGGAGTTTCTTAAGGTTTACTACTATACCGACTTTTACAGTAACTTATCGATTAATCAATGAATACATAAACACATGATTGTTTTTTACGGAATATTAAATAAAATAGCTTCTTCGCTCCGTACACTTAAATACAAAGTAGTATTTAAAACATTCAACAAAACTAAAAATACCTGCACAGTATAAAAACACACCAGGATAAATACGACATGGCAGGGGTATACAAGACTACAAGCAACGACTGCTCCAGCGTTTACGTAGGACAAACAGGGAGAACATTTACCACAAGATACAAAGAACACATAAAAGACATAAAAAAGACACAACACAAAACAAATCTCCCTATATACATACAGAAACACTACACGTACACAACAATATAGACACTAATCTAAAAGTCCTACACTACATTAAAATAGCAACAACCTAAGCACAAAAGAAAACTACGAAGTATACAAATACCACTAAAACTAGGCCACCCATATTCTAAACGACAAAATACGCTCAAAAGTAATTAATAATTACTCTATTAACAATAACACACCACAGACTCACACCAATATACCACAAACACACCAATACAACGCACCTGTGCAAAAGTCTTATCCGTGAATCCCAGCATTAACTGACCTAGTTCGAAACGCGTCTGTTAAAATATATCAGTAAGTAGTGGCTTTTTTACAAGGTTATACCACCAGTGTAATTATAGGAAAAGCTTTAAGATGTACAACACAAAAACTGTAAGTTTTTACAAATAGTTTATAAACTCAGAAGATTTGTAAATTTTATATGTTTAAATACTTGAAAGAGATGTTAAACATTATTAAAAATATTTTATAGATTTATCCTAATATCATAGCAGCTTTCAGAGGCACGATAACGAGCCAAAACTTCTACAAACACTTTTCAAAACAGAAAAATAGCAAACACATAAATCT
>JBAIZL010000004.1:159279731-159379731 GCA_036971475.1 Prosapia bicincta
CGTAACAATTGAAACAATAGTAACTATTGTTAATATCTTCTTTAGTAATATTGTTAATTTCATTAAAAATACTTAATCATTGTTAATACCAATAGTAATTACAACTTAAAGAATAATGTCATGTATTTGGACTTGTTGCGACCACACAATGTATATCTTGGTAGGTTTTATGGAGATCAAAAACTATGGTATGGCCCGAGCATCGAAATCACCTAAAATACTCGTAGCCTGCCTTGAATAGGTATTACTTTATGCGTTGGACATATGACGTCAGAACATTGTTTTTGCATCGCGCCATATAAATCTGACACATCGACGCTGCGCAGTTAACGACACCGAACACCATCGGCGAAATAAATTGCGAGCAGTTAAAGCGGCTTCAAGTCTCCAATGGGAAATTACCGGCGTCGCGTTCCCACTGACGAATGGAGATAAGGGCCCTGACAACCTTCCATTACGCTAGATGCTATCAAACCGCAATGTCTACGTTCGTGATGCGTATCTGATAGATCGGTCGCCATTGTGTCTGATTTATGTAACCAGGTGAGCGTTACATAATGTAAGCGTCATGCAAAAAGGTTATAACGATATGTAAGTTTAATTATGCAAAAGGAACGTACTTTTATTAGAAAGGTAATTTTATATTTTGAAAAATAGGGTTCGTTTAAGTCTATTATTTTATTTATGTGTTCATATTGTATTTTATTTATAAAAGTAATAGCAATACAAGTCTTAATTTAATTTATAAAACAATTTGTTCAATTTTAGTTAAAATATTTAAATCTCGTTTAATGTCAACTAAAGACGTGTCAAATATTTTAAACTGTAACTAGCGATACTATATTATTTACTGTAATTAACGACACTGTAACTATACATACTGTAACTAACGATACTGTAACTATACATAATGTAACTAACGATACTGTAACTATACATACTGTAACTATACATAATGTAACTAACGATACTGTAACTATACATAATGTAACTAACGATACTGTAACTATACATACTGTAACTATACATAGTGTAACTAATGATACTATAACTATACATACTGTAACTAACGATACTGTAACTATACATACTGTAACGATACTGTAATTATTTTATCCTGTAACTAACGATACTATAACCATTCTATACTGTAACTAACGATACTAAAACTAAGTTGAACTCTAACTAACGATACTATAACTATCTATACTATAACTAACAATACTATAACTATTCTATATTGTAACTAACAATACTATAACTAAGCTATACTGTAACTAATCCGATACTGTAACTATGCTATACTGTAACTAACGATACTGTAACTGTTTTATCCTGTAACTAACAATAATATAACTATTCTAAACTATAACTTACGATACTATAACTAGTCTATACTGTAACAAACGATACTATAGCTAAGCTATACTGTAACTAACGATACTATAACTATGCTATACTATAACTAACGATACTATAACTATTTTAAACTGTAACTAACCATACTATAGCTATTCTATACTGTAAGAAACGATACTATAACTATTTTATACACTAACAAACGATACTATAACTAAGCTATACTTTAACTAACGATACTATAACTATACTATACTGTAACTAACGATACTATAACTATGCATACTGTAACTAACGATACTATAACCATTCTATGCTGTATCAAACGATACTAAAACTAAGCTGAACTGTAACTAACGATACTATAACTATCTATACTATAACTAACAATACTATAACTAAGCTATACTGTAACTAAAACTATACTATAACTATACATACTGTAAGTACCAATACTACCACCATTCTATTCTGTAACTAACGATACTGTAACTAAGCTATACTTTAACTAACGATACTATAACTATACTATGCTGTAACTAACGATACTATAACCATTCTATACTGTAAGTACCAATACTACAATCATTCTATTCTGTAACTAACGATACTATAACTAAGCTATACTTTAACTAACGATACTATAACTATACTATACTGTAACTAACGATCCTATAACCATTCCATACTATAACTAACGATAATATAACTAAGCTATACAGTAACTAACGAAACTATAATTAAGCTATACTAATCCTACGATTCTATAGTAGTACTATACTCTAAGGAATATGGTTACTAATTATACTATATTATACAAAATGAGAGTATAAAGTCGGATATATTTACTTTCCTACATTATTATTTCCAGTAAAATATTTTGTAATGGTATTTCACTGTGTTGTTTAAGCCATTGCTTTTCATTTGCAGCAGTAAAACTCAAATGCTTATGCATTTGCATAACTATGTACTTTATTCCTTGAAAATATCTCCAATCTATCTGTTACAGATATTATCTATCGTTATGCAGAACATCGTGTCACATATGTAAAATAATTTTATATTTATATAAAAATGGCGTCCCCGTGCCAGCTTGGTCTACACTCGTTTCATATCTTTACTTTATATTTTAATTTAATAAATTTAAAAAAAACAATTATTAGTAGATAATGCTTATGGAATGGAAATACAAAGTTATAATAGTATATTATTTTACTAAACATATGTGCAATTTAATACACATGATTAAAGCAACCATGTATAATATTGCAATTTTTACAATTTTTCAATTTTTAGCCTTTAAAATCAACATCTTTTAAAATTCTTCCTTCGTATTCGTTCATGTTATGAACGGAATGTACCCTGCAAGTTTCAAGTCTACTTTCGACTCATCGATTTATATATATATATATATATATATATATATATATATATATATATATATATATATATATATGAGAGAGAGAGAGAGAGAGAGAGAGAGAGAGAGAGAGAGAGAGAGAGATAATTGCATAATTTAAAGCATTGTAATTTTATTACATCCTGCAAAGAGAAATACCCGATTTGCCTTTTGTAATATTAATGTTGCCCTTAAATGTTGGAGGAATTCCAGGCGAAGCTGTGTGCCGAGTTTGTCCCACATGAAACGACTCGAATACTTTGCCAAGTAATCTGACATCAAGCTGTGGCGAAGTAGTAACATGTTGATTCTAATGCTTTTGTTGAACACTTTGCAACAGTTGAAGTATGCTTAAAGAAAATATTAACAGCAATAAAGAAGTAGGGTAGTACTATATATAAAATACTAAAAGTGAATTAGACTATCGTTGTCAGAAAGTAGAAAAATGCAAGTTATCAGTGATCTGACAGTTGGCCTAAGTAAGGACGGATATAGATCTATCTAGATATTTAATTCTTGCTAAACTTTTAATCTGCCACATGTTATTCTAAAGAAGAAATAAGTACTTGTTTCAAGATTGAGTTTTCGATCTTCGTTTTGAAATTAATAAATCTTTTTTCTCATTCTTAAAACCAAGTAAAATTATTTTAAAATTATTTTAAAATTATTTATTATTTGTTAAATTATTTTAAAACCAACTAGTTTTAAAATTACCCAATTAGCTTTAAATGCTTTATAATTTGCAGTTATGTAGTTTAAAATTAGAAATTTTTTTTACCACATTTTTTAAATTGACAATTTAATGTTCAATATAAACTAATTTTACAACTTAAGGGTACGGAAATCACTTATTATTATTTTATAAATATTGTTTTAAAATGAAACCTATATTTTGCATTTTTGTAAGTAAGTAATTGTATATTTTTTTTGTGGTCTATAATTATAATTGATAAACATAATTTTTATTTATTATTCATAATTACAAAACAAGGGTTTTTCATTAAAAACACAGATTGTGAAAATAACAATAAGAATAATAATTAGAAGAAGAAGAACAATTACAATGCTTATCGAGTTGCACATTGATACCTACCGCAAGATTGCTTCTTTATTGTTACTTATATTCAGAAATTACTTAAATAGTGTTACCTATACCAATTGATTACTTGAATTGAGGTGACTAAACTTGAAAAAATAGACAAAAAACAATACCTATGCAACATATTTACAGAAGGAATAGAAGGAAAATACCGTTAAAAGTAAAGAAAACAGCTAGAATAACAGTATTCAATAAACCTGACAATAGAGGTTATTATGATTTTTTTGTTTTTTGAAATAGACGATTTACTTTTTGTAAAATATTTATTCCATCTCTAAATATTGAGATATCGTTGCACAGAACGATGTAGGAATGGGAAATGTTAATTCCAGGACAGGTGTAAAGCTACAGTCATGTCTTTGCCTATGTCTCCTCGCTGTCAATCGATTTGAATAGGTGCCTTAAGCAATGGAAATGTATTAAGGCTGTTCTGTTGTAGAACGGAGATATCCTTTGTGAATCTCGATGCCAAGAATCTCGCGAAAACATCGTTCTTGAATTTCCTTTTACATCTCGCGATCCTGATTTTAGAATATTGGTTTTGTGCGTTGTGTGGTAGAAGGCTTGAGATATAAGCAAAAGTTGAAATGCAGTAAAATACATCTCACGACAGCGCTTCGAGTCTTATAACGTGAATATTAAATATTACCGTGACCTTAATTCAACATTTTAAAATTTCTACAATTATTATGTTTCATCTTTAAATCATGTGAAAAGTTGACTTTTGTTTAAATATTTTATCTAAAGTAAGTGACAATATTAAGTGGCAAAATAAAAGCGAAATTAATTAATTAAATTAAATAATGAATTAATTTAAAAATAACTATATTCACGCAAAAGGTCATTCACTAAAACGTTTTAAAAAATATATTTGAACTTGATTAGTGAATAAAAAGTATTTTATTAATGATTTTTCAAACGAGAATTTAAAGATGCAATAAAACATTTCGTGCGTATAAATAAGCAAACCATTACGGAAGTGCACATTGTTGTATATCCTGATTCAGCAGCGTCATAGGTAACCAACTATCTCATATACCAAAGGAAAACTCACTCACCTTGTATACTATAGCTACTCACTAAACTCGAATTACTACAAAACATTTACTCAATACAATATACGATACTCAACGATCTAAAAACTCAATTAACTCATAACACTATAGCTACTATTATAGAATTACTCATAATGCCAAAGGATTCTCGACCATGGAAAAAGTCATTCATCTCATAACAACATAGTTACTCGCTTAAATCGAGTTACTGCAGAACACACTTATAATACCACAAAATACTCGACTATAACTCACTTAACTCATAGCAATATATTTACTCACATAACTGAAATTAATATTAAATTTTCGTAAGACACCATAGGATACTCTAACATATGAAAATAACTCAACTCATAAGACTATAGTTACTCACATAACACGAATTAATAGAGAACCTGAACTCATAATACAATAAAGTATTGGCAACACTCATATTACTGCATAACTCATAACACTATCGATAGTAACTCAATTCACGCTAATATTTTTTCCCATAAATTTATTCATAATTCTACTTGAACAAATTGGTCTGACCATCGATCCAGCAACGATTCACTTGAGATCTATTGTAATTAGTAATAATCGAAACAAAATTAAACTTATAAAATATGTTTAATAACTTTTCAAGTATGTAACTATATTTTTAAGTAGCAACATTTTAATAAATATCTACTCAACGCTCAAAATTAATTGCCTTATTCAGTATTTAGTTTCGAACTCAGTTTTAGTTAAGCTTTTAATCTCCTTCGGAATGCAATTAAGTTCACCTCCCTAAACATATTTAGTTTTTATTAAAACTAAGTATTAAAAGTTTAATATTTTACGAAGTAAAACTATTAAAAACAAATTATGGAACGCAATGAAAAGAAGCAATAACGGCTATATTAACGTAACTGGAACGGGCGGAACGCTTCCCAACGCCATAGTGCTTTGTTGTTCACCCGACTGTGATGGATTGTTGATCATACTATGTCATGTTCCATGTCGACACGTCACTTCGCGGTAATAACATGACAAGCGGCGAGACACAGCACAGGCATTTTCAAGCGCCAACTCGGAAATTTGTTTAGCTGGAGATTCTATCTTCAGAAAATTAAAAATTATCTTAACGTCTTGGAAGACAGATTTTATTTTGTCTAAATTGAACTGATTAATTCAGGATGCGGTTGTTTCGATATTAGTTCGATTTGACACTTGTCATATATCTCATTCTATGTAATGCAATGGTTTCTTGACATAGTTGTTTGTTTCTGAGTTTACGTATGGAAATAAACTGATCGCAGATTCTAAAGCTTGACTCGATCCCCCAGCTTTTCTATTTGTAAAAGTGCAATATAAATTAGAGAGATAGGGGTGGATGTAGGGAGACAGACGGAGAGAGAGAGAGAGAGAGAGAGAGAGAGAGAGAGAGAGAGACTAAATGTATCCAAGCAATAATGATGCAGTAAAAAAATATTGTTTACTTTGTAAAGGTGAACGGAAGATATACTACAATGAGTGCATAGTACTCTGACCATACACTACACTCAAAACACAAGTATTTACTCACAATTATATAATTTCAACCTTTAATTCTTCTTAACACATAACAGATTTTTGCTTAAAATAAAATACCACAGATTTTCAGTTACCAACTCATAACACTATAACTACTCACTCTACCCATAATGCCAAAGTATACTCCCTAAGCTAACAATACCATTTATCCTCAATTAACCACGTCACCGGTGTACACTTAACTCGTAATTCCATAAACAGTGATTCAACTGCATACAAAATTGCTGCCCATTGTCAAAGATACTCATTCAACTCATAGCTCAATATCCACTCACGTAGTTAATAATATCATATGTAATCCCTCAACTCATAACGCTATAGTTTTAGTGATAGTGTTTTATACCATAGATACTTAAATCGTAATAGGTCCTACAATAGGATGCTTTTTTACCTAACAATAAAGTAAGTCCTTAACCAAGTCACAAATACATATGTAATTCATAACACAATGGTACTCACTGAACTCATAATACCGTGTATACTAACTCAACTCATAACACCATAGATTTTTACTCAACCCAAATGCCAGTGATCAACTATGTTGTCTAAAACCAGACCTAAGTAGACCATTACATCTGCCAAATTCACAGATCCATATTAAATTTTAAAATTTATGCAAGTAGTACCCCAACTACGGTATTAGTATCCTTACTGTCAGCACTGGCTCACTATGAACGCTCCTTAACTATGAGCAATACCCCACTAATAACACTCATTCACTGTCAGCTCTCCCGCACTATAAACGCACTATAAACACTCTCGCACTATGAGCGCTCCTTAACTATGAGCAATACCCCACTAATAACACTCCTTCACTGTCAGCTCTCCCACACTATAAACACTCTCGCACTATGAATGCTCCTTAACTATGAGCAATACCCCACTAATAACACTCCTTCACTGTCAGCTCTCCCACACTATAAACACTCTCGCACTATGAATGCTCCTTAACTATGAGCAATACCCCACTAATAACACTCCTTCACTGTCAGCTCTCCCACACTATAAACACTCTCGCACTATGAACGCTCCTTAACTATGAGCAATACCCTACTAATAACACTCCTTCACTGTCAGCTCTCCCACACTATAAACACTCTCGCACTATGAGCGCTCCTTAACTATGAGCAATACCCCACTAATAACACTCCTTCACTGTCAGCTCTCCCACACTATAAACACTCTCGCATTATGAGCGCTCTTTAACTATGAAAACTTGCTTACTGTGAGTACTTCCTCACTGTAAAGACTCTCTTACTATCAGCCCCCCCCCCCTACGAGCTCCCTCTCACTATGAACACTCGCTCACTGTAAGTATTTCCTCACTGTAAACAATCTCTTACTATCAGCCCCTCCCTACGAGCTCCCCCTCACTATGAACACTCGATCACTGTAAGTATTTCCTCACTGTAAACAATCTATCACTATGAGCCCCTCTCTACGAGCTTCCTCTCACTATGAACACTCTCTCACTGTAAGTATTTCCTCAATGTAAACAATCTCTCACTATGAGCCCCTCTCTACGAGCTCCCCCTCACTATGAACACTCGCTCACTGTAAGTATTTCCTCACTGTAAACAATCTCTCACTATGAGCCCCTCTCTACAAGCTCTTCCCCACTACGAACACTCGCTCACTGTAAGTATTTCCTCACTGTAAACAATCTCTCACTATGAGCCCCTCTCTACGAGCTTCCCCTCACTATGAACACTCGCTCACTGTATTGCCTCACTGTAAACAATCTCTCACTATGATCCCCTCTCTACGAACTCCCTCTCACTATGAACACTCGTTCACTGTAAGTATTTCCTCACTGTAAACAATCTATCACTATGAGCCTCTCTGCATTTCCTCACTATGCAGAAAGGAGCAGTACTCCCTTATTATTCATCCCTAATACTGTAGTGTATAGCTTTGGTAAAACTGAATAATATTTGTAGTTTATTTTTTACTTTTTTATATTTATTAACATACATAACTAATCCGCCTTGATTGAATCTAACAACGTACAAAGCACTTAAACGTTTTTAAGACGCCCGTTAATAGAATGTACGCTGAGGCTGTAGAGGGCGGAAATATTGAGTAGTTGTTTAAATTACGTTACACGTTTAGTCCTGGCCCAGCCGCATCATGCAAGCTCCACGAATGTAATATGTCTGTGCTTTTAATCACAGATAAGGTCAGTACGAATCCAATTAGAGCTAACATTTAATTAGCGTTACGTTTTTTGTAAGTGTCTGCGCATTCAACCAGAGAAAACAACGTTATTGGTTCTGTGTCGCGACGGCCATTATTGGCAACAGTGTTTTAGAGTTAGGTTGTACTTGGACTTGGCTGGCTGGAAAGAGTAGCTAGTATTTGTATCATCCTTTCGCGTCCAGAATCATTCAAAGTATGTTGTGAATAAGCAATGCTTAGGAGCTAGTTATGTTGATTCTAAAGGAACCTAAGTATCGTCGACTGATGCCAGTGCTTGCCTTTTAATTTATATTGCCTTATAGAGTAAGGACCAGAATTTCCTTATTGATTACATGACAGTTAAGCATGTGAATAAAATGGCTATACACTTTCTGCGAAAGCATTGTCATTGATGCACTTTATTGACATGTTGTTCTCATTATCCTGATTCTAGCCTTGAATTAGTTTCTGATTTTAAAAATTAATTTCTTTTATATTTCTAAATAGTTTGCATTTTAAAATAGAGCTTCTGTCGTTCAGGTCAAATAGTTTCCGAAGAAGATTGGAGTGGAATTGCCCCTCACCCCAGCCCCTTAGTCAGCGGAATCATAGTAACCATGGCTCTAGTCCTGCTTGCCGCAGTCAGCTACCAGTGCGCTGCCACCTGGAAGTGGCTTCGTACTCTAGGCATCAGCGAAGACGATCCTCAGGACGCAGTTCCCGATGGAGTGAAACAGACTTCTATCCGGATCAGCCACTCCTTGCCAGACCTGCAGCAGGAACCAACTAGGCCGGAATACGTTCAGGAGAAGGAAACCAAAAAGGTGAGATGAGACGATTGTCGTTCAGAAAACTATTTCGCCCATTTTTATATTTAGGTTATTGTGTAATACAGTTGTACAAAGCAGATTTTAGCAACGAGTTTAAACATTTCGAGTTTTTAATGAAAGACTTTAACAAAATATAGAAAAGAGACGAGTTTACACTTTATTAATAAATAGTTTGCTTTTATTGTTTCTGATATATTAATGTATTATTTCTATTACATAAATTACTAGCCTTATTATTTCAGCTGCAAAATTTTTTTAAGAAATAAGTTTTCTTAAGGAAGAAAAGTATTATTCTAGTATGTTATCGAAATAAATGCATAGAGAGGTTCAACTAGGAGTAAGTTTAAATTAGCCGCATAGTTTATAATGTAGTGTATTTTTTTGACACTACTACTATTCTGTATACTGTAATACTATTATAATAAAAGATTTTAGATAACTATAGATATCAAGGCAGCTATCTCAAAATATTAAAAAATATAGCGAAGTCTAGCAATTAGTATAGTGGTCACAAACTCACATAAATGGAAACACCAATAATCAACATATATACCTAAAGAGTATACCTAGATCAAAACACAAAATAAATGTAAACAGTAATACACAACGCAGTTAGAACTAAATTTGCTAAATTTTATCAACAGCCTGTTGCATACGAAGGCCTGCAATGATTATTCTGCTTTGCCTCTGGTCGGATTTTCAGCACGTATTTGTCAGTATTCCGCAGAAGGAATTACGTTTCCATGCTGTGATAGATTAGCATTCGGTGTGTTGCATTCTAGAGAGGATTTGTTCTCCGTTTGCAAGATTTCTGTTTGCTTAACGATAGCGGTTGTAGCCAAAGCATACTCAAGTAGTTCTATTCCATGGATGTTTTCCAAAACTAGTCATATTTATTGAAACAGAAATTAAATACATACATATATATATATATATATGTATATATATACGTATATATAACATATATATATATATACGTTAAAAAAATATTGTTAAATATCACGTATTAGGCCTATTTGGTTCAAAAGAGTAATATTTTATACGGCTTTTCAACCAAAATTTTTAATATAAAATTCCTAATATACTCATCTTTAGGAATATTTGTACATATTCGAGTAAGTTTTTCTATTTTTGCTAACGTTACAATATTTTCCTTTGTTGACGCGTTTCGGAAGGACAATATTTTCAAAACTTAAATAGTAATGTTCGCACAAATGATATCTTGCTATGTTATATCTAATGATATAAAGACAAACTCAAGATTTGTGCCAACAGTACAATTTAAGTTTGGATAATGTAGTCATTCCGAAACACGTCTACAAAGGAAAATATTGTAACGTTAGGAAAGATAGAAAGATGTACTCGAATATATAAAAACAATTTTAATTGAATTCCTCAAATCAAATTGCTTTTATCACTGTTTGTGTTTTATATAATCACATTAGCTATACTTTTGCAATTACGTTTTTAATTCTGTTAGCCTCGCCCACAATTGTTACATTTTTAATATTTTCATCTCGTAGAGTTCAAGAGAGCCTCAATACTCGCTTTAATCTTGTTTAAGAATTCACTAATATTTCCTTCCTATTATTTATCTAGCCATAACTCCGTCTACGTTGATGCTACTAATCATTTCACTAACATTTTTCAATTTAAATGGATTCTTCTTAAACTTTTTGAAGCACTCTGGAATACAATTCTTATTAAATTACAAATATTTACAACTACAATTAATTACAATTCTCATTACAATTAAATTCAAAGCTCATTATGTCCTATTAATTTTAGAAATGCAATTTAGTTCGTCGAAAACGATACTGTGATTAATATAAAACAGAAAGAAATTACAAATTAGACATTATACGCTGTGTGCTAATTTAACTCTATAACTTTTAAAGCCTGAAGTTTAAACATTAAACCAACCGCCGTACCGCTGTTTATTACACGGATTACAGTTGGAGTTTATAAGAAATTTTAGATAGAATAGAGGTTAATAAAGCACAAACTTTGCTTATACACTTCTCTCTCTGTCTGTCTATCTGTCTGTCTGTCTGTCTCTCTCTCTCTCTCTTCCCCCCCCTCTCCCCCCTCTCTCCTCCCCTCTCTCTCTCTCTCATAACGAGCTACATGGTATACGGCTTTACAAGTCGGGAAATCTCTCTCCTCTCAAAGAGAATATTTAATACGATTTAATTTAACTTGATGTTCCCTGTTTTAATCCCCGGTATTATAGCATTGTGTTGCATGTGTGTATGAGCGTGTCTCCGTCCCTTTCTATACCTCTATCTCTCTGTTTGTGCGTGTATTGTTTGGGCGCATGTCCGTATGTTCGTCTCCGATTCTTCTATTTCTCTTCTTTTCGCTCCCTCTTACTGTATGTGTTTGTGTGTCTATGTGTTATTGTGTGTGTGTGGGGGGGGGGGGCTAGAATAAAAAAAGATAGATATCAGTTTTTGATGTGGAATTAAGTAAAAAATAAACTTTAGAAGGAGGTTGGTCAAAAGTGAGATCGGTGGTAGGAGATTATCTGGTTTTTTTGTACTTTGGTTTTAAAAACCGACAATTTCTAATGGAAAGACCTTTGTACTAGCAGAGGTCACATGCACGATTCTTGGTAATTGAGTATGTTTTAAAAAGTCTTAAAACAAACAAATTTTTAAAAAAATCAACTGACTTCAGAGAAGAACGTTCTTGGCGGACATGAGGTTAGCATTAGAGTGGAGTGTTTTCCCAATGTGGATCTCGTGGTGGAAGAAATAGGAAAGGTAGAAAACTCGCAACTCGTGGCGACGTCTTGCGAACACGTGGTTAGCATTAGAGTGGAGTGTTTTCCCAATGTGGATCTCGTGGTGGAAGAAACAGGAAAGGTAGAAAACTCGCAACTCGTGACGACGTCTTGCGAACACGAGGTTAGCATTAGAGTGAAGTGTTTTCCCAATGTGGATCTCGTGGTGGAAGAAACAGGAAAGGTAGAAAACTTGCAACTCGTGATGACGTCTTGCGAATACGAGGTTAGCATTAGAGTGGAGTGTTTTCCCAATGTGGATCTCGTGGTGGAAGAAACAGGAAAGGTAGAAAACTTGCAACTCGTGACGACGTCTTGCGAACACGAGGTTAGCATTAGAGTGAAGTGTTTTCCCAATGTGGATCTCGTGGTGGAAGAAACAGGAAAGGTAGAAAACTTGCAACTCGTGATGACGTCTTGCGAATACGAGGTTAGCATTAGAGTGGAGTGTTTTCCCAATGTGGATCTCGTGGTGGAAGAAATAGGAAAGGTAGAAAACTCGAAACTCGTGACGACGTCTTGCGAAGACGAGGTTAGCATTAGAGTGGAGTGTTTTCCAACTAACTCCAGTGTTTTAACTAAAAAATAGTTAATAATAATGTTTTAACCTAATATTGTACCATAAATTAAGTAACATAACCTACAGATTAGAACAGCTTTTATACAACATACCCTATAACATTAAATCAGCTGTTGGATGAAATCATATTTTATCATTTAATTTAAGCTAAATAGTTTTATCAAGATTTGTTCCCGGAGATTTCATCTGTCCAGGAGCGCTAAAAGAGGTATATACTTTAAAATAATATGGTTTTGTACTAATAATATGGTTATGGTACTTTATAATAAATGGTAAGTGGTCTAAAAAGTCTATTATCTCTTTTGTCACGATCATTATAGACAGGTTTCGGATTAATTCCCTCTTCTATTGTTGGTTTTACAAGAGACAGTAGATGTACTTGATAACGGTGCATACAAAGTTGTATATGAATTCGTATTTCTGTCTTTAATATTTTTAAATTAATAAATTTTATTTAAAAATTCACTTCTAGAGAAAATCCTCGTCGGTAGGTATACGCCAATCACGTACTCGCAATTCTGTAGTATTTATTACGGTGTCACTGTATGGGACGTGCATTTTGGCGCGTTCTATTCATCACGCGGTGATACAAAGAGGCCAATTTATCACCTGCATAAAGCGAGCTATACCGATCCAGGATATGTATTCAGAGAGGATCAGATGTCTCGTGTCTAGATTAATGTTTCCATTTGCTCGATGTCTTCTTCAAGTCTATATTAGCTCCTGCGCAAGACAGGTATTTAGTATCTATGTGCGATTAAGATGTTCTATTAACAGAGAGGCTTTTATTTTATTTTGTAATTTTTAAACATGTTTTATTTATTTATTTTTTATTAACAAAACTGGTCTGATTATACCAAGCATTAACCTTTCCTACATCATCTTACCCTAAATACTTATATACCTAAAGTACCCATTAACTCTTTACTTCTTTTCTGGACATTGCCATTACATATATTTTATTAGAACTAGCATAAGACAACATTCACTACACTAACTCAAATGATTTGTTCTCTTCTTCTTCTAACTATGCACTGGTTATCGAGAGGTTTAAAAGGTGAACCTCCACTTGGACGAAGGTGAAGTTTTTTCATTTACGATTAAATGGCGCAGATAATACAATAATTTATGTTTCTAATTGCAACTAATTGTCTGTATTTGATCATTAAGTGTAGCATTGAATTTTATAGCTGTTGTATGAATTATTAACTTTCTATGTAGTTATATTTTGAGTGTGACAGTTATACGTCATTCCTAGCATCATCACACAAACGTTATTTCGGAAAACTTCAATTATTCAGAACTATCTTTGTACTGTTCTTTCTTGCATATGAATCTTTGGTTTAAAACTTATCTACCAGTGAGCACTAAATAGGCGGAGCTAGTAATAAGATCGGGGCCAAACAGGGGCGTGTCTGGAAAGGGTATATAAAAACGATTGAAATGAGTTATTTAATTTGTATATATTTATATGATTATAAGAGACTTAAAGTTGTAATTCCTTCCTCAACCATTGTTTATGATCATTGTAAAATCAATCAATATGTGATGGTGTAAGGCTAGGCTTATTTATAGGTTGATCCTAGTTCGCAAGTATGACTTGAATTGTTTTTTGTTAAATTAAAGTTACACATAACCACACTTAATTCTGTCACACTATTTGTCTTAACTTGACAAGTAATAGGGGTCTATAAACAAAAATGTTTTAAAATAAAACTCTTTCTTGAGACAACAAAAAAATATTTGTTCCAGTTACTTTTTATTATATAATTATAAATTAAACAGCGGTTCTACTACGAAACCTATAACATCTAATCAGCTAAAACAAATAAAAGACGTACACAAAACTCACAAATTAATCATTTATTGACCCAAAAAGCAATGACAAAAAGCATCGTCACTGAAACGCGTAGGAGTGAATAAAATGATTAATTTGTGAGTTTTGTGTGCGTCTTTTGTTTGTTTCAACATAACCTCACAAGCTAGGCTCAAAGAATAGTTGTATAAAATCAGCTATTTTGTGAAATCATTAATTATAACTTATTTAAACTCAAATGGGACGAAATATCTATATTGGATTCCTTGTCCCTTTTGTGAAATGTTTTTCTCCCTTATAAAACTAATATTAAATCATTAAATTTAATTAATAAATCAATATTTGGAAAAAGTGTATTTACATCAAGTGTCATCCACTATAAGTTTAAAAAAATATATTTTGACTTGATTAGATATATAAAAATATTTGACTAAATATTGGAAATTTGAACTATATATATATATATATATATATATATATATATAACAACAATTTAAAGCAACTGTGGCGTAAATGTTTATATTAATTAAAACAACCTCTCACCACAAATTCAACAAATTTTATTTTAACCTTATGTACATTTCGACTACAAAGTAATCATCTTCAGAGGTATTTTTACAAATAACTTGTTATTTCATCATCACCTCTGAAGATGATTACTTTGTAGTCGAAATGTACATAACGTTAAAAAAAATTTGTTGAATTTGTGGTGAGAGGTTGTTTTAATTAATATATATATATATATATATATATATATATATATATATATATATATATATATATAGTTCACTCATATTAGTGTGAACTAATAGAAGGTATTGAAAACAATCTAATTTCCATTTCTAGGTTCTTCCCAAGCAGACCACGCTGCCATCGGTCCCGACCCGCCACCAGACTTTCCACCGGCAGCTTTCACACCGGCTTGATTTCGAGAACGTTCAGTTCAGCATCTGCAGACACGAGCCTCGACCCGACTCCAAAATAGGAATCATTAAGGTAAAGTACTCTAAAACTGTGTTTGCGAAGTCCAATTTGTTATCTGGGTTCTGTTGTTGACACGGGTTCTCATGAAAGTTTAAAATATTGTTTGCTGTAGAAATTTTGGTGAACGAATATCGGATTACACGAAGATAGCTGGTCTTGCGGGACGTTTATATTCTAGTCTAGTTTAAAACGATCTGGTAGAAGAAACATCCCTGTATCGGATGTCCCACTCATTGGCGTTCGAATTTCCAACGTATGCCAATATATTAAGGAACGAATTCACACACGTTTTGGTTGATTTGGGCCTAAAGGAAAGTAGATGGATTTTGGTAAAGCCGATGAAAGCAGTGAGATAATGGCACCTTGGTACTGGAAAATGGGGAAAGTCATAGCAACGTAAGGGGAGGGTTGCTAATTTGAGTAGACTTGACCTGGGCCCGGAAGGCAGGCTACTCGAGTATGAAATACTGCGAAATTAAAAAGCGATGATACATGAAAATCTATAATTGCTAAAGACGTTTAAAAATTGTAGTAGTAGGAAGGGAAAAAGCAAGAAAAAAGTTAATATTTAAGAAATTCTTGATAGATTTATAGTATGTGTGTGTGTGTGTGTATGCGTGCGCACGCTTTTGTAGGCCTATATCTCGTCGTTACATCTTACAAATATACCAGTTAATATTTATAATTCTTTTTGATAATCATTTTATAATATAGCAAAATATTTTCTCAACTAATAGATATATGTTGACTAACATACCCTTACTACTATTTTAGAACAAATTGTTATTAAAATCATTCAGGTTTCTATTACAAAGCTTCATCCTCAGAGACAATGAAAAACTACAAAAAAACGTTTTTTGCCTCTGAGAATGATTTTTTGCAACCGAAATGTAGCAATATAAAATGTATACAAAATTATTGTTAGTGTGTTCTTCGTGTTTTTTTTATTTCCATAAACGTTTCAGAAAAACCTCCTAAAGTAAGTTAACGTGTTCTTGAAATATTAATTTGGTTGAATTGATAATTAAATTTAAGTGATGGGCTGCCTACACGCACCGGACAGAAACAAATTTACTTTACATATACAGTGGTATTTCTAACAGAAAATTAGCTAATGTAAAGTGAATTTGCAATGGAAATGGAAGCGAAACTCATCAATTACAGATGAGGTCACTTTGCATTCATTTCGCACCACAGCACAGTTCTTTAGGTCAACGCCTTTTCCCCGGCGACCCCTTTACACCACTGAGACGTACGTTCTTTCCCCTGACGTACAAATCACTACAATTAAGCTGAAACGAAATGGCAAACACTTGACAAAGAGTTTAACGCATTCATATGCAAATAGTTTCAAATAAGTCAAATACTCTATTTTTTAAAATGAAAATGGTATTTAACAAAAACAGATATTCTAACATGGTGTCAAGTGTGTTTTTGTTGGAAATTGTTATTTTATTAAAAAATAGTTTTATGTGATATATATATATATATATATATATATATATATATATATGAAATAAAACGTTTAACAAATATTGATTTATATTAATTACAGTAGTTGGAAACTATTCGCCAGTTTATATTATTGGAACTTCCAAAAAGCAAGTTCTACCACCTGTTATCACTGTAACATGATTGTCTACCACTCGACAATCCTTAATGCGTCATTGCTCTGTTGCCAACCTTGAAACTGGCGACCTAACTTTACATTGTTAATACATTATCAAATGCATCATAATTACACAAAAGGTCAGCAGTTGCAAAGTTGGTAACATTCTAGGAGAGTTTTCCAGTCGAGTAGTAGACGGTCGTGTTTGAGTAGTAACAGGCTATGCTTTTACTAGCTTTTGACAGTTGAATATTTGTCTGAAATAAAAATTCACCTTAATCGTGGTACTTTAGTGTTATCATGTGATTGAGCTGTACCTTTCGCTAAATCGTAAGTAGAGGTTATTTGGGAACGCCAGCACCCACCCAAGCTGGGACTGCTGTGGATTTGCGCCGTGAATAGAGTTGCAACACCGGTGATCTCCAGCCATATGTCTAATCTAGCATTCCCAAATTAACGCGTGAACATAATGGCATTTACGATGATAAATGACGGAGTAGCGAGGAACTTGTTCTTGGATGCGCCAGGAGGAATTGGGAAAATATTTCTTGTCACATTGATTGTGGCAACGGTTCGATCAAAAAATGACATCGCATTAGTCCTGTATTGCCTTAGCCATTGAAGTATTACAAAATTTCTGTGAAAAGTATGCTTTGTTTTGTTCTTTATTTCTCTTCCATGCAAATACATTGTGCCACTGCAAAGAGTGGCAAGCTACAGCTAGTATATGTATACACACTTGTGCCGGGTATATATTTACAGTCCCTGACATATGTTTAAAATACCTGACATATGTTTACAGTCCCTGACATATGTTTAAAATACCTGACATATGTTTACAGTCCCTGACATATGTTTACAGTCCCGGATATATGTTTACAATACCTGACATATGTTTACAGTCCCTGACATATGTTTACAGTCCCGGGCATATGTTTGCAATTCCTGACATATTTCACAGTACCAGACATATGTTTACAACCCCAGACTTATGTTTACAGCCCCGAACATATGTTTACAGTACCTGGCACATTATACAGCCCCAGGCATATGTTTACAGTCCCGGATATATGTTTACAGTCCCGGACATACGTTTACAGTCCCGGATATATGTTTACAGTTCCTGGCATATTTTATAGCCCCAGAATTATATTTACTGTCCCGGACATATGTTTATAATCCCTGGCATGTGTTTACAGTCACGTACATTTGTTTAAAGTTCCCAACATATGTTTACAGTCCCAGAAATATGTTTAGACTCCCGAACATATGTTTATAGTCCCAGACATATGTTTACAGCCCCGGATGTAAGTTTACAATCCTGGTCATATGCTTACAGCTCCTGACATATGTGTTCAGTCTTTGATATATGTTTACAGTCCCACACATATGTTTACAGTCCTGGATATATGCCTATAGCTCCTGACATATTTTACAGTCCCGAACATATGTTTACAGTCCCAGACATATGTATACAGTTCCTGACATATTTAACAGTCCCGGACGTATGTTTACAGTCCCTGCCATATGTTTACACTTCTTGACATATTGTACAATCCCAGACATATATTTACAGTCCCAGGCATAAGTTTACAGTTTTAAAAATATGTCACATATCGCTTGTATTTGACGTGTTTAGGTGCGCTCGGCTATTTTCTGCTATAAAATAAAAAATTGGATCAAAGAATTTACATCAAATTTTGTGCAAACAATGGAATTAAGTGCTTCAAAATACTTGAAATGTTGAGAGTGGCTTTTGGTGAGTCTGTTCAGAGTGTACTAATGGTTATAAGTGGTGCAAGATCTTCCTCGATGGGCGAGAGGTTGCCAATGGTAAACCTCGCTCTGGTCGACGCAGAACGCCAAGAACAGAGGGAATCGTTTGTTGAAGGAATGAAGGAAATTGTTTCGGAAAATCTATTAGAGACGTTGCTGAGGGTGTTGGCATATCGGCTGGCACGTGCGATGCAATTGCGGGAAATCAATTCATGAGCTTTGCATCAAGATATTGCACCGATTCACTTATCGTCGGTTGTGATTTTGTGGCAAGAATTAACACCAAAATCATGCCTCAGTTAAAATATTCATCGGATTTGGGCCCTTGTGAATATTTCCTTGGGGAATTTCACACAAAATTGTATGCAAAATGATTGATCAATGTTTTTAATATCAGAAAATATTCGAGCACAACAAAACACGTTTAATCACTGTATCTGTCAAAAAACAAATGAAATATACTATACCATCGGAACTGTAAACATATGTTCGAGACATGTGTACCAACACAACAAAACAAAAGTAGAAACTACGTTGCTCACGAAATTTGAAGAGTCACCTTACTTTCTAAGCACAGGGTGTGTGTATGTGTGTTAGCATGCCTGTACGTATTTAGATATAAAATGATGTAAGTTTGTGCACCTGGGCCACAATTAACGTTTATCGTTTTAAAAATCTTCAAAATCTCCATCATTCCTTTTTAAAAATACGCCAGTGTAAAGTTTTTCGGTGGTAAGTCTACATTGCAAAGAATATGTGTTTGTGGAGAAGTTTGCAAATTCCAGCAGATTAAATGGATGCGTTTGATAAATATTTATTTTTTCTCAATTTCAGATAGAAATATTTTACGATGCACGGAATAATTTAGCCTCATTCTAGAAACGAATTTTGTTTATTATTTCTAAGTTGGTTTATGTCCGAAGAAATTGTCGCTTTAATAAGGACACTTTGAGGGTTAGAATAAATCAAAAGTATCCCCCATACTTTCTCCGTTAAGCTACAAAAATAATAAAGCAAACTACCTCGGGAGTAAACATTGATTAAAAGCCCTAGAGCAGGACTCTTCCAAGTTAATTAATCTCCAAACATAACCAATCCAATTTGCTCTGTCGATTTCCAAATAACGGAATCGAATTCCCCTCCAGCACAGATTAGGCCTAGTCAAATTAGGTGCACTCGAAATGTAAACACTCGTTTTATTTCTATCGTCTGAGCCACTCTATTTTCGTCCTGTGTGGGCCACGGCGAAAAGCGTGGGCCTGACCTTGTCTGTTGCCATGGCGACGAGAGCAAATCGTTACAGAGCATCTGCAACAAGTCCTGCGTTTGACACACTTCCGTCCTTTCGTAGATCCAGCGTTCAAGTCACTTACCGCTGTTTACTTTTTATTTGATTGTTTTTTGCGCAAATAATTTTCTCACAAGTTATTACTATATAACTAAACATTATTAAAAAATATAAAATTTCAGTAATTGTTTATTTACCATTGGTTATTTCTAGACATAATTGCAGATTTTCAAAAATTTACACTAGTTTCAAATTTTATTCACATTAAAGTATGATAAAATCTTTTATTTATTTTTCTATATATAGGAATAAGTATTTTTTTAAAATTGGTTTTAGCACTCGGGAGCATATTGGATTTATAAAACATTTAATTTTGCGTATCGAGAAATTACCTAAACATTTGTTATAATATAAGTAACAATAATACAGATTGTCTATATTTAAGAGCAAAATTTGAACTAAAAATAAGAAAATTAGAATCACTTTTGGTAATAATTTGTCAAAAAACCACTACTTACTGATATTTTCAGCTATTTTCGCACTAAGTCATCGCATTGTTCAATGCTGTGATTCACGGACAAGACTGTTGCTCAGGCGTGAGTCTGTAAAGTATTTATGTTCTGTGGTGTGTTATTGTTCATAAAGTAATTGATAATTATAGTTCAAATATAGTATTTAATTGTGAGTGTGTTTTGTCGTTTAGAGTTGATTTGTTTGAAAATATTCAAATGAAAACATAAGATTATAAACCATAATTAAACAACAAACTATAATATAGATTTTTACATTTAACACCGAAATGTTATCTTTAACTACGCCTTTATGATCTTAATAGCGAGCAGGTCTACTTCAGGGAAGCTACCGCGTTGCCAATACCTTGCGACGCGACGGTAGCAAAACTAGAGGTCTTTTCGGTACGAGAGTACTTCTGAGACCAGTGATTGTCGCCCATCTACGGTCGCGCCGTTTTATAAACTGATTAACATTATATTCGTTCGAAATAGATCGTCCCTCACAGTATCCTTAGCAGTGATGAGCCAATATAAAACCATAACGGATTGGCCACCTCCATTTAATCGAAAGACCTTTCAATTAATAACTGCCGATGAGCAGCATGGCAAATAATGTTTTGGCTTGAGGTGTATAAAACTGTCTAATTTTAAACTAAACTAATAGTTTATTGTATTAAAAAAAGATGGGAAAGCGCTATGTTGCCAAATCGTGAGTATGCCACCTTTCACGTACTACACAGTACGTAAACTCTAAAGACCAATTGGAGGTATACGACGGGATGAAACATGGCCACATTGTAAAACCTGACAAGAATATCCTTTATTTGCTAAACAGGTTCGTATTCCTCGTATGTTAACAAAATACTTTTTTAATTTTGAGTAAACTTTGTAATAAGCTACAACCAATGAGAATATAAATCATAGTCCATGTTACTGTAGAAACGCACGTGTCTACCTGTCATGGCGTACGTCAGTGAGTTGCGATATTAAAACGGCGGTAAATTCGTTAAATTGGGCGCCTTCACTTAGAGAAGTCGTGACAAATGTGCGACCTACGTCATAAATCACTCAACTTTTCCTCGTGAAAAATTATTATTCAAGTTGTTCCCTTGAGCACTAGTGTTATATTGTACGTGTAAAGCATATACGTGAATTTTATTTACAATTTCTAAATTTATCGCTCGTTATAAAGAAGGAGCAAAGGAGGGGAGGAAAGTAGAAATGTCATTGAACAAGTAAAGGGACTTGTATCACCGGTAATGAAAGATGTTTGTTACAGAGATGAAATTACTTTAAATTGCCAACTTTGCGTCATATTTAAATCTTCAAAGTAGGCCTATTTTTTATACAAACATGTAATTTAAAAATAAAAAGTAACACAATTTTTAAAAAAATCATTTTCTGCTTGAGTCAAAAGAGAAAAATTTTATTTTAATTACTTGCTATTAAATCATTACAATTCATATAACAAATGAAGGAAAATAACCTATAGGTTAGAACAGTTGTTCTACCATACAACCTATAACATAAGATCAGCTGTTTTATTAAATCATATGTTATCACTTATTTTAAATTAAATTGGACTAAATAACTATATTGCATACTTGCCCCTTTTGTGAAAAGTTCATCTCCTGTATAAAACTAAAATTAATTCATTAAATTTAATTACTGAATTAATATTAGAAAAAAACTGTATTACCATCAAGATTAACAAAGTGTATTTCAAATTGAGTGGATGAATAAAACGTTTTTTAACTTTTGAACATTTGAGCAAATTTTTATATTATGTTAAATACACACACACACACACACACACACACACACACACATATATATATATATATATATATATATATATATATATATACAAAGAGAGTGTGAACTAATAGAAATGCAGCAATCAAAATTAAATGCATAATGTCCATTGTTATAATATAACTAAACATATAATACATTCATTAATTCGGAAGTACTCCAAGCACTTAAACTAGAACACATAAATAAATGATAAAGTGTACATATAAATAAAAAGATATAAAATCAGCTTTAACTTAGCTCCAGTCAACTAAACTCTCAAGAAAAATATAAAAAGCACAAATAGGATAAGCTTCAAACTATAAACAATATAAAATCAGTCAAACACTGACTAGAGAACAACAGTAAGAAATACAACAAAAGTCAAAGAATAAACCATTCGACTAAGTATTAAAGATATGCCTATATTATATTATTGTAAAAACCAGTGTATTGGTAAACCTTATGGTTTACCAAAAAGATTAAAGGGATGACTTTATAAATAAGAGGTGATTTGTCGGGTTTTACCATCAGTGTTTGGGATAGGGTTTACCAATGATGGTTGATGAATGTTGATTTTAGAAATAAAACAATCGGTGATCGGTACTGTCACGAGCACACGAGAAGAGCCATGGCGTAGAAATGAGTCATGCTCGGTTTTTAGTTCTGCGCATGCGCTATTGATGTATTCCTGACTAACAGACAGACTTAGCGAAGTACGGAAGTTTTTTAGTAGTTATATTCTAGTAAGTAATATAACTATTTACAGACAGATAAAAGTACAAAGTTTAATAAGTAAGAGTGAACAAAATACATTATACATGATCCCCTTTCTGGATTGTAATTTTCTGTAAATCTGACGTTTTGAGTTCGAAATGTTTTTGGGAATGACCTTATCGTTTTGACCTGCCTTGAGCCATGGTTCTTCTCGTGTGCCGTTGACAGTACCTCTTAATAAAATTCTGTCTAGTTGTACTGATGCTGTTGTGTTCTTGCAGCCGGAACTGTACTCGAAAGAATTCTTGAGGCAAGCCTCTGAAGACAGTTCTGAAGGCGTGGAAATGGAGTACTCTGGCAAACTGCATTTCGCTCTGCGTTTCGACTCCGAAATGGATGCTCTTTTCGTTAAGGTAAGTCTGTGTAGTTGTGATAAAAGGAATAAACTTGACTAACATTGAAAGCTGCAATAGTTACGTAAATTGTCATTATAAATTGTTTCATCGATAAACAAAGTTAGTTTTAAATGTGTTTAATTGTTTTCATCAATAACATTATATTCAGGGTGGCGCACATAAAAGAAGCCCCGTAACGTAACTGTCTATTTTTCCCTTACCGTGTACAATCTGCAAATGAAGATCATAATAGCGTAAGAAACTCGGCTGGTGTAGACTGCTTACCTGGCACTATTCAGTGGAACAGACAGCTTTTATTTTAGAGTGCTATGTAGTACGAGCACGATTGTAAGTACGTGGAGAAATAAACCTAATTTAGTCGGAACTTCGGTAGTTGTGGACTCGGCATTTATCACAGCGCGTTGGCGAGTGACGCAGATCTTGCCAAAGAGTTCTACACGGTCTTTATTGTATCTGTAAATTGTTACAGTAATCCAAGATATGACGTAAATAAACAGATTTAATTTCAGTTGTTTTGTATTTTCTGACGGCGCTACTTTCATGTGCGCTACCCTGTATTAATAAACTATACTAGTTTTTTTTAAAATATATTTCCAATGTGTGAAAATAACGTTTACTTCTAGTACCTAAAGTGTTTTTCATGTCCTGGAAAAATCCATTTTCTATATTAATTAAGAAATGTGCTGTTTCATGTACAGCATTTAGGAGAAATCCACTCTTCAAAGGTCAAACATGAAGAAAATAGTTTTAAAAACCATCAGTACTTTATCATTCCTTCTTCATCTGTCATAAAAGTCTACAAGGAGCAACATCGGTTCATCACAGGAAATGTTCTGGGTTTTTTTTTTTTTTTTGAAGAAATCCTTTAGGAGCTCAGTTATCCTTTTGCCAAACTTTTCTCTCGAAACCGTTGTTATTACAATACAATCTGAACAGAGACTCGCTTATGCGATATAAACTAGTGTTTCTAATCTTCCCCATATTATAAATATTCAACTGTACACGAACTCACTATTACAATCACTTATAACACTGTCGTTTACTTATGTCCTCATAGGTGATGCTACTACAAAATCACAACTGCAACTCAAAAGTTTTAGTCTTGATTGTACAGTACTATCAGGACGATGACATTAGTAATCGAAACGCGTATGATAAAGTGTTTAATTAATTTAATTTAATAATTAAAGTGATTAATTGTGAGTTCCTACATTTGTTTATTTATTTACCCCACCTTATATCATAAGCCACCTCAAATCAAAAAACACATACCTTATATCAGCTGATAGGTAAAATATCATTTTTAGGAAAATATAAACTGTCTCCAGAGACTCTTAAAATAAATTATTGCGTAACATTTGAAATAAAAATCTTTAAAAAAATAATTGGCAGAACCTATATTACTTCACGTAAGATTCACTGAATGCTGAAGCTTCTACGTTAAAAAATATTCAAAATTTCAGAAATAAATTTTAAAATTATTTTCTTAAGAATATCAATAAAAGTGTTTGCAAAAGAAGGACATTTTTACGTGAACGTGAAAAACATATTGGTACTTGTCAAAGAATTTAAATAACTTTATATATTATAAATGAACGCACATGAGTGTTGTATGGGTTATAGCTACAGTTGCTTTTAACGAGACAAACAATCCTGGTGTTGTCAGGATCTCTTTATTTCCAAGCCAAAGTTTTGAACACCATTGTGTGACCTCAATGATTACAACTTTGCCTTAAAAACAAGTAATAAACAAAATTTTGAAGTAAAATAATTTTAGTAAAGTAATTTTAGGTAAAAAAACACTATTTTATATAGTTTGTATTAAATAATATAGTTAATATAAGCAAAGTAACATAACCTATGCGTAAAAAAGTTATTCTACACGTAACCTATAACATAAAATCAGCTGTTTAATGAAATCACATGTTATTTATCTTGAGCCGAGTGGGATGAAATAACTATATTGCATATATTGGCCCTTTTGTTAAAAGATTTTCTCCCATATAAAACTAATATTTACTAATTAAATTTTAATAATTAATCAATACTTGGAAAAACTGTATTACCACCAAGTGTCATCCACTAAAAGTTTAAAAAATGTGTTTAACTTGAGTGGATGAATATAAAGTATTTTATTAGCTAGTGAAACTTTGTACAAAATATGTATCAGGATAGTGTGAGCTAATAGTAAGGAATTAAATAAATACATTCAGAGCATTACAAGTTCTATTTCGTTCTTAAAAGCAAATATAATTATTAATGTTTTCTACTTAATCAAGTTTATTTATTTTTCGCAGTTTGCAAGTGGTGCAATGTTCAGCATCGTATGTTTAAAGGGGACACATGTTAGAGCCACTAAAAATACATTCTCTTTCGTTTTCATTTATTTAAATAGAAATGCCAACATTCTCAAAATTCCATTTAGGGGTTGTAAAAGCACTTCACAGCTCTTCCAGTACTCTGTTGTATTTGTTCCCTGCTTTGAGTGAGCGATTCAGGATTTGTTATTTTGCGGGCTAAAATGTACTCAACTTGTTTATGCGATCATGTTCACGGGGCCATTACACTTTATTTTAACCCCAGGGCGTTTTATCTCTGAAACTTAAAAGTAGTTGTTATTCGTAACCCTCTGTTGTAAGCTTCGTGAAAACTAGTGTTACAGTGATTTGTAAGCTAGTATGATAGTGATTTGTAAGATAGTATAAGAGTGATGTGTAAACTAGTATAAACGTGATTAATAAGCTAGTATAACAGTGATTTATAAGCTAGTATAACAGTGATTTATAACCTAGTATGACAGTGATTTGTAAGCTAATATAACTGTGATTTATGGGCTAGTATTACAGTGATTTGTAAGCCAGTATAGCAATGATTTGTAAGCTAGTATAACTATGGCATATAAGCTAGTATTACAGTGATTTGTAAGCTAGTAAGACAGTGATTTTTAAGCTAGTATAACTGTGATTTACAAGCTAGTATAACAGTGATTTGTAAACTAGTATAACTGTGAGTTATATACTAGTATAACAGTGATTTATAAGCTAGTATAACAGTGATGTGTAAGCTAGTATAACCGTGATTAATAAGCTAGTATAACAGTGATTTATATGCTAGTATAACTGTGATATGTAAGTTAGTATAACAGTGATTTGTAAGCTAGTATAACTGTGATTTATAAGCTAGTGTAGCAGTGGTTTTTAAGCTAGTATGACAGTGATTTGTAATCTAGTTTAGCAGTGGTTGGTAAGCTTGTACGCCAGTTATTATTAAGATAGTGTAACAGTGATTTGTAAGCTTGTATTGCAGTGATTTGTAAATTAGTGTAACAGTGATTTGTAAACTTGTATGCCAGTGATGTGTAAGCTTGTATGCCAATGTTTTGTAGGCTATTATAATAGTGAAATTAATTAATCGCAAGAAGGAGGAAAATTGCGTGACAGTTTTTATAGAGGTTGACTTTAAAACGACAATTTGTATAGGAATGCATGTTTAGAAATACAAATATGTATACGAATATATGTATTACAAATAGGTATACGAATGTATCTATTACAAATAGGTATACGAATGTATGTATTACAAATAGGTATACGAATGTATGTATTACAAATATGTATAGGAATGTATTTATTACAAATGGGTATACGAATGTATGTATTACAAATAGGTATACAAATGTATGTACTACGAATTGATATACGAATGTATGTATTGCACATCGGTATACGAATGTTTGTATTACAAATAGGTATAATTACTTTCAAATATTATCATTAAAACGACTTTTGTGTCAGACAAGTGTGCTCTGTGTGTCTTTGAAGGGCTGTCCGCGGATGACTCACAGCCTCCCCGTTAAAGCTTAAGGGTAGATTTAGGTCTGCTGAGCACTAATTGGGCTATTTGTACAAACAACCTAAAAATAATCAAAACTAAAGCTATAAATTTAACTTTCTTAGTTTTTGTAGGAAAGAGATACTTTATGACTAATTTTGAAAAAAATAAATAATTTAAAACAATCATTTTTTTGTAATTTAATAACTGTTTGGAAAAAAAATATTTATAATGATGTTAAAATATAGTTCTGATTTCAAAATATTTAATAAAAAACTATTTTTAGCAATTGTTTTCCGATGTGCTGTTGTAATAATATGAGAGTATCTTTAGAAATTTGAAGTAGATATTTTCCAAAATAAATGTTTTATATTTTTTAAAATTTTTATCCGGTGCTTTATAAAAAAATCTCTTCCAGATCTTACATATAACCCCCAAGAACACAAAGATTGAGGCATGATCCACGCCCCCACGAGTCTAACCTCAAATTCGTGACTCTCGTAAAGGGGACCAGCGTCAGCCCTAGGTACCGAACTGTAAGAGTTGTTCTACCTCACTGTAAGGTCTGGAGCGGTGACTGCCGCTAAAACGAGATGAACTCGAATCAGGCACTACTGTTTTCAACCAGAAGTACTCAGGACCAATAGAAGCTTCATAGCAGACAAGTTTTCCATACCCCAGTACAATGATTAGTTAGTTTCGGGTAGCTCAATCCAACCTTTATCTACTCTTGGTTGGCCTTACCTAAGGGATGGACCCTCAGACTCGGGACTTGGTCCTGGGCGAGCATAAACCCTTTTCGTGAGGCCTTGTACGCACTCGACTCAAACCATAAGAGGAGCAAAAAGTAAAACTGCCACAACCGCATCTGCATAGTTTTTACACATCCCTAGACATTTTGTTAAAATGTTTAAAACTACTATAATAATAGCAAAATGCTAGTGTCCCTGAACAGCAGGTAGTCTCACTCACCGATTAGGACGGGCCGTATACCTTCCAGCTCTCTGTTTATTAGTCACCTTGTGGTGCTTCCTTGATCAACTCTAAAAATTTTTAAAATTTGACAACACACCTCAGAAAGTTTAGCATAAATTAATTCTGCACATCATTACGAGACAATTGATACAAAACAATTTACAATTCAAACAAATATTCTTTGAGCTTAGCTTGTGAGGTTATGTTAAAAACAAATAAAAACATACACAAAACTCACAAAATATTTATTTATTTACTCATACGCGTTTCAATGACCAAGTCATCATTACTACTACAACTGTTGTAAGTTAGAGTTTGTAGTATTAACACTCACGGATGATGATGACTAGGTCGCGCATGCGTAAATAAATGAATAGTTTGTGAGTTTTGTGTATTTTTTTATTTGTTTTTAATCTACAATTTATCGTCACTGTTCATGACGGGGTAACATGAAATAAAAATAACTGAATTAGCGTTAGTGTTTAATTTTAATTATTAATATATATATATATATATATATATATATATATATATATATTAAAACAACATAGGTTATTCAAATACAAGAATATTTATTAATTTATATCCAAATTTTACTCTAAATTTATATCCAAATTTATATATATATATAGACTTTTGCCTGGGATGGCAAAAAATTAGGAGTGGCTCTTTGGCAATTTATTAAAAATATACACTTCGGTCATTTTATAACAACAGAAAATCCTATGTTCGTCAACAAATTTAAAGTATGCTATCTATAAATTACGTAGGAAGAGACTCAGTAGGAGGCTACTGAATACAACACATTTTACTTTTTTCTAATTGTTTGTAAATAAAAGTAAAACTAATTATATTTTATAATTTATTGAGAAAAGTTTTAAAATTGTAATTTAATTAATTTATTAACTAAAGGAAAACACTGTACTTAATAGGTTGAGGTGACTAATAGCTACTAAAGTAAACCATGGGTTGTTTGGTATCATTTTTCTTGTAATTGTTAGTAGAATCAATATTTATTAACTATTTGTAGTTTAAATCACAACTTCAAACGTTATAGTTTGCTTAGAAGATACCACCAATGGAGCAGAAATATGGCAGGTCTTGGGTCTGTCCTAATCACCTGCGCTCGTAACGTTGAGTGTGGGTGCGTGCTTGAGAGGCATTCGCATTTTGCTATTGGTATAATATTGCTATTTTATAAAGTGAAAAAACAAGGTCACCCTATTTATAAGTCTCTTTCGTCACATATTTAAATAATTACACTCATGACATTGCTAGGGTACTACTAAATTTAAATAAAGTATTATTGTTAAATAACTGATAAAGGTTTCTTATAAAGTGGTTAAAAATTGACCAAATACAAGCCGCATGAGTTACGGAAATACAATCACAACGTTGTAGTACAAATTAATTTTCGTACTAACATGACAGTAAATGAACTAATTCTGTGATGCGAATATTCCAGAGACCAAGTAGTGTAGGGCTATATCTAATGGGCTTTCCACGTTCCCCAATGCATCACAAAATGTAATTAAATCCGAAGTGTTTAATGAACGGTAAGATGATAAGCCCAAACATTGTTGCAGTTGTATAAATTAGGATTAAACAGACATTACAGAAAATTTGTTGAAGGGATTTTACATTTAATTGCCCTATATAGAGTTGTTATTAATATGAATTGTAATGGAATTGTTGGTTTTCTGTTATAATTGGAGCGAAATAATGGAAAACTATGCATTAGACATTATTTGAAAAGTTTGGTAAATCTTCAACACGCTTATAGATTAATAATGATGTAAACTGACAAAGTAAAATATGAAATCTGAATTTGATCCGCTCGCAATGTTTTTATAACGTTAGACGTGTAGGTTTTTGCTCTGTTGTTACTATATCCTGAGAATACCATACAAATATCACAAAAAAGCTTATCGCCATAACAAAGAAGAATTATATATGAAAAAAGTTACAATAATTCATACAAGATTTACATAAATACTGGAGGCTTTAACTAACTATTCGAAAAGAATTTATGGCCTACAATTGTGGTTAGCAACTGTTTTATTTGAGCAACCAAGTCTTTATTTATTTTTTTGAACATAAAAATGAATTTTAAATCTTAAATAATTAATTGTTATACCTACAGATAGGAATTTCAGAATCATCCTGAAGCGTGGCCATCACCAAAAGACACTCAAAACGTGCTAAAGAGCTAGTTAAAAATAGTGCAAAAATATAGAATCGATTACAATGGAAGCGATATTGTTCTACAATTAGAACAAGATCTCGATCGGCAGTTTGAGTATGCATAGGGAAGCTACCTTAGCCATGCCGTTTTAGAGGCATATATGTAATGTTGGGGTAGACATATTAAAATAAACTGGTACTAGGAGTTATTGTAATGTATGGGCCTCTTGGGTAACATCACAAGATGAATATCTAAACCTTGAATATGAGACCACAAACCTTGCGCCTTTAATTACCTTTTATGTAAATATTTCACTGAGTAGCAGCTAAACTGTATCTCTTACACATAAAGAATAATAATTACAAATACCTAATGGTTGGCACTTAGAACAACCAAAGCTATGAAAATATAGTTTGAAAATATTCCAATAGAATTAATAAAATTAATTATCATTAATATCCATATGATGTTGTTATTCATAATACATATTTATTTATATCATATTTATATTCATAATATGTTATTATTTATACAATATTATTATTGGAATTGTAATAACAGTTTTATCATAACAATACTGGTATCAGATTTTTATTCATATCATATTAATATTCTTAATTTAATATTAGACATATCATACGAATAATGATATCATATTATGACATGTTTATTTATTACTATTATTATAATATTATATTTATATCATATTATTATTGATGTAATCTATTCATTTATTATATATATTTATATTGTTATTCCATACCATATTATTAATTTTATAATATTGTTTATTTATAATTGATGTCATAATATATTCATATCATATTGTTATGCATATCACAATATTATTCATATTATATTGTTATCCAAGTCATATTATTATTCACATAATAACCCATTATTATTGATATCAAAATATATTATTTACATAATAATATTATCCATATAATATTTAAAACAATTAATGCCTCATAAAAGGAATTTGTTTAGATGTCAAAACGTAGGAAATGAATACGAAATGTTAACTTATTTCTGATTTGATCGTACTCTTTCTACTAATCAAAAACTAAAACAGATGTTAAAATATTCTGCATTATATGCATATTTTTTTGTTTTAATAAAAGTAATATATTTATTTTTATTTATGTGATATTACGTTCCTATATAAAGGAAGAGAAAGATAATTATTTGACTACATTCCCTTTTATAATTAGGGTTGTAATTACCACCCCTTTCTAATAAGCAACATAGTATTTCACAAATAAAAGCCACTCTTGTGAATATAACTGGCCTGCGTCTGTTGTCACGTGATTACGTCATTGCTCGGAGCTCCGGTACGTAGCTTGTATTGTTGCTGACGCACTACAATGGCTGTTGAAGCTATTGGAGCTTCTTTGTGCCGGGGACTAATGATTCAGCGCTGACAGAGTTTTTACATCAATCCTTCCGATACAAGATACGGCTTAGCTGCCTATTCACATTTTAACAATAATACTTTATTATTTTTGAAAACATTTTTAAGCGTGCTTTTGAAATTCATGACAAAAGAGCTGTATTGTATTGTCACATGAATAATTTTCACTTAATTTCTTATGCTATATAATCGAATATGTATAATGTGTGTGTGTGTGTGTGTGTGTGTGTGTGTGTGTGTGTGTGTGTGTGTGTGTTAATAATTGATTATGTTTAATTGGTAAGAAACATAATGGGAAACTTGCATACACTGCAGATTCAAACGGTGTAACGTTAATTATTTTTGTAACGTTAATTCTAAGGAATTAATGCTGATACTAAATATTGCAGAGGCTAAGTTACATAATTAAATAGTTGAACTGCAATGTCAAATGTTTAATTGAAAATAAGAATTACGTGTCCATTAAATAATTTAAACCACAAATGGTTATTTAAACAAGTCAAACTTTACTTCAGCAAAAAGAAATATATGTATATATAATACAAACAAAATCACACTAGAAATACTACGCTACTTTCAGATTTTTTAACGTTTTACAGATTTAATATTTATCAGAACTTTACTTGTTACAAAAACATCTATGGCAGAAACCTGACATCCTTTCGAGATTGCTTTGCGTATCGAACATACATTTAAATTTTTCCTTTCGACTTCAAAAAAATTAATACATCACACAAAAGAATTTACATTTTCCCCATTACCAAAAGGAAAACTCGCATTATCATGCCATTGAAAGGTTAAAGTTTTTAAAAGTTAAATTTTTCCTCTGATTACTAAATGTCTTAATATTATGACTTAGCTGTGTTGTAACAAAAGTGGTGTAGCAAAACGTGGCTCCTGTACTTAGATCTCGCCTTCTGCATTTTATGTTGGCTGGCTCGTAATTTGGAATCTGGCCCCGGCGTTGTATCTTAACGTAGCATTTCTTCCATCGAAAAAATAAGAAATTATAGTAAACTGTTACATGTTTAAAAACTTTAAACAAAAGGCGTTCTTCGCCCTTAATAAGGTCCTTCCTGCTTTACATAACAGTGACGAAAGAGGTGGTTACTAAGCTATCACGCCAGTATCTTTACTTCTGCGTACCCGTGTCGCGCATAGCAGTTCCGGTTTTTAAACATAGATGTCAGGTTCGCCCATGGAGTTTAATTTATGATTTACAATTATTTTTAAATGTCATGTTAAATTTTGAAATTAATTTTACGTTTGTTTTCTGAATCTGTTTTAATATGTAACATCACCTATAATGATGTAACAATGGAGAAACACGGCGCTTGTTAGGCAATTTAGCGTAACCTTATAACGAAAGTAATCTAAAGGGAACAGCGTAATTACATTTGAACAAAAGTCAATGTTATATTATTTATTGACTTGTTAGTGAATTATTTCAACAAAATGTATTCCCTCAAACGAATCCGACAGAGAATAGGTCATAGGAATCTGGTACTACTCACGTTAACATTAATCCTTCTTTACATCATGGCCAGAGTAGTCTTAATCTATTCTTTACCCTTATCATTTCCCCAAACAACCTTCACACGAGACAATAAGTTGTGACTATCGTTTTAAAATATCTAAATGTTTATTATTATAGATGTATTAATAAGCAAGTTGAGGCGATAATAAGAGTTTATATGTGGTATTGTATTTTCTCAGTTAGTGAATTGAAGTAGTTAGATTGGTATTAGATTACTTTTCAAATATTTTATTGAAATTCTTTATTATTTTGTAGTAATAACAAATGTTAATAAACAGTATTAAAGAAAACCGTTTTCACTTTGTTATTATTTTTTCCTGCATTTTATTTAATTTCTAATTTCTGATTATATGTTAGCAATACGTTTTTAATCCCTAATTTTATTTAAAATTCCCAAAATACGATGTCTATATTTGGAAACTTTCCTACAGGTTCTGGAAGCACGAGATCTTCCCGTGAAAGATGTAACCGGAAGCAGCGATCCTTACGTCAAAGTCTATCTACTTCCGGACCGGAAGAAGAAGTTTCAAACCAAAGTTCACCGGAAAAACTTGGATCCCGTCTTCAACGAGACGTTTATATTCAGGTTCGTTGTAAATATATCTTTTGTCTTTATGAAACATAAAAACCACTAAAATTCGTTTCGAACATTGTGAGATTGTGATCTGTACTCTCATATAGCCTACTGAAATACATTTAAACTTACGTCATTATATTCTATCGCAAGAATAATACAATTATATATTTCATATTTTCTTTAAGTCTTGCGTAACATTCTTGTGTTTATTATCTTAATTTTTCTACTTGTTTTTATACTATATACCATCTCTCGTGGTTTATACTAAAAATGTAATATTTTTATTATGTTACCATTTATTCTGTCCTATACGCTATTCGTATACGTCTACACAATTCTATTTTATAATCTCCAATAGTGTAAAATTATCTTTCGACATTTTTTCCCATGGCCTCTTATACGTTACTATTATACCTATAAATTCTAGCCCTTTATTCTTGAATATTACGTTTATACGACCCAGTCTTGCAATCATTGACTTGCTTTGCTATTATATTCTCCTATATTTTAATGAGGTACCTCTGATTTTTGTTATTGTTATAAACTGTACTCTCATATTCTTTTTTGTTCTTTTCTATATACTGACTGTTACGTCTTTTTTTATACTATCCTGATTCAAAATATATCTAGAAAATATAAACAAATTTTCAAACCCATTTGCCTTTGGACAATAAATTTACAAAGGCCTTGATAATTTCACTACATATAGCCTACTTTTGTTTTTGCAGCGTCGGCTACGAAGAACTACGAAGTCGGTACTTGCAATTCTCCGTGTACGACTTCGATCGATTCTCTAGACACGATTTGATTGGCCAAGTTGTGTTGAAGGGGCTCCTAGACTCTACCGACCTACTTCAGGAAATTGAGTACACGATGAACATCCTTTGCGCTCCTCAGGTACGCTAACAAATTTCAATCAATGCTTTTATAATTAGAACGTTATTTTACCCCCTCTCTGAGACCTGCTGTTTAGGGTCAGTGGTGTTCCATTTGAATGGTATGAGAGTATTTCCATTTGAAACGAGAGGTATTGTTGCGATGGCATACCCCAGTTAAGAGTATTATAGCTAGTCAAACGGAAATGAATAGAGTATTGGTTTAGTGTTACGCCTAAATATATATATAAAAATCTTGAAAAACTGTTTTGTTTAAACATTTAAAGATATATAAAGTGGTGTGTAATATTTATTTATAAACAAATGTATTATATATTTTTATATAATTTTATCATATATATATATATATATATATATATATATATATATATATATATATATATATATATATATATATATATGATAAAATTATATAAAATATATAATATATTTGTTTATAAATAAATATTACACTACACTCTATATATCTTATATCTTATATATATATATATATATATATATATATATGTGTGTGTGTGTGTGATGTTCATTTTAAAGCCATATAACATCTGTTTCTGTCCCAGTCAGTTCCTTTTTGCGTGGCATCGTCAGACTAATTAGAAGAAGGTAATTTTAATGAAAAGGACTGTTTGAAGCTGAAATAAAAATAAAGATAATTACTGTTCTTGTTGGAAAGGTTTGAAAGTGATTCCGACATGTGATCGTGTATCCCTTAATATATTTACAGCTTTGTTAAACATGACGCTTTAGTTTACTTGAAGGGCCCTTATGTTTGCCTTAGGACATCCCTTTTATATCCAAAGCAGACATTGTAAAAACCAGGCGTTAATTAAAATTCTCGCTTGGAGACATGTAAAACTCTCCCTCGATTAAACACGCCTGGAAAATCTGGAGTTATTTATTTATAATGCTGGAAATAGGTTTGTTTAAAAATATAACTAGTAATAATATAATCAAGTTAAATATCTTTTAAGAAACTATTATATGGTTATAATTATTAAATATATAAACATTATTTTTATCAGCGTTTAGAAATGTGTGTACAAAACGTTGTTAGTCTATCAGTTTAAAAATTTTTAAAAATAACAAAAAGCATTTTTTTAAATGATGAAAATTTTATACTTTTAATATAATTTCGTTTTCATACTTTTTTCTTTTCACCAATAAACGAAACCTAATTTCTATACGTTTATTGTTCTTTCTTACATCATTTATTTCACCTGGAATTTCACGCAATACAGCTATGTTTCATTGTTATGCTTTCACATTGCTCCCGACAAACCTTATTTACTGCCCTATCGATAGGATTAGAAGTTTGGCAGTTCCAACTGGGGTCGCTTCGACGTCTATAAGCCCACTTATGGGTAAGCGGAAACTTGAGCTTTATCGTCGACAGATTAGGGGAGGTTTAGGGGTCGTTTGAAGTTTCACTTCGCTGCCGTGCAAGTTAAAAATATAGTTACGAACTAACCCGGATATTGTTTGTATTTTGTTGCAGAAATATTCGTGAATAAAATATCTCTATAGCACTTGTACATGCTTCAGCGGTTGCCAATGGGAAGATAACGAGGTCATGGGGTGTGTGAACAAGTTGTAGGGTTTAATGATACGTCCTCAGGACGTGAGTGGTGTACAGAAGGGACGGGATTCGCTTTAAGTACGATGCCAATTAGCAAAAGTATATCCAAGAGATCGCAGCGATTAACCTTAACAAGTGGGGCAGGCGAAAGGTTTGGATTTAAAAATGTTCTGGTTATGATGTGCGGGAACAAGTGTATCCGTGAGCACAGATTGTCGTCTGTTCCTGTGAACTAGCAGTCCAATTAGCGAAGCAGTCGCCGGCGAATCTATGACGGAATGTTATGTACTCTCAATGACCCTCTTTGTGTGGGGGGGGGGCTTTGTGACACTCTTACGTATATAAATCATGATATTGATGCTAATTGAAACAATCTGCAGCTTCAATTTTGGGTCTGCATTTTCAATCTGGGTTATTTGAATATTTTCCTTGAGTGTGTACAAAACGCTTCACATTATTTGATAAATAATTTAAAGGTAGCTAATATTAATTGTTAATAGGAAGGTTGAAATCAATTCCCACATAAATGTAACATATTTTAAACATAAGTTGTTTAATATTATAATAATTTGTGATTAGTTCGTAAACCTTCAATTAATTCTCATTTTCTACCACGGTAAAAATATTAAATTATTTATCAATACCAAATGTTTTAAAACAAATACTATTTTACATTCTAAAAAAAATTAAATAATAGCCTATCTTTCTTGAACCTTTCAAGCAACGATTTCAAGCTTAAATGTATGTCCTATTTGTACAAAATATTTCCTATAAAAATAACTATTATTCTTCTTGTACAGAAAAAATGTTTGCTCAACATTTCTGAGTAATGTTTAATCGAAGAGTATAATGTTTAATCACGGAAATATTTTTGTATTCATAGAATATAACATTTAATCAAAGATTACCATGTTTTGATTACAGAATAGAACTTGTATTAACGATTATCATGTTTGGTTACAGAATAGAACATTTAGTCAAAGATTACCATGTTTGATTACAGAATAGAACTTTTATTAACGATTATCATGTTTGGTTACAGAATAGAACATTTAGTCAAAGATTACCATGTTTAATCACAGATTAGAACCTTTAATCATTGCTTATGTAAAAACAGTAATCTTATCTCTATTCATCTCTTACGATCATAAAATTCTCTTGTACGCTTTTGTTTTAAACTAATAAAGAAATTACAGAAAATGTATTAATCGTGTTAAATAATGATAAGGTAATTTAATTGTGGCTTGAGCGGTTAGTTTATTGAAATCTTGCCTTTGTTGAAGTTCATTGTAAGAAACGAACATCATTTTGATAAAGAATGTTTTAAATTCCGAAAACGAACGTGTTTGAGTTTGCAAGGTCGAATGTATTTCCATTTTTATAAATATGTCAAAGAAATACATTTTAGGAATTTACCTAGGCCGTGAAAATACGTTAGAATGAGTCTGTATTGAAACTGTGTATTGTATGTTTCATATGCACAATACTGCTCCATTAAGGAAATATTTTATTTGCGTTTAGATAAATGTTTAACATCAATCCAAGAAGACTCCGCTACACATTTATTACACCTGATAAGCTATTGACACGTTGAATCCCGATACCTCGAGTTTAGATAACACGATAATGCTTTAGTAATACAGTTTGTTTTTCTAACAAGAAGTACTTTTCAACAATTCATTTTTCCTATCTGTATTAATGGCAGCCAAGATTTGTGGAAGATTTCGAAACCATCAGTCTTACGCCACTTAGTTGTGTTGAGGTCTATTTTATCTATTTTAGGCAGGCGTTCTTATCTACGTCATAACAACTCCTTCCCCCCACTGCCAGAATTAGGATTCCTGTCCTTAGTTAATTAATTATCTTTATTTATTATTCAATTCCTTTTATTAGTTCACCCTCTCTCTCTCTCTACACACACACACACACACACATATTATATATATATATATATATATATATATATAATTATTAATATTCTGATCTTAATTTCTATTAGGAAAACTTCTATATGTTTTAGTAAATTTTTCTGCCATTCCTAACTTCTCAATATTCTCTTCTATTGACGCGTTTCCTTTTCAATCGTTAACAAAATACTTTTTATTCATTAACTCAAGTTCAAAAACATTTTCTCAAACCTGTAGATGACACTTGATGTTAATGCTGTTTTTCTTATAATAATTCAAATTTTGAATTTATTTAATTAATACGATTTTTATACGGGAGAAAAAATTTGCCCAAAAGGGGCATGGTATGCAATATTGTTGTTTCGTCCCTTTTTCTACAGAAATAAGTGTAACATAATATATCATAAAACAGCAGATTTTAAATTATAGGTTATGTGGTAGAACAGCTGTTTCAACGCATGGGTTATATTTTTTTGTTTGATTTAATTGTAATTATTTATTAAAATTAAATAAAATAAACGTATTCTTTGTTGACATAAGTAGGAATTGACTTTAAAATATTTTTTAATATTACTTGTTTATTTCCTACAATAAGACGAAATGGCTAAGACTTTACTATGAACGAGATCGTGGTTTTACGACTGTTATTGTTATTAACAACATATAAAACGTGAAATTCCCCGTAGCAATGTTTCACAGACCTTAAAAAGAATTTAAGTTATATTACCAAAAAAAAAAAAAAAAAAAAAAAAAAAAAAATGAATAAACACAGTTTTAACACTGGGTTATTGTTTTTATTCTTTAATTTGTTTACAGCCTCATGAGTATGTACTACGCTATATGTTATTTAAATTTGTGCTCATACCTTCTTTTTAAATGATACCTTTAAAAGATTCATCAATTAAAGATGATGATGCATATATAGTGGTTTTATAATGCATTACATTACTTTACATTACTTTTTTACTAAAGAAATCTCTGTACTCATCGGTCATGAATGAATCCTCGAAAAATGAAATGTTTATAAAAATTGTAATAAAATGTCTACTTAACTTACCCATCGTTTCTTGTCATTTTGTTAGTAAAAGCTTTGTGTATTTTTTTCGTTTTTACAATCTGTTTATGAGGGCGAAAATCCTAATCATTTTCGTGTAGCAGATGATTTTTAATGAAAACGTCCGACGGCGAATATTCTCTTGCAAATCAACTTATTTCTCCGGCGTGCTTTGATAACATTTACAAGGTCTATAATATTGCGTCTCTTGAAACTTTAAAATTACAAAGAACTCTTGTCATTTAGATATCGTTACGAAATCTGCTCTTGGCCCTTGAGTTGTCTTTGGACTCTTTCCCGACGGATGATTAAATTAGAAATTTTAAATATTAAAACACTAACATTAAAATGTTTTCATAAACTCGTTTCAATTACTAAATCATAGTCTTCAGTTATAACTGGATTATAACTAAGTTTCTATATATTGTACTAATTACTTATAAGAATGTGTTAATAAACAAGCAGGGTCTTGGTTGTTATGCTTCTGAGGATGGTTAGTTGTTAATCGAAATTTACATCAGCTTAAAATAAAAATATTCGTAGTTAGAGTTTTTAATGTTATTATTTATTAAAAGAGTATTTTAACAAAATTAACAATTGTGTTTAATAGTGTTAAATTTATTTATTTATTTAATAGTTAATCTGGTTATTATATTACAATAAATACATTTAATACAAAAACTATAAAACCAAAATTTAAATCTTTGCATAAAAGTTTGAAATTCTGCGTTAAAACTCAGTTACGATGGTTTAGTCATTCGTTGGCCACTACAAATTACAATATTCTTTTACTAAATTCTAATGAACAGCGATAAAACCACAAAAAAAACAGGATTTCTTCTTTGACCATATTTTATTCCTCGTAGATTCCCACCCTAATGTTAGTTTCCGTTACAAGATTGTAGTTAATAATGTAGCCTTTTTATATTTTTGTAACCAGCTACGTATACTATTAGTATCTTGTATATACATTCAGTTATATGTTACTGGTAACATGTGTAGAGTGAAATTTGTAATTGTTACATTTTCAATTCTCCTTCACATCAGAGAATTTATTTATTTTGCTTGGTTATACAGTATACGAGCGTATATATATATATATATATATATATATATATATATATATATATGTGTGTGTGTGTGTGTGTGTGTGTGTGTGTGTTTGTGTGTGTGTATTTGTTTGTGTGTGTGTGTGTTTGTGTGTGTGTGTGTGTGTGTGTGTGTGTGTGTGTGTGTGTGTGTGTGTGTGTGTGTGTGTGTGTGTGTGTATTGGTCGTATACTTTATAAAAATAAAACCTACATATGAAAAACTTTCTAAATACAAAGAATATAATTTTTTTTAGCAAAACAACTACATATTGCATCACCATCGGTAAAACATTCGACACTGTCCCCCAAACTAGAATTTAAAATCCCCATTTAAAAGGAATTTAGAATAAAAGCCCTTCTCGGGCCGTGGGAGGGGGTGTGCATAGTTACAAGAAACGAAGAATTGTAATTAATTTACAAAGAAATAATCTAAAGCAATTACCCGAAGTCTTCAGCCTACCTCCTCTCTGTAGATCTTGCTTGAATGAATGCTAGTTCCCGGATAAAACCATGTTTATACAGTATTATGTAACTATTTGATGCGTAAATTAAATATATTTTTACATTGCTTAATTTATTCACTATCTAGGTCTGGGTATTAATTAAAGTTACTCAAGGGTCTTAATAAACATAACTGAAGAGAACACAAAACAGGTACTCTTCGCAGTGGGTGGTCTGTAGGATCCTTTACCAATGTATTTGGATTGATTCAATCCTAGCCCCAAAAAATGTAAATAGTTCGTTTTATATCTACTTACGATAACACAACTGAACAAATAGAAATTTTACACTAGACGTTTTGTGAAAGTATTCTGCATTCATATGGTGGAAATATCTACTCACTTCATTTTAAGACATGGCGTGGATAATTGAACTCATTGCCCCAGACTTGCGATTTGGGCGCATACAACAGCGTTGCCTTTTGTGTGTGTGCGTGTGTGTGTGTGTGTGTGAGTTTGTGTTTGTGTGTGTGTGTGTGTGTGTGTGTGTGTGTTTGTGTGTGTAGACCCTCCCCCAGATCATATCCTCAACTTATTCGTCAAAAGGAGATAATAAACTGTCAAGAGGAGGAGCGCTTTAACTGTCAAAAGGAGGAATGGAACTGTCAAGAAGAAGACTTCGACTGTCAAAAGAAGGAATTGAACTGTCAAGAGAAGGACTTCGGCTGTCAAAAGAAGGAATTGAACTGTCAAAAGGTGCATCTAAACTGTCAAAAGGAGATATCAAACTGTCAAGAGGAGGAGGATTTCATTGTCAAAAGGAGGAATTGAACTGTCAAGAGGAGGTCTTCGACAGTCAAAAGGAGGAATTGAACAGTCAAAAGGTGGACTTCGACTGTCAAAAAGGGGAATTGAACTGTCAAGATAAGCACCTTAGTTGTCAAAAGGAGGTATTAAACTGTCAAGAGGAGGAGGACTTCAGCTGTCAAAAGGAAGTACTGAGCTGTTAAAAAGACGGCTTCAACTGTCAAAAAAAAGGAATTGAACTGTCGATAAAAATGCTTCGACGTGATAGTAGTACTACTAATTTATTTTGATTACCACATTATCCTGTTTCGTATAAATTGTATATAGATCGTTTATTTTAACCCTTTTTTGGTATTTATAATTTCAGTTTATAATTTTAATAATTTATCATTTTAAGCTATTGAATTTAGATTTTCGAAAATTTGATCATATTGGGCAGTTTTGAATGTAAGGTAAGGTAGACCCACAATCATAACGTTTTAGGTGGTAGGACAAAACCATATAAATTTATGGTATGGCTAAAACACATATCATTGTATTATAGGACCATAAATTTTTATGTTGAAACAAAGAAATATAATTTTATGGTAAGATCATAAACCATATAGTTTTATGGTAGAACCAAAAGCAATATAAGTTCATGGCATGAATAAAACCATTTAATTATAAAATAAAATCTTCATTATGCCTGCTTTTATGTCTATATTTTACTGAAAGAAGACAGTTATAAAAAATGTAATTTTCATCCATCACTATCGTTACCAATAACTAATAATATCGTTCCGTGTGAGTTGGTTAGGGGTAAAGTACTGGAACCACAAATTTACCACCATATTTACAACCACATAACACGCACGCACACACAAAGTTACTTATGAACTAATACTACCATTAGTAACTAATACACGTCTATTTTTGCACGCACCTACTCCTCCTAGACATTCAAATCTCCTAATTGATCAACAGCGCCATAATGTACAAGTTCAACCTTCAAACTATAATCCACGACTTTATCGTACAGACTTAGGCACTCAATTTCACATCCATTAGACGCTTCCGACACGTCGTCCTTAGCACGTATCAAACTTTATAAATTAAACACTTTTGAAACGCTGCGGGGCACTTCAAACTTGTACCGCTTAATGTATACCTACGCTTTCCAACAAGTTAATGTATATTCGCAATTAAAATTGTCTAGAAACAGAGATACACCAACTCAGTACAGTGTACTGTACTAAGTAACTCATTGTACTGTGTAATATATTGTATAACATTAGATACAAACAATAGAAACATTATATATTTGTTTAATAAAATGTGTCACTAGTTCATGATAATAGCAAGTCACATTAGGTCGATATGAGCCAGAATTTGTAGCAATTATCAGAGATGAAAATGAGTGCAAAGTGGGTGGAAAAATAAAAACATATCATAGAAATTTAATGAAGGGTTTGGGCTGAAATAAAAACCCAAAACATAATACGTAGAAGCTGTTAAATTCTTAGTTGAAGAGATAGATAACAATACAAAAAGATCTATGGTGCGAAGGGCTCCTTGTGTGCCTGAATATTCTATCCAGGATCTTCTCTGACTATAGATGAACCTTAGAGGTAGAGAAAATCCTTAGAATAAAGATGGTAAGAAGAATCTGAAAATAGAAGATATTAAATAAAATAGAACACAGGTTTACAATTAGATTAAAGAAAATATAATGAACATGTCTAATATGGAAGCATTTAGTTGACGTATCTATGTTAAGTAGTGTTTGAGCTGATTGGTCTTGTGGGCTGATTGGTCTTGTGGGCTGATTGGTCTTGTGGGCTGATTGGTCTTGTGGATAGATCTAATGGTATTGTAAGCTGAGTGGTCTTGTGGATAGTGCTTGTGGTCTTGTGGCCTTAGTGGTCTAGTGGATAGAGCTTGTAGTATTGCAAGCTGAGTGGCCTTATGGATAGAGCGTATTGTATTGTAAGGTGAGTTGTCTTGTGGATTTAGCGTGTGGAATTATAAGCTTAGTAGTCTTGTGGATAGAGCTTGTGGTATTACTCGTATAAGCTGAGTGGTCTTGTGGATAGAGTTTGTGTTATTATAAGCTTAGTGGTCTTGTGGATAGAGCTTGTGGTATTGTAAGGTGAGTGGTCTTGGGGATAGAGCTTGTGGTCTTGTGAGCTGAGTGGTTTTGTGGATAGAGCTTGTGGTATTGTAAGATGAGTGGTCTTGTTGATAGAGTCTGCGGTCTAGTGAGCTGAGTGGTGTAGCAAGCTGAGTGGTCTTCTGGATAGAGCTTGTGGTATTGTAAGCTTAGTGGTATTGTGGCTAGAGCTTGTGGTCTTGTGAGCTGAGTGGACTTGTAAATAGAGCGTGTGGTATTATAAGCTTAGTGGTCTTGTGAGCTGAGTTGTCTTATGGATAGAGCTTGAGGGAATTGTAAGCTGATTGGTCTTCTGGATAGACCCTGTGGTCTGGTGAGCTGAGTGGTCTTGTGGATAGAGCATGTGGTATTGTAAGGTGAGTGGTCTTGGGGATAAAGCTTGTGGTCTTTTGAGCTGAGTAGTTTTGTAGATAGAGCTTGTGATATTGTAAGCTAAGTAGTCTTGTGACCTTAATGGTCTTGCTGATAGAGCTTGTGAATTGTGCTGAGTGGTCTTGTGGATCAAGTGCCTTTGTGGATAGAGCTTGTCTACTATTCTAATAGTCCTTAGTTCGATACATTGTTGCGCTAATGAATTTGTGCGTGTCTGTTTAGTTCCTAGCTAGACTAGGTTTGTTAAAATGAATATTTTGGAAAATTACTGACGGTTAAAGCCCGTAATCTTCCTTCAATACCTGAGTAAGACATCTCTGGCTGGTTAATTTTATATTATTATAATGCTGTTCGAGCAGACATTATTAGAAATAGAGAAAACCAAGTGAAAGAAGAATATGTCACGTGAGAGCCCTGATGAAGAAAGATATACATCAAAGATGGAACAGAGTACTTATATACAGACTTAATATCACACACACACACACACACAAAAGGATGCCAATGCAATAAGTCCTGTATTGAGAGCTTTAAAGAACAAAACGGTTGACTAATAAAACTAATTGAAATTCTTCGGAATAAAATTTGAAGAGTTTTGTTAATGCTCTAATATTAAAGTACAAATTTAAATTGTTCTTACTTAATGCATCGTTCATTTGTTTGAAGCATTCCAGAATAAAATAAATCACACCTGTCCAACGCCATTTTGTTTTGTTTTAAGTTTTAGATTATTTGACTAATATTGACAAAGAAAGTTAGTGAAGGATGTGAATATTGGTAGGGTTAGGATAGGAGATATTGTGATATCACTTGCAGAGTCCCTCACCTGAAATATACACCCTCTCTGTCGAACTCAAGAAAGGTGTCCCAGCTACACTCAATCGTTAGAAAGACAAGGATGGGATATGAAAATAAATATTAATAAATTTGTAGTGTTTTATGGCTCCGTATATTATATTTTAATTTTAAATTAATTAAATTTTAATTGTATAACTCTGGTTTTTCATAATATTTCTGTTTCTAACTCTAAGTTATTTCATATTGTAATTAGTTAATTTATGTTTAAATACTAAAATGAAATTATTTGTCTAGATGAACAATTTTTTGTACTTCAGTATTCATACCAAGTATTAGTTATAAGTATGAATGTTTAATCATTTTTTATGTGACTACTGTATTTATACAAAGTAGTAATTTGTGTGCTAAAAGTATTCTTTATCATTAGGAACTCTTTATTTATTATAATAAATCTAAGCGTCCATTATTTGTTATATGTCTGATGTTAAGGATCTAGTTATCGAAACATCTCCGTAGCAGAATACAATATTATAGTTGACTCACGAAACACATGGCACTTTAAATTCTATTATTAAAATTAAATGGGCTAAGAGAAAGACAAAATAAGGGCCTGGTTTGGGAAGAGGTTGAAAATATGGGATAGAGTGGTGAGCGTCGCTCACCTGAAATAAACATGTTCTAAAATGGGATGAAGAGAGGTTTCTATCCGTTCTACTGTTAGAAGGGAAAAGGTATGAAAGAACAAATGTAATTAGATTGGACTAAATATACACGACATAATAATAGCATTGTTTTACTATTGATAATACTAAAGTCTATAAGCCACCTCTTTAAGTTAAGGACATTCATTTCACAATCACTTTATTTTTCTTACTAGGCCCTTCATCACATTCCTCCATACGTTCTAGTCAATGTAAAAAAATAAAAAGACGTCCATGGTACGTTTCTTTAAAGTAACTTATGGAATATTCATCAGTTCAAATAAACATTACAAAAACCTTTTGGTGGATTATAATCGGTTGCAAACATTTTTTGAACGCATATGCTTATGCTCTACGGACTAGGCATAAATTTCAATATGCGGTATCTTAATCTATATATAAGTAAAGTCAAATGTTTATAAATGATACAAAGCTGTTTCATCGCTTCAGGTATGGACTTAAACGTCTGGGAAGTATTGGATTTAAAGCAAGTAGGTAATCCTTTAGGGCCTTGATTAGAAGTAGGTACGTCCTACTGTATAAGTTGTCATATTTACCCCGTATCTTCTACCGGGATATGTTATGGCATTAGCTCAATCCTAGCCTTATATTTACAACCCTCTCCTATCATTCGAAGGGGGTATTAACCATACTGGCAGTACGCCTTCAAACTATAGACAACCAAATCAATCACACTTTAATGTATGTCGTCGAAACCTCCAGACTAATTCATTTAAACTTCAAAAAAGCCTATAATTCTAAGTCGAAACATATTTTATAATTTTCATGAGTAGATAGACCTCGGCGAGATGATGGTTTTCTGTGAAACCTTAAGTAAAAACATTTTGTAATTTTTAGAAAAGATGACTCGGCGAGATGATGATTTTTTTGTAACATTCTACGTCCAAACGTATTTTGTATTTTTCAGGAGAAGATGGACCTCGGCGAGATGATGAATTCTTTGTAACATTCTTTGTCTAAACATATTTTGTCATTTTCAGGAGTAGATGAACGTCGGCGAGACGATGAATTCTTTGTAACGTTTTACGTCTAACCATATTTAGTAACTTTCAGGATTAAATGAACCTCGGCGAGATGGCGAATTCTTTGTAATATTCTACGTCTAACCATTTTTCTAATTTTCAGGAGAAGATAAACCTTGACGAGATAATAAATTCATTGTAACATTCCACGTCTAAACATATTTTGTAATGTTCAGGAGAAGATGGACCTCGGCGAGATGATGATTTCTCTGTGCTACCTGCCTAAAGCCGGTCGTCTGACTGTGACCATTGTGAAAGGACGAAATCTGAAAGCGATGGACATAACCGGGGCCTCCGGTAAGCATTTCTTTGGATTTTCATTTTATATTGAAAAAGAAAAATTAACGTTAACGCCTTTTTAGCCTGCGTAAGATTTCAGGGCGTCAGATTTACTGTGAATTAAGTGAAAAATGATTTAATACAACGGTTGTATTTTATTTTATAGGCTATTATATTGTAGAACAGTTTTTAACATGCATGTTACGTTTTTTTATTTATTTTACATACATTATTTAGAATTTAGTATTCAATAACACCACAGTTTAAAAAATAAATCAATTTATATTTCAATAAAGCTTACGGCAATTAACTTAATATAATGGTAAATAATTATATAATTTCCGCCTAGTTTTTTAAAATAAAAACTTCTTTAGGCTCGTCTGACAATTCGTTTCAGATCCTTACGTGAAAGTGTACCTTGTGTGCGAAGAGAAGAGGCTACGGAAGAAGAGGACCAGCGTGAAGAGATCTACATTGAACCCTACCTATAACGAGGCTCTCACGTTCGATGTGCCCGCTTCTAATATCGACAACGTCAGCCTGATTGTTAAAGTAATCGATTATGACAGGTGAGATAAAGTTCACCTATCGGTACATTTCTTAACAGATGTCTCCAATGAAATGTTTCTTTTATGGAGCACACTTGTTACTTTAAGCGCCACTCTTTAAGAACATATGTTGAGTCACAACGGGCCCTGTCATTATATTATATAAGTAGGTATAATATTAACGAAAACATTCATTATTTGTGTACAATGTACGAGATATATTGCACCACCATATCCTTCTATATTCACTTATTACATTCTTTATATTAGTTCAAATTCTTCTGGTATATATTTTGTAAACATTTTCAATCATTAATAAAATACGTTTTTATTCATCCAATCAAGTTCAAAAGATTTTGTTTAACCTATAGTTGATAAAAAGTGATGTTAATATAGGTTTTCCAAATATTTATTCAATAATTAAAATATAAAAATTTGGGGGTTCTAGGTTGGATTCAAACTGATTATCTTCATGTTCAAAGCAGAGCGCTTTTTGGCACTGAGCTAACTTTTTATAGCTAGAAAAGAAATTCACATAGATCTATTCGAAAAACCTCTATTGTATAACCCTAAATTGATGCCATGTTTACAATACAATATCAAAAATAATGCTCTAGGTTAAAAATGAATGAAATAAACAAAATGGATTAATGGTAGCCTATCAAACCCTGCTACACAAATGTACAATGGGAAAGGAGAGCGAAAAGAAACTACGACACAATGTAAGCGACGAAAAAAGTAAGCGTATAAATAAAAACAAATAAAAATAACAGTCCAAAACCAAACATAGAAAAGAAAATGGAAAAGAAAGAAAATTCGCTTTCTATTTTGTGACTTAATATTGTTATTGTGACATATGTATAATACATATTTATATTAATTGTAATTATAAAATAAAAAGAAACTGAAAATATTCCCTTGTTGATTTAAGTAGGAATTGTCTTTTAAACAAAATTTTGTGTTACCTGTTTTCTGTATAAAAATATAATTATAAAAAGTATTCACTATCGTAAAGATAAGATCGTAAAAACATCTCGTATATTTGTAGATTTAAGAGAATATCTGTGGTTCATTTGCTTGAACTGTGGAGGAATTGAACCGTAGAACAGGTGGTGCCGGTGGCAGCGAATATTCAAGCGGTGAGTTCTCTTAACGCTCGAAGAGAACGCTTATAGATTGCGTCGGAACTGGTTGTAGAGCTCATTCGTCCGAAAAGTGTTCCTACGGATTTTTCCGCACGGTAGCTGTCAATTAGAACTTAAACTTGGGACATAGGACAAGGATGGTGTATATGCAGAGTTATCCATCGTTGGAGCTACGTAAGAGACGGAGGTTGACCCAGACGAAATATCAACGATGAGCACAACTGACCTAAGTGAAGAGGCTATAAGGGGCGTTGTTATGAAGCAACGGCAAGATTGCATTGCAATCATCGCTGGGTAGACTGAGAGGGAGAGAAGAAAGGATATAAGACGGAATGAAAGCACAGCTGGTTGGTAGGTTCAAATGGAAGGCTTCCGGCTAACTGGAAGGATGCGATAGGTCCAAGTCGGTACTTGGAGAGATCAGATAAGGTGTGTATATATGCAACTTCCATACCAGAAAGGGCACTACGAGATCGTGAGGCAAGCCCTACCAGTTATACCTGGTAGATACGCGTTTGAGGAATATTTCTGGGGGGAGGGGGTTAACAAGTTTGGCCTCACCAGAATTTTAAAATCATCCTTGCCCACCTACCTGGGGAGGTTACAACCCTTAAAATAAAACCTTATTGCAATTATAGAAACTTATATTTTAAACTCGGTATTAGTAAAATATAGATAAGCGTATTATTTCGTAATTTTTCATGACACTTGATCTTAATTCAGTGTTTTCAAATATTAGTTCATAAATTAAATTAAATTTATTAATTTTAGTTTTATATGAGAGAAAAACCTTTCACAAAAGGGAAAAGGTGTATAATATGTTTATTTCGTCCCATTCTGTCTAAAATACGTGACAACATATGATTTCTTAAAACAGGTGATTTTATGTTACTGCCTATGTGGTAGAACAGCTGTTTTAACGCATAAGCTATGTTACCTTATTTATAATCATTGCATTTACCTAAATAAAAAAATTCTAAAATAATTTTTTTGTAGTAGATATTACCTGTTTTATTTATCAGTTTACTTTTACTTAATTTTTTTTATTTTTTACTTTTGCTACTAGAATCGGATCCGATGAACTCATGGGATGCATCGCCATTGGGTCAAGCTTCATCGGCGTCGGCCGCGACCACTGGCTGAAAATGTTGGACAATCCCCGACGCAACGTCACACAATGGTATCCATTACTGGAATCTGTCCCAGGCAACTTGGAGGCTTCTTTCTCTATCAAACCAGTCAGCCTGAGCTGTCTTAATGGCAGGTATGTGTGAGTTATATCACGTTAGATACAAATCGATTAAACAAGTTATGGGTTTCTCCAAGGTTAAGTTTCCTGCCTGTTCCATTCTTTCTGCTTCATGTTTTCTGATTTGCCTCACTACATGATCAGTATACCCAATGCAATCTTTTGGTTTTGTCTTCTTTGTCAAAGATTTCGACTATTTGCCATCCCATTGTCAAGTACTTTCTTATACAATGCACTATAAAATGTATTACCCCTTCTTCATCGGTGACAGTATTTTACATTATTCACCCACCTTTGTAGATCTTAACGTTTAATACATTTATCTTTTCTTACTTTTCTTCAGATCCCAATTTTTGAAATGAGAGCTTTTATAGCGATGCCTTCAAAAACTTATTAGGTGGACATAACCATGCAACTTCGCGTCAGAATAACTTCCGTCAGGTTACGCTACGTGTCACCTCAAAGTGAAGTAAATAATAACATATGATTTCATTCAACAGCTGAATTTATGTTGAAGGTTATGTTGTAGAACAGCTGTTTAACACGCAGGTTATGTTACGTTAATTATTGAACATTGTAAAGGCAATAGATTATTATTAAATATCGATACAAATAAATCAGTATAAAGATAATAATAAGTTATGTGTTTTTAAAACCAATTTTTGAAATGAAAACATTCTTATGGGAACCTGATAACAAATGTTTAGGTAATTTCTCCTTAAGCAAAATTAAATTGATTTTCAATTCAAAATGTCTGCAGACGTGGCTATAACGTTTTGACTTTTATCGGGGCTCCTCCGAGTCCCACAACCTAATTTATTTTAATAATTTGGTTTATAAACCACATAAATACTAGTTTTTACAATAAATACTGCATCTTTTCACAAAATGCTCGGAAAAGTATTTTCATTTTATAAGAAACTTTTTTATGACACTTTTTTTTGATTTTTCGATCTATTTACTAGGCAACCTTCCATACCAACCACTTGTTCAACTCTCTTTACCCTGATTTAAAGACTTAACCCTGGTATTACAAATGACAGCTCAGTGAGTTTAACTAAACAAGGCAAAGCACAAAATGAAAACTCAGTTTCCAAAAAAAAATCTTTTTATTAAACCGTCTAGATTCGTTGACAATGTTGCTGGACTTGCACTCTTTTAAGTCTTACATCAGTGTAAGTCCAGCACGGATGATATTTTAACCGAAAGTAGATTGTTAAGAAAATTGATTTTCAAGGATTACAGAGTGTTAGATTTGGGTTTTGTTTCTGAGTTTTCCAAACTGTTTCTCTATTTCCCTTCTCGTGATAGTTAATTTTATTAAAACCCATTAAAAATTGTATTTTATTGCCGAATCCATCTTGTTCAATCCTCGAGATATAATTTTCCAAATGTATTAATCTTTATATATTAGCAAGAATCCCATAGCCTCTAATGCTATACATTTCCCGTCTGATGTCACTTTACTTTCTTTTAACTGGTTTTCTCTCTCTAGCTTTCCTCTGATGTTGCTTACACCATCCTATTACATGTTTTTTTAAAATTTTAGTTTCATCATTATGGATTTAATTTTTAAAAATTGATATTCTGGTCAATCTTTTATTTCGCAACTTTTTTAACAACCATTTGATTTTGGTCTCATCACAAATAACAAGATGGCTGTGGGTTTGAACTGCATACACCTGTCGTCTTGGACTCTAAAATATAACCTCAAAAACTCCTTTTCCAAAACTGAAACTAAATTTTTATCTGTGAGTGCCAAAGTTTCCATATGTTTCCGAAACTTCAATTCGTTGTTTCTTGCAGAGCTTTGAAATCTCTGAGTATTTTAATTATGTATAAACGATTCTGTAATACCTAATCAACCAACATCTGTTAACACTTCTGTAACCCTGTTATTTCGTTTTTACCTTAGCGCCTACATATAAACGATTCTGTAAAGCCTAATCTAACCAAAACCTGTAAACACTTCTGCAACCCTCTTATTACGCCTACGTATAAAAGATTCTGTAAAACCTAATCTAACCAAAACCTGTTAACACTTCTGCAACCCTGTTATTTCGTTTAACCTCTATATTTAAATACTTTTCGACAGGACACAACGGCAGTATCAGAGACACCTTTCCGAAAATCAGTAATTCGTATTCACTGGAAGTCGATATTTCCACAACCACGAGATATTTGCTTTGTGTCAACATTCTACCTTTAGATCTGAAGAAAAAGTAAGATGTTTAGCAGATGTAAAGAGTACGATGATTCTCTGCTTCATCGTCATATTCTCTATTTACCCAGAAGTGCTTTTATAACCGACGAAAGAACCTGAGCCTTCTCTCTTAAGCATGCAATCTCCTGTAAAGTGATCATTCCATTTCTTCGACTTTTTATGTATTGAATTTTATCAACTAAATTATTTTTCTCTCTATTTACATTTTGTAAAACAACTTTTTAATAAAGGGTAAACGCTTTACTATGATATCTTTCACTTTACCCTGGCCGTTTATGACACCAGTATTTTCTAACATAGGTATCACTATTCTGAACACCAGTACCTTCTTCATAATATAAATACCTTATTCAAACCATCAGTTTCTTCTTCATAACACCAGTACCTTCTTCATAACACAAATACCTTATTCATAAGACATTAAGTTCTCCATAACACCAATACCTTCTTTATAACACCAGTACTTTCTTTATAAAATTAGTTTAATATGTTGTTGACACCAGTACCTTCTTTATAACACAAATACCTTCTTAAAACCAACAGTACCATCTTCATGACACCAGTACCTTTTTCGTAACCCCTATACTTTCATCATAACAACAGTAATTCATGACATCAGTACCTTCTTCAAATTATCAATCCCTTTTTCTTAACAACTTCCTCATATAACCAGTACCTTCTTCGTAAAACCAGTACCTTCTTTATAACATCAATTTCTTCTTCATAACACCAGTACTCTCTTTATAAAATTAGTTTAATATTTTTTTGTCACAAGTACCTTCTTTATAACACAAATACCTTCTTAAAACCAAAAGTACCTTCTTCATAACACCAGTATCTTCTTCGTAGCCCCAATACTTTCATCATAACACCAGTAATTCACGACACCAGTACCTTCACCATAATATCAATCCTTTTTTCCTAACGCCTTTCTCATATTACCACTATTTTCTTCGTAACAACATCTCTTTCTTTATACCATGACTACCTATTTAATAACAACACCAATACATTATTCATAACACCAATTCTTATTTAGTAACACTTTCCTCAAAAAACAGCGCTTTCTTCATAACACCAGTACTTCATCATAACAACATATTTCAACTTCTTTATTACACCTGTAACTTCTTCATACCACTAATACCTTATTCATAACATCAGTAACGAATATATAACACAATACGTTCTTCATAACACCAGTAACCTTTTCATAATACCAGTGCCTTTTCATTACATCAGTTTTTTTATAACACCAGTACCTTTTCCACAACCCCAGTACCTTTTCCATTACTTCTTACGTCTTGCTGCGGACGTCCAGGGTCATGTGACTCCGATGGTCCAATGTCCATAATAAGTTGCTGCAGCCAAGGTCCAAAAACTGTTTATCGATCAATATTGTTTTGATGTATCCCAGGCTCTCAGCGCAGACAGCAGAGCTGCTCTTGGTGGAATTGGTGAGGAGCATCGAAGGAGGATATGGTCTAGAGTCTCCTCCTCTTTTCTACAGTTAGGGCAGAGTGGAAATTCACTCAGATTAAATCTGAAGAGAGAGGTCTCAGTCACAATGTGTCCGATTCTTGCTCGTGCTGCAAAGACTGCTGTAAATCTAGGAACCCCTTGATACATTTCCAAATCATTTAGTTCTTTTTGAATGTCATAGAGGTTTCTACCTTTGGTTTCTTCTCTCCAACGGTGGATCCATTTCCTTCTAACTGATGTTTTCACAGCATTTCGTTACAGAGTACTGTGGTAAGAAGACTGCTTGTCTTCCGCTGCTTGTTTGGCGATTGTATCTACTTTTTCATTGTCGTCGATGTCGCAGTGTGAAGGGATCCAGAGCTGTATTTGTTTCTCATCTTTGCTAAGAGTGTTGAGTAAATTTGTTATTTCTTCTAGTCGGAATGAGTAGCTTCCTGGTTTCCGGTTCTCTATCATGTGCAAGGCGGTCTTGTAGTCAGTGAATATACAGAACTTCTCTGCTCGTAGCTGAAGGCAGTTTACCAAGACTGCATTTATTGTCAGCAACTCTGCATCGACACTGGAGGATGCATTTGCTGGTATGTAATATTCTTCTTTGGTGAAGTGGTTATAGTAGCCTGCTCCTGACTTATCTTGGACTAGATCTACCGACCCATCGGTGTAGATTTGAACGGAGTCAGGGTACAGATTCTGAATCATTTCCAGTGACTCTCGCCGAAGTGCCTTCTGGGGGTCTTCTTTAGTAAGGCAAGAAGAGGGTTTAGAGTTACCATTATTTCATTCTGCTTCCAAGGGGGTTCGTGGTTGCAGACCGGGATTTCCTCTGGAGTCTCATAGTCTCAGAAGGCATTTCAGCAGCAAGCAAGTTGATACTGTGAGTGTATCATTGTCTTGTAGTCGTTTCTTTTAAAGAGTGTAGTGGATGGGTTATGTGTAGTGAGAGGGTTTTTAGATGTTTATTCCTCCTGATCTTTGTTCTTCTAGCAGTAAATCTATGGGTTCTATTGATAATTCTATTTCATTGCTGCAATGGGATTGATTTTGGGACAGCCTAGGCAAATTCTTAAGGCAGCCGATTGAATCACTTGAAGTTTTTTAATGTGAGTTGCTGCGGCTTCTCTCCAGACCTCACTGCAATAGGTCAGTTTTGTTCTTACAAAGGTAAAATGTTCTCAAGCATATGGTGTTAGCGCCCCATTGTCGGCTTGCGACTACTTTGATTGAATTGAGACGTTTGCTACAAGCTTGAACAGTTTTTTCAATATGATTTTTCCACCTCAGCTTTTTATGAAGCAGTACTCCTAGCAGCTTAGGGCAGTGGTTATATTGAAGATTTATGTTATTCAGTTTTAGTTTGGGTTTGTAGTCGGCTAGAGTATTCCTTCTTGTAAATATTGCACATTCTGACTTTTCTGCAGAGATTTTCAGGGACCACTTTTTGCACCAGTTCGAGACTCGGTCCAGGGCCATCTACATTGCCTGGTAAGCTCTGTCCGGATCTCTATGTGAGACGAAAAGCGTTACATCATCAGCATAGGAGACGCACTCGACTCCCGGAGGTAGGTCGGATGCAATGTCATGTATTGCAATATTAAACAGTGTTGCACTTAAAACTGCTCCTTGAGGGGTTCCGTTTTCTATCTCAGCACTTGTTGATTCTTGGCCATTGACCGATGTTTGGATTGTTTGACCGTTCAAGAAATTCGTTAGATACTTCAGCATGTTTCCCATTATGCCAAGCGTCATGCATTTTAACAAGATAGTGGTGTGGGGTGTCCTGTCAAAAGCAGATTCAAAGTCTAGGAGGACAACTACGGCTAGTTCTTTTTTCTCAAAGCCAGCATAGATGTTGTTTGTTAAGTATATTATGGCATCGTTAGTGCATCTCTGTTTTCTGTAACCATATTGTGATTGGTCTAGTAGGTAGTATTTTTCTAGTCTCCACGTTAGTCGATTGTTCACCATGCGTTCGAGCAATTTGCCAAACCAGATGTGAGAACAATTGGGCAATATGACTTCATTTGGGACTTGTCTTTAGATGGTTTTAGGATTGGTACAATTAGTGCTGTTTTCCATTTTTCTGGGATATTTCCCTTGTGCCAAATTTCATTGAATGCGTTTAGTATATTAGTAAGCATCTCTTCTGAGCTATGTTGGATCATTCTGTTATGGATTACATCTAGTCAGGAAGTCAAGACCTTCAATCTGGATACTTCATTTCTCAGTTCCCATATGTTGAAGGGTACGTTCGCAGGGTCTTCCAGGCGGTACAGTTCTTCGACTTGGGAAATTAATTGCTTTTCTTTAGTAGTGAGCTTTTTGGGCCAAAAGATTTTCTTTCCAGCCCTGTTCTTGAAAAACAAGTTAAAAGTTTCCGCTTTTGTTTTGTCATCCTCTAACCACTCTCCAGCTTCACTTTGTATCTGGCTGATCTTTTGGCCAGTATTACCTTCGATTGATTTAAGCTTTTTCCAGACTGTACTGGATGGAGTGTTTGCATTTTCAAGCCCACAAAATCTCTCCAAGGTTTTCTTTTCTCTTAGTATATTTACGTCACAGGATGGCGTTGCATCTGTTGTATTCTTGCCTGTACTCTTTGGTTCTCTGCACCTTCCATCTTCTTCTAGCCCTTTGTCGATTTTTTCTAATTTGGTTGATTTTCTCTGACCACCAGCTATTTTTAAATTTGTGTTCTCTTCTTGGTTTCTTTTTGGGGTTGGTATGGTCAGCTGCTTGAAGAAGTTTTATTTCTAGAAGTTCTGGTGTGTGTTGTATTATCTCGCTTGCTCTAGTTTTTTCTGTGAAAGCACTCCAGTCAGCTTTTGAAGTATTGTAATTATTGCTTATGACAGATGGGTTCTGAACTAGATTTCTTGAGATAGAAAGTTCTAAGTATATTGGTAAGTGATCACTTCCTAGACCTTCCACGACGTACCAATTTGTTACCCTTTTCTCGATTATTGGTGAGGACAGTGTCAAATCTCCTTAGATTGTGTCAAATCTCCTAGAATCTGCTTAGAGTTCCTGTTGAGGGTGACTGGTATGTGGTCTCTTTGTTTTGGTTCAGCAGAAGTATGTTTTGGGCTTGAATCCGTTTGAACAGTTGAGGGGCGTTTTTATAACACCAGTACTTTTTTCATAACATAAATTCTTCTTCCATAACACCAGTACCTTTTTTATAACATCAGTTCCTTTTTCATGACACTTCTTCATAACACTAGAAGAGATTGGTATACCTATACATCACGTCCCGTTGCTGCCCAGAATATAATTTCCTTTCTTTAAATTTACAGGGGAGACATATCTTCTTCTTCTAGTTGTTATGTTTCCTCAAGAAGGCTGGAATTCCTCGTTCACTTTACAGATTGCCTAATAGCCAATTTTACTATCCAATATAAGGCTTATAAAGTACTACAATATTATTAGTAATATGTTTCCAGTATTTACTATTTAGTTTAGCGAGAGAGCCAAGCCTATCTTCCTTCCTTTCCTCTTGATCTTCCTGCCGCCTAAGGCTTCCAAAGGTCATAGCTTCTTTGGCTGTACTGTGGTCTGTTTTCTTGTTGCAGATGAAGGAAGCGCCGATTCCGACTATTTACCTGCTAACGAGAGGTTCGGGTTCTTCATGATGGAGGCTAACCTTGGTTGCTCAAGACAATAGCTGATGGTTGTGCTTCGTTTACCCCTTGGTGTGTCTACCCTTAGGCTGACGTAGCGTATTTGTTGTACAGCCCCCGACTTCCCTAGGAAACCTATATATGTTGTGAATGTATCCATTTAGTAAAGTAGAATTCTCTTTGACTTTCTAGTTCCCTGATACTTCTTGGAGGTACTCTGATCTTTTAAAGTAAATTGTATTGGACCTTTCAGTGTAGGTGTGTTCGCATATGTTACAAGATATATTAAAAATTATTCTAAAACACTACTACAAGATATTCTAAATCTGACACTCTGAAGCTGTTGTAATTATTGTTTCCTGATATTTACATCAATGAGAAGTAATATTGTGTATTATAATGAAGCATGGTCACCAGACATAACATTGTAACACGTTCCTTCGACGAGAGACTCGACACCCTTAACCTAGACTTATTTAAAAAAACGGGGAAGCGTATTGTCTGACATTATTGCTACCACTTTAAATACTATCAGCAGTCACAGTCATGCTTCCATCTTTTGTCTCTTCCGTGTAAATTAATTCGTTTTTATCTTTCTGTTTTCTGAAAACATGCAAAAGAAAATGTTTTACCGATTCTTAAAACTATGCGCCCTTTATTCTCAAAATGTCAAAATACATTTAGGTTACAAAATTACGGTTTTTTCGATAAACCAATCTTTGTAGGGAGAGGGATTTAACTACCCCTATCCACTCTCTTGAAATTTTCACACACACACACACACGAGCACGCACGCACATTATCTCTCTCACACACACACACACGAGCACGTACGCACAGTATCACACACATGTAAACACACAGTCTCTCTCTCCCTCTCACAAACATACACACACACACACACATACACTATCTTTCTCTCTCTCACACACACATAGACACGCACACAACATACACACTCACAAGTGAACGATTACACACACACGCGCGCGCGCACGCGCGAACATTCACACATAAACGCTGAAGACAAGCAGTCGTTCGTGGAAGAGAGATTCCAATTTAAATATACTGAAAAAATACCAAAATTTTGCCCTGAATAAATTTTTATTACAGAATTCTGTTACAAGAACTATTTTCAGGTACTTAATGTCTATCCTGCAGGACAATTTGATGTTTTTAGAGCGAATATCCACGAGCAAGCTAGAATACTATATAATATATTGTGAAGACCCTAAAACGCAACACATGTGTGTGAAAGATGTGAAATTCTAAATCTATCATTTCAATCCAAATTTAAGTTCTACAAGTTATTCTAAAAAATTTAAAAATAAAACAGAGCGTTACAGTCGATAAATAGTATATTAAATAGTATATTTAAATACGTATTTAAATTATAATAGTATCTCGTTCCCCAGTTTAAGGTTATGTTTAAGGTTCTGATTCGAAAACCCTAATTGTATATACTTTGTGTAGGCATTGAGTAACAGTTGTACAGGATGTCATCTTCTGTAATGTAAATAAAATAGTATTTATAACTGACATTTCGTCGTATCTAAACTGTCCAAATTAACGCGCGATATGACGCATTGTATTACTTTTGTAAATAAGAAACTTCCTGCAGATAACTTGAGCATCTGTGATGTCCTTGCGAGGCATAGTTACTCGATGCCGTTAGGGTTTCTTGTTCAATGTAGAAACATTATTGTCTGGGTAATGATAGTTTTCTTGAAACATCCCCTATAGTGTTGTAATGTAAAATTTAAATTTGTTTTTTATATAACACTTTTATTGACATTAATTAAAGTGTTAATTATTTAGGTATTTAATTTATAAATTTAAGTAAGCGTTTAATTAATTATTTAATTATTTAATTTTTATTGTAAGTAGGCCTATTTAAAATAATAAACCTAATTGAAAAAATAACATTACACCAGTAAAAAACCTGCAACATAATGGAAGCCATGGACTTTGTAACTGCAAGGTTATGGTTTTGCAGGAGTTTTCTAGAAAGTAGAGTAAACTTGTCGATCAGAATAGTAATGACTTGGTATCATTTAAGGCTTGATCTAGCTCAATGCACAATTTAAAGCCTTTCAAGGGACAATAAATATATGAAATGTAACATATAAACTCGTAGAGTTCCCCCTGAATGTTTGAGTGGCATCGTGCGGAGAGGACTTAGTTCCTGGTCACAGATATATTGCCATTGCAAGGCAATGCCATCTAGATTAATGTTTACTTTAAAATACGGATGTTCCCAAACACTAATATCAATGTTACATGTATGGTAGATGTAGGACATATTGTATCTTTCTCTGTATATAAATATATTTATATATCTGTGTATAAATTTGTGTATAGTGTTTGCAAAATATGTACAGTATTTGTGTAATGCTATTTCATAGCTTTGCCATTTGTGTATAGTGTTTGCAAAATATGTACAGTATTTGTGTAATGCTGTTTCACAGCTTTGCCATTTGTGTATAGTGTTTGCAAAATATGTACAGTATTTGTGTAATGCTGTTTCACAGCTTTGCCATTTTATTCATATTTCATAATTATAATATTGTTTTATACATATATACATATATATAAAGTTTATTTTATATATATTTAATTCATTTTCAGACTTATGTACTGAATTTACTCAGACAAAAAGGATTGCGAACGAAAGGTTAGAAATGCACGTTTTCCAAATAAGAAAAACTATATTTAGGTACACAACTACCACAAGCATCTATGCAGTTCTCTCATAAAGATGTTATTCATTGCCCTAGTCGGGAAAATATCAATTATTTTATGGCATATCTAGAGTTCCGGGCTCAGGCTACGTCTGTTATGTTGTACATTCGTGCCCAGTGTAATCATTCAGTACGAGAGAGACGTTCGTAGCAGTAACTTACGATAGTTTACTCTCTTATCCGCATTATAGTCAGTAATTATTCTTCGTAAGTCTATGAATAGTTACAGAAATAGCAACACTGTCTATGCATCTCTAAGCTATTCGCAAAATACAATTAAAATAACCGGTTAATTTCCGCCCTTATCAGTAGAATACTGCAGCAATGTCTACATGCGGAAATTTTAACGCTGCGGAGATTTCTCGAAGAATACTAAACATTTCATTATATAAGGTGATCTTTGTAGTGAAGCTTTGAAGTTACTTATTTAGAGTTTCCTTCAGCTTCCTCAGGGCAGTATTGTCTCACGTTATGAATATGAAAATCAGCCCTTGTTTGTTTTATGAGATTCTATCGGTATTACAATTCGACTCGTCCATGATAGGGCATCAGAGCATAAAAAAACGTACAGCTTAGGCCGTGACTGGGAAGGGTTGCCGATGACCAGAGGGGAGATGGACTACTAGGAGAAAAGAAGACAGATTTCTTGGTACTCATTGCCCCAATCGTGAAAATATCAGTTGTTCTAGGGCGTGTCCAGAGGTCCGGGATCAGGCTACATCTGTAAGACTGCATTTGTTTACCCAGTGTAATGACTTTGTAATAATAGACTATTTATGGTGGTTTGTACTCTATGACGTACGATAATACCAACTCTTACGCGTATCTATATTTATTCTTCCTAAGTTAATGAGCTCCCTATTCATGTAGATATTTATAACTACAATTTTTATTCGCTATTTCAGGCTTCATCGTGTATTTGCACTACTTTATACGGACTAACATTTGGAAAACATGCCTTCGTTCGCTTTAATAAACAAATTTTAATTGTAAATGTCTCCAATAGAATATACTGCTTGTTTAACAGGGTTGGTTTGTACAATTAATGTTCACTTTATAAATATACACTAATTTCTACTTAATTGTATGTTTTCTACTCGAATGTTTTGTAGATTTAGTTTGGCCTATCAGTGTATTGTGCTTACATCTTCCTCAAGATGTGGTCTATGTGCCTAATGTATTCATGTGTCATTAAATTTTGTTGTATATTGTATTTCGGTGACGTCAGAAATATTTCTCTTTTGTAAATAGTTTTTATGAAATATTTTCAAGTGAACATTTTCACTTTGATGAACGCTTTAAAAGGCTCAGCTGTGTAAAGTTTCAAATATTACAATAAATAGCACATCCTCTAGTTTTTGTAATATTCTGCAAAGAAATACTTTTAGAGTGTGTTATTATATTTTTTTAAATATGTACCGTAAATTATTAACGAAATATATTTAACGTCTTCGCAGAGGTTGTATTTCTTGGGTTTTTCGCGTGATTATTATGGGTTACCCATTATTATCATTTAACTCTTGATAAGGCGTTTCGGATGACTCAGAACGTTTTGTTTTCTAAAGTTCTGACTGAATCCTCCGAAACTGTTACCAAGAGTATAAACAGCATATAAACCTATACTGTAACAATTCACCATATTCACTGTATTATGTTTTTATTAGAGGCTATTATTGAATACAAAGAAAACTAGGGTGTGTAGAAATTATACATAAGTTACCGCCAATTAACAGTAAAATGAACTGAAAAAGGATTTTGTTCTTGATGAGATTTGAACTCTCTAAAATGACAGGCCTAAATTAATGACTTCAAGATAAATACATATATGAAACATTTTTATCTCGATATAAACTCTACATATCGATTAAGCCAGAAATGGCTTTAAAAGGTGTGACACAATATAATCTATTGGATAGTGTAATCGATTTTAGTCAGTTGGGAATGTACATTCTCTTGAAATGTTTTATAAAGATTTTAATTATGTGCGTTAAATCTTCCTACTTAGAGACTTGTTTATTGGATCACTGAGCTCGGACTAAATGTGGTAACAAAATTAGATGATATTAGAATAATAATTAATTTAGTCAGATATTATTTTGCAGTGGTGTAAATTAGTCCTTTTCAACAAATATTTTACATCTGTCTTTCATGGTACGTGAATATAAACACATCTGCTGTTATATTGCTTATTATATATATTAAGTGAAAATTAAAATTGTTTGCTATTGAAAACAAGTTTTAGATTTTATATATGATTGTTTAAAAAGTTTTTAATACGTTTTGTATTCAATGTGTAATAAGTTAGAGATAATTATACATGTAATTATTAGTGCATTTTCTCTGAGGTGTTTTATAAATAATCTATGTTTAAAAAAAGCATATATTTGGCTTAAAGTTGCAAAATACTTATAGAAAAAATGTTAGTTATTAATAAATTTAATTTCTCTAATTTTATAAACCTATTGCAAGATGAGTGCATAATCTGTTAACGCTAGCTTAGTGTTCTGTGTTACGCGTTTCTACACATTGTATAAACCAGCTCATCGCTTATTGTTGTAACGGCCCTCTCTCGTCTCTAAACGCTTCACTACGTCACTGCTGGCCAGAGAGACTTTAACGCCATATGTTTTTCTGTGTTTACTGTATAGAGGTACAATTTATCCTGAATGTATTTGTGTTTAGCTGTAGATCAACAAAGCTTATCAAAATAGCTACAATGTCGATATTGTTAAGAGTAATTTAAAATACATATTTACGAGTATATATTTTCTCATTAATTAATGTTTAATGTATCATTTAAGTGTAAGAGCGGTGTACGTCAGCATTAGTGGAATTGTCAGGACTTCGGTTATTGTTTTATTAATAATAATATTATTATTGTGGAACATATATTATTTTTTTAAGAAATTGCATTTAGAAAAATGAAGTTTTACGGTGGTGTTTGTTTTTTTGTCACTGCGTTTATTTGAATCGTGGATTTGTTTGGGATTTACTTTACATTAAGTTTATCACACTTATCATGTTTATTTATTTATGAAGATTATTATGATTGGGCTGTATACTAACAATAAAACTAAGCCTTGTTTCACTTATATTGAAAACAACTCGCTCTCGGCTGTTACTGTAACACATTTATTAAACATAGACGTTTCAACGATTGGGCTCAAATCTTCATCCTCAGTGGCCTATATAGCTAACTTATTAGAGCTGGATTCATTGTTAGTTATAGCAAATGTATCATTGAGGATGATTAAGTGGTTAGCGAAACGCGAATGTTTAAACATACTATTGTTTTATCGATTAAATCGTCTTCTATTTCATAATGAAAACTTAGTTGGCGATGTAAAATGTCCTTAGTACTACGTAAAAGCAATTAACTTAGTCTGCTAAGCCTAAAAAATTTAAAGTTTTGAGAAATGAATATTCAAACGAAATTTACAACATACATGAACTTTATTTTTCCTATATACAGAAGGAGAAATATGTTACAAAGCATCCGGTTAGGCTACTAGCGAGAGTTATGAAGGAAAAGATGACTAATTCTGTTGTCAACCGGTTAGCTAAAGTAAAGAAATTAATTTTTCTATATCAAAATATCCCAAACCCATTATCTTAACCAAATACTTTGTATCGAATAATTTTCTCAATATAATAATTCAAAATATTTTAATATTTGGGGTTTTCACTCAAAGCATTATTATATTCTCCTTCTTCCTTCGAATATTTTACATCTGCAAGTAGGCCTATAACATTTTATTTCAGAACAAGCCGGTGACTTGTTAAATAAATAAAAATACCAATTATAGTTTTAACAATGTTTTATTCATTGTTAAATCTGTGTAGTTTATAGTGCCCCTTGATTTTAATTACCTACAGGCATGGATTTATTTTCAACTTGTTTAAAAACGTAATTGGTTTGCTTCGTTTTATTTCAAGGAGAAAATACTTTGTTTGAAAAATTTAAACCATTTAAATGAATCGGTTTAATTTTCCTTATAATATTCCTTATAAAACATTGCCTGAAGTCCTGACAGTTTATGTATGTGCACCTTGGTGAATAGATCTTATTGACTGAATGTGAATATAGTTTCCGACTACGCCGCAACGCGCATGCGCACGTCGGGATTTGCAAAACTCAACTATATGTGCTAAATATTAACTATTTTTAATACAATTGTTATAACATATATAATCTATGTGACTGTTATGTATTTTGTCTGTATTGGGTAGACTAGTGTTTTGTATAAACGATGGCCAACTTGTAGAATTTAGATGGAAATATATGGGCTTTTTGTTAGCGTTTTGTTGTTATTTCAACCCTTGTCTCTGGGCCGCAAACTTTTCCAACCCCTCATTAAGCCCACTCCCAATGTCCTGTTTGAGCACATTGTTGTTCCCTTTATCCTTCACAAATGTTCAAGAGGAAAATGAAAGCTGTGCATGTAGATAAACAGTATTGGAGATCTTAGCTTAACAATAAAATACAAACTTTTGTTTGTATGTAGCTACCCAGAACAAACAAGCACATACTGTTAAATTGCTAGAGGGTACTTTGGTAGAGGAAATGACCTTCGAGAGAGATTAGAGGTGTTGGTAAGAATCGATGTTTTGTCAATTTCCCGTGTTATCGCATATCTACGCCATTTAAACCTCTAAAACGTCTTCTACTTTAGAGGATTTATTTTTGTAATGAACCATGGTGGATTAGCTCTCTCCATGGGTAAGCGATAGACTAAATAATGAAAAGGAGAAGAACGGTGTCTCACGAAGAGCGGGTCGGAAGAAGCCGTGCCAGAAATAACTACAGGATAGATCGTACACCTTTGGATCTAAGGTGTTATAATATTAGAGTGTAAGCTACCTTACAAATACCAATTTATTGGAGCTAAAAATTAAAACGGCTGTGAAGTTATCTTGCACAATTCATTGCACAAATAAGATAACTTATATCCACAACACATTCTCAAATTATAGCCACTTTATCAAATAACGTGTTTGTCCTCTTCGTTTTAAGAAACGAAACGTTTTATTGAGATGAAATCTTACACGTTTCTGACTTTGATAGTATCTTTGTAATTGGAATATAAGCCAGAAGCTTATAAACTCCAGATAAATCTCTCGTAGGGACTTAATCCTGTAAGCTCCAAACCTTAATGTAACCATCAAGTTATATCAACTCTTTAAAAATTAAATAAGTTTGTGACGAAATATTTCCTTTCTTTAACAAACGATTAAAACTTTTCCAATCGTATTTATGCCGGTTTACATAGTAATTACTTTCTTTCTTCAAATGAGAAAACCGAAATTCGCTCGAAAATGAGCTAGATTCGTTCTGTTTACATGAGTCGTCCAGAAAGTAAAAAATAAAATATTGATATAAATACAAAATATATCAATACATAGCTGTATTTTCAGCATTACATTACTTGAATCTATTTCACGATATAATACTTGTAGCAAGTAACCAGTTTCCTCTTCGAAACCACCATTTACCGAAACAATTATAACATTACATCTTTCAGTTCTTCATGTTTTCCTCAGCAAAATTCCTCCAGCTTCAGAGTCAAATGAAAATGCTAGGTGACCACTGTACGGAGGGTGGTCAAAGATTCCCCGGATTTCGTGCACGACCATGAGGACGAGCAGTATCATGGATCAAAACGACCTATGAAGACATCAGTCTGCATCGTTTGTTTTGGATATCCGTTGTTGAGTTCCAATGTAAGCGGCTAAGTTTAATGAATCTGCTCTCGGCATGAATCTTGCATTAAACTCCTTCGGTTAAAATAATGCCCATTTTCTGGTATACTGATTTGACTGATTTGACATTCCTTTCCTCGGTTTTGATGGGGGAGATGAAGTAATGCCATCCTATACATTGGCGTTTTATTTCCGGTATTTTGTACGACACTCAAGTTTTATCTCTAGTCAATGCTGTCGCCAAATTTGTCATATTCAACAAAAACTTTAACCCTGTCTCCGTCAGTTTCGTCTTAAGTATTATAGACTAATGGTAGTGTTATGACCTTGACCCATATTGATCATTGTTCTGACCAATGTTGTAAGCCAAAACTAAATGTTTAATTTATTATTTACGTCAACGTTTCGCCCATTTAGAGTTTTTTTAATGCCATTATCAAGAATTAAATTATTTACAAAACCAAAAATCTACAACCTATAAATGTTATTCAATTCCTACAATTAGTTCACACTCTTATATATATATATATATATATATATATATATATATATATATATATATATATATATATATATTGTTCAATTTTTCATTGGTAATACAGTACTTTTTCTTCATCCACTCAAGTTCAAATACATTTTTCCCTTTAGGTTAGTACACCTTTTTCAAATATTAGTTCATCAATGGAATTTAAAATGAATTAATTTTAGTTTTATACGAAGAAGGTTTTTAACAAAAGAGGGAAGGTATTCAATATAGTTATTTCGTTACATATGGCTTAAATAAGTGATAACATAAGAATTCATAAAACAGCTGATTTTACTTTATAGGTTATGTACTAAAACAGCTATTTTAAAGCATAGGATATGTCACTTTTTTGTAATAACTGTAATTTTTTAATAAAAAGAAACTAAATTAAAATTTCACTTCATTGATCTAATTAGGAGTTGACTTTATAAATTGTTTGTTTATATTACTTGTTTTTATATCGACTGTAGGCGGGTTGAATTTTCCTGTATCTAGTTCTTTAGCACTTTTAGTTTTAATAATGGCCATAAGACAACTCTATGTGGGTGAAACATGGAGGAAAACATTGAATTGGACTAACTAGCTACTTATACATCATCTAATGCTTTTTTCAGAATACTGATTTCCACTTACTAGTAATTATAATTAATTTATTAGTGTAACTATCGTAATCCCATCCGTGCTTACCCTTCGTAGACGCCCTTAGTAGCCACATTATACATTTCTCTTCTGTAGCGGCTTCGCTTTGCTTCAGACGTTTTGCTCCATTTGTTAATACATAAATCCAGTTCTGACTTTTCAACAACGACCTTAACAAATGTTTCTCAATAGTGGATTGACTCATGATTAATCATTTCTTGTAACCATTAATTACAAGAAAAACTGTGATGCCCTGAGATTGATTGAGTCCGTCGCTTCTCTCATCGGATCGTTGTTAGGGATCAACAGCGTTTATTTTCTTGTACGTTTTGTTAAGCTTATATCACAAAGGAAAAAGCAACTGAAGTGGTACAACGAACAGTTTTGAAGTTTCTAATTTTTTCAGTTCTCAGATATTTAATTAATTATTTATTTCAGCTTTAGTTACTCAAGTTTTTTCCTACTTTAGTTCTTCTTGTTTTTTCATTTCTCTCTTCTTTTAGTCCTTAATTAATTTTTTTCTAAAGTCAGTTCTTAATTATTTCAGTTTTTCCTTATTCCAGTATTTTTTATTTAAGTTCTTACTAACTTCAATTCTTTGATATTTAAGTCTTTACTTATTTCATTTTTTCCTAATTTCAGTTTTCATTCATTCAATGTTTTTACATTCTTCAGTTTTTATTTACCTTAGTTTTTCCTAATTTCAATTCTTTTTTTTAGTCCTTACTTATATCTGTTCCTATTTATTTCAGTTTTTACATACTACAGTTTTTACTCACTCAAATGTTTTCTTGAATCTGATTTTACTCATTTAAGTATTAAGTTATTCCAGTTTTTGTATAAGTTTTACTAATTTTAGTTCTTCATTTATTTAGTTCTTACTTATTTCAATACTCCCTTATTTCAGTTCAAACTTATATACGCTTTTCCTTATTTTAGTTTCTAATTAATTCAGTTTTTCCAGTGTTTTTTATTTTAACTTTTTACTCACTCCAGTTTTTCATTTTTAAAATGTTCTTTTCCTTTTTTTCTATATTCCAACTTTTCCTTATTTCAGTTCTTACTTAATTATGTTTTTACATACTCCACTACTTTCAGTTTTCACGTACATTGGGTTTTCCTTATTTCAGTTCATACTTATTTCAGTTTTTAGGGTTTTGGTGAAATTTTACCCCTAGGGTTAAAATAAAATTTCATTCTATGACTTCTAACCGCCTAAACATAGACAAAACAAACAAGACAACATAAACAAATAAGAACTTGAAGCAATTGTGGGATGATATTTATATAATTATATATATATATATATATATATATATATATATATATATATATATATATATGTATAATAGGTTTTCTTGTTGATTAATTTAAAACAACATAGGTTATTCAAATACAAGAATATTTATTAATTTATATTCAAAGCATTTCGTTGGCAAACAGTACCAACATCATCAGGAATGAAAAACGATAATTATTATTATTACAATATTATTATTGTAATTTTCATTCCTGATGATGTTGGTACTGTTTACCAACGAAATGCTTTGAATATAAATTAATAAATATTTTTGTATCTCGTATTTGAATAACCTATGTTTTTAAATATATATATATATATATATATATATATATATATATATATATATATATATATATATGTATGTATATATATATATATATACATATATATATATTAAAATGCTATATATATAATAAATCCGTATGTACGTTTTGATAGTAAAGTCATCATCTTCAGAGGATATTATTACTCATTTAGTTCAATGTAGAGCTTTTAGATTGCTTTGAAATCGAAATGAACACTAGGAAATAAATAAAAGGTTTTTGTGATTTAAGAGGTTCTATTGATTTATAAACATAAATGGTGATGTTTTAAAAAAATTAGATTAAAACTTAGAAGTAAAAAAGTATTAACAGCAAATCCTAAATTTTCCTTTTTACAAACTGCAATGCTATAAAGAAATATTGCTTCTACGAGATTTCTTCAAAATTCACATATCACCAACCCCTTCTACAGCGACATTATAAGATTTATATCTCAAACATATGTTCATTGCCAAAGAGGTAGCGCGCGTTAAAGTCTTTTACGGTCACTGTACATACATATTCATTAGCAGATCTGAGCTTACTATTTAATTTTCTTACTTTTTAAAGAAAAACTATTTTGAAATTTTATTTGAGGTTATTTAGGTCTATAACAGTTTTAATTCTATATGACACAATGCTGTACAATATAAAATCTTTTAACCTATAAAGGTTTATAGCTTCCTTGGGCGAGTTCAACCACTCCATCGCTGGCCCAGGTTTCAACAAACATCGATCAAGTCTTTTTACCCTTACTCGAGAACACATTGACTAGGGCGGATTGTTCATCTAAAGGTCGACTTCGACAGTGAATCAATCCCAACGTAAACATGAGTAGCACTGTAAACACGTAATTCACGACGGTGCCATTTCCCACTAATGCACTGCGATTGCCCTCTACATGATATAACAAGATTATTCACCTAACTAATACCACTCACGCTTCGAAGGTGTACCGTATCTCACTTACGTATATATATTACAGTAAATGTGATTAACAGGGTGATTATGTATATTTAACATTAAATTTCGTCGATATGGTTTTACTAATTAATTATCTGTTTGAAATGTGTGAGGTTGTAACGAAAACACATCTCTCTCGGACTATCTTATCCACGCATGATGTCTATATATTCTATCAGGGTGTTTATAGACCGGACTTTATTTCCACCCCTAATATGTTTTCTTGTTTTTACAACATAGGTTATTCAAATACAAGAAAATTACTAATTTATATTCAAAGCTTTTCGTTGATAAACAGTACCATTATCTTTAGGAATAAATAATACAATAATGCAAGATATAAAACAAATGTTAAATCATAAATAAAATTGTTGATAAATTTATAAAAGTGTATTTTGTTGCTGTAGCGTTATAGACATTGAATATAGTATCAAATTTAGAATGTATTTGTTCTTTTATTAATTTGTTAATATTATTGTATTTATATATTTCGAGTGCTTCATATATAATCATTCTTAATCCTTTATTAATTTCTTTTATAAGTTTCATATTTTCAATATTAGGAAATTAGTGCTTATTATTAGTACAATGATTTGCAAGAAATTAATAAAGGATTAAGAATGAATATATATATGAAGCATTCGAAATATATTAATACAATAATAATAACAAATTAATAAAAGAACAAATACATTCTAAATTTAATACTATATTCAATGTCTATAATATTACAGCAACAAAATAAACTTGGCAAATTGTATAAATTTATCAACAATTCTATTTCTAATTTAACATACGTTTTATATCTTGGATTATTGTATTATTCATTCCTGATAATGTTGGTAATGTTTATCAACGAAAAGCTTTGAATATAAATTAATAAATATTCTTGTATTTGAATAACCTATTCGGTTATATATATATGTTATGTTTTTTATTAAGCTTGAAAGGTTTTGAAAAATAATTTTATTTTTATAAACCTTTATTAATTAAGAAACATTTAATTTTGAAAACTGTTACATTAATTTAGCTCAACAAAATTCAACTGATGTACATTCAGTTGGAGTGGAGACGACTGTTCTCTTCAAGAGTTTTACTACACACTAAAGCTAGAGCTGGTTTTCCAGCTGCACAATAAAAAGTCTACGTACGCAGGAATCTACTTTAGTAAGTCATAAATTTAGTTAAGTTTACATTATTTATTCAGATAACTCCTTCATCCCTAAATAAAACTTCGGGGGTTGGCGAAGTTTCGGCATCTGTTGAAGTCCTCGTCGTCATTTTGATGAAGGCGAAGTATATCAAGCCGCTGAATAAGGCGCCATAAACGGCAATAGTCCATACAATAATGTGATGGGTTATACCCATAGTTGGATTAATTCTTAACATGGTTTTTGTGTTTATTTAGTCCAACTCCAGTCGTTTAACTTTTACTGAAAACTCTGGCATTTTATCATTCGTAAATTGTAATTTGACGTGTCCATGAGAATAGGGTGACCTCCAGATGTTGTTGACGTGTGGCTGAGTTTCATGTCGTTGAAAAAGACCGAATCATTATTTGTTTTTATTAAGTATATGCCTTGAAGTGTTACGGTGGTAGTTGCCTTGCGACTGGTAATTTATAGAGTCTGTTTATTGGGGAAGGTTTCCAGGGAAAGGTTGATTTCTGGGATCCAGTTAATTAGGTTGTCCGTGACTTCCAATTCAATATACTCGCAATTGTTGGCGTTATTGTTTCTGATGATGGACATTTCACAGTCAAATTGTTGGTGCGTTAAAATGTCAAATGAACAGAAGTATTTGGAATTGATTTTACCATTACATTCACTGTCTAAACCTAAAATTACAGAATTAGACACTAACATGTATCTTACTTTTGGTATAATTGTTACATAAACTGTTTCATATTTCGTGGGTATATAATGTAATTTATACAATTTAAGTTGAGTCTTTTTTATAATGGGTAAATTTATAAAGTATACAATTTTTTCAGAATCTACCTTACAATTAACTTTAATCAGGTTTTCTAATTCCCACATATTTTCTATTTTGGGTTCTAAAGGTAACCTTTGATTATAATATTTTGCTTAATTCTTCATATGATTATTGAGTTGAGATAACACTAGGGTGTACAACACCTAGTTTACAAAATGTAAGAGAATTTTCTAAATCTGTCATTACCTGTAACATTATGTTATATAGAATGTTCAATTGGTTTAAAATACTTCTAAACTTTTCTAGTTCAACAAAGTCATTTACATTACGATTCACAATACTTAACTTTTTTTTTAATTCTACAAAACTTTCGTCGATTAAAACAAAAGTTGTATTTAATTCTTTCATAATAACATTACTAAAGGAGTATTGAGATTCTAGTTCATAGTTAATTTTAATTTGCTCATTTTCAACATCTTTAATTATCTTATCATATTTTTTACCATCATATGCATCTAAATCGCCTGTTATAGATTTGATAACGGATCCTAGTCTATCTATAGGTAGGCCACCTCTTTTTATTCTTTTGTTTGTATTATCTTTTAAAAGTATAATTCCTAATTTCTCTCCAATACGTTTTTACTGTGGTTAACATATTTAAAATAATTAACAATATCTCTTATTTTATTACCATTGTCTGTTACATATTCATTACCTAACAGGCTACCGTTACAATTGATGCAATTAACTTCAAAATTTTGTAACACATCATAATAATAGGAATCAATGTCGTTTAATTGATTAATAAAGTTTCTCACATATAAATAGTGGACGAAGGTATGGTAGGAAGATTCTAGTTTGGTTGGCCCAAGGTCTATCGGGTCTAATCCGAGGGTGTTATTGATGTCTTTGATATCTGCTGAGTCGGTGGTTGTGTCAAAGACGAACAGGAGGGACCTGGAAAAGGATTTTGAACATTTATATATTTCTTATCTTCCTAGGCCTTTTAATTTTTGACAAATGTATTTTTTTCTTTTGTGTTATGATGTCTAGGCTTTATTTTACCGGTTTTCTTTTCTTTATTAACTGAAGATATTTCTTCTTTGCTATATTTATTTTTTGTCTTACCCTGTTTTTGTATTTTTGTTACATAAACTTCAGTTGTAATATCTGGAAGTGATTCCTTGTTTATATTTCTTTTCTCCAAAATTTTTCTTCATTTTCTTTGTTAGCATTTCCAATGCTTTCATACAGTGCTTTTGTTTTCTCTCTATTGCTTAAAACTTAGTCGTTTGCAAACAGATTTCTACATCTACATCCATTAGTGTGTTCGAATTTACGTGACCAAACAAAATTTCATAGCGTTAATTTAGTAACTGAATGTATGCTATTATTGCATATTTTACTTTTTTAATTATATTGTCTTTTTTGAATTCAGTTTATTTATTTAAAAGTCTTATGTGTTCGACTAAAGTGGAATGAAAGCTTTCACATAATCCATTTGATTAGGGGTTTTGCGTGCTTATAAAATGTAGTTTAATTTTGTGCAGGTCTAATATTTCTTTCCCTGCTCTATTGTTAAATTCCGTATCATTGTCTGATATAATAAATGAAGGCACACCATAGTGTTGGAAGTAATCTAGAAGCTTATCTGCGATCTCTGTTGCTTGCACTCCTCCTACGCGGAACAGCTGTGCGTAGCGCCTAAAGCCGCCTACTATACTGTGAAAGCGGATCTTTTCTAATGATGAACTAACTATCAATGTGTACAACTTGTAAAGGCCTTGTTGGTGTGGGTGTTGAGTTAATTTCTAACTTTAGGGGGATTCTGTCGTATTTAGCTTTTTGGCATATTTCACATTGGTTGATACAATTTTGAATGTGTCCCTTTATGTTGGGCCAATAATATCTACGTTTAATTTGTTCATAAGTTTCTTGTATTCCGCGATGATTAGTTTTGCTAACGTGATAGTTGCTTATTATTTCTAACAGAAGTTAGGTCTAATATTTGTTGTTACATTTAACTAAATTGAGTACAGATTGTTTAAATTTTTTTGTACACATGATGAAAATCTATCATAAAAGTCATCTTCAAAATAGAGGCTATACCTTATTTTAGGTGCCAAATATGATTTTACGAAGTTAATTATGTCATTATTTAAATTATTTTCTGATATCTCAACTATTAAACGCATTTTTGAAACTCCAAATAATTTTATTATTTTCACTTGTTTTGGATGATATTTTACTAGAGATAGAAATATTTGATTTTTGCCAAAGCTTACAGGCTCATCAGAAATTGGTATTTCCATTTCAGTATTTCCTTCGAAGTTGGAATGTACAGTTTGATTGCTGTCTTCGTCATTATTTTCATGGTTGAAGGCGTTCACACATTCTTCTGCGTCAAAATTTGCAATCATAGACTGATCATCCACGTCCAGAAATGGGAAGTATAATTGAGTCGATTCAGCTATAGTTCGATGCAAATCCTTGTTTATATTAAGTTGATTAGTTTTTTGAATTTTCTGCTTAACATTCGATTGGATTCTTGATAGGGCATCCGCGTTCTGATTTAGTTTACCTTTCTTGTATTTAATTTCATAATCAAATTCTTCCAATTTAAGTCTCCATCTTAACAATTTTGAATTTGGTTCCTTAACTGAGAATAGCCATTTAAGAGGTTTATAGTCTGAATAAATAATAAATTTCCTACGGAATAAATATGGTCTAAAATGCTTTGTCGCCCATACAACCGCAAGCAATTCCTTTTCGATTGCCGAATAATTTATTTCGCTTTTATTTAGCGTTCTACTAGCATAGTCTATGGGAAGATCGTGTCCATTTCTCATTTGGCTTAGGATAGCTCCAACTCCAAAATTACTCGCATCTGTAGTCAAAATAATTTTTTTTCGAAATCTGGTTATTGCAACAATGGTTCATTAGATAAAATGTTTTTACATGTTTTAAAACAATTTATATAGCTGAGATTATCAATATCAATTTTTGATTCCTTCTTGAGACAATTAGTGAATGGTTTACTTATTTTTGCAAAATCTTTTATAAATTTTCTGTAATAGGCAAGTAGTCCTAAAAATCCCTTAATCTGCTTGGCAGTTTTTGGAATGGGGTAATTTTTTATAATTTGAATTTTGACAGGATTTGGTCTAACTCCATTTGGCGTTACTATGTGTCCTAGGTAGGCTACTTCCTTCCTTAGGAATTCCGTCTTATCTAGTTGTACTTTGAAGTTAGCATTTCGTAATCTATCAAAGACTTCTCTTAATCTAATCACGTATTCCTGTAAACTAGAGGAGTAGATATGATATCGTCTAGGTACACTAAGCAAGATTCGTTCTGAATTCCACGCAAAATGTTGTTCATCACTCTTTGGAATGTTGGCGGACTGTTTTTCAATCCAAATAGCACTTTGAGAAACTCATATTGTCCTGTTTCTGTTGAGAAAGCGATTTTAGCTACGCTGTCCGGATGCATCTCTACTTGGTTGATACCAAAGGCTAGGTCTAATGTAGTAAAATATTGAGATCTTCCTAAATTATCCAAAATGTCTGTTATGTTCCGTAGTGGGAACTTATCGTCTATAAGTTCTCAACTTATAGACATTAAGGCATCTGAAGTCGATCACAAGTCTATTTTTTTTTCTTATTGGACGCATCTAATTTGTTTGGTACTATCCAAAACGGCGAATTCCATGGCGATCATGAGGGCTGAATTATTTTTTGGTGTAACATCTCTTGAATTTGTCTGTCAACTTCTTTCCGCTAAACTTCCGGGCACCTATAATTTCTTGTGTAGACTGGTATTTCATCTGTGGTCCTAATAATATGTTTGATTTGATTAGTAAATGTCAAGGCATTATTTTCATTATGAAATATATCCGAATATTCTGAAATTAATTTTTCCATCTCTTGTTTCTCCTCTGCGTTCATGTGTTCGGTTCTAATTTTAGATATATCTAACTTACGTTTTCTTTTTTCAAACATATTTAAATTTGGGCTATTTTCCTTGTCTGTATTGATTTAATGAATTTTAAAATCATTTAATGATTCTACAATGATGGGTTCTACTGCTAAAAGTCTGTCTTTAGTTTTATTATTAATTATTGGGCAATATGCCTCTCCATTTTCAATCTTTACAAGACATTGGGGCATTTCTAGTCCATCTTGCTGCCAGTATGATATTATTCCTTCTCCGTTAGTAATGTTGTCTATTTCTAATTTTGTTAACTGTCGGGTGCAGGCTTTAATTACAAAGCTTGTTGTCCCTTTTTTGCATTCTTGACATTTTCTGTTATTATTATTATTGTTATTAGTCTGTTCTTCGGTATTAAAATATTCAATCGAGATTTGTTTGTTACGAAATGTTAATTTACCGTTTACAAAATTTAAATTAATTTTCAATTCTTTTATATTGTCTAATCCAAGGAGCAAGTCGAAATCTTTATGAAAATCAAATAAATAGAATTTGGTTGTTTTCCTTCCTAAAAGTGGTAGTGTACAGATGTATTTTTCTTTTGACACTCCATTAGCCGTGCTCACTTCAAATGGTTCCTGTTTTAGGGTGTTTTGCAGAGATGAAAAGAAATTGACTTTTTTATGAATGATCTCGTACTTCCGGTATCGATCAATATTTTTAGATTAGTCTTGGGGTCGTGAATGTACAGTGGTTCGTTTGTCATCTTCAATATGCAATATGGAAAATGTCTTTTTATTGTTGTTAGTCCTAAAAAATTAATTTGGGTGTGTTCGTTTTCTTGCGTGAAACCACATGCATTTTCTTCTTGTATTGAATTATTGATATCAATATATTCGTCAGGGTCATCTTGCGGTTGATAGTCTGTTTGTTCAGTTAGATACGAGTTTGTCATCTGTTCAGTCAATTGGTTTGATTCATAATTTTCTTCCTCTATTAGTTTTCATGTCATTTGGTAAAGTCTATTTTGCCTAACAGTGTTTCCTGTCTGAAGTGTGGGAATCCTCATTGGTTCTGGTTCGAATTTTCGATGAACCTTTTGAGGTGCATAATTAATAGATTTTCTTTGTTATTGATTTGGTTGTACGCAGGAGTTTGGTTTGGTGAACTGGTTAGGTTTATTTTAGTAATTGGATCTATAATTTTGGAAGGCTTTTATGTTAGGAATGGGTCTACGAATAGGCTGGTATGTTAGGAATGGGTCTACGAATAGACTGGTATGTTAGGAATGGGTCTACGAATAGGCTGGTATGTTGGACCATAGGTTGGGTATTTTGTTTAACGTTTTGAAATAATTTATTATTTTAAAATTGAAAATCATTTGTAAGCATGTTAAGTGCTTCGCTTAGTGATTGAGGATTTTTTGTGCGTGTTATCATGATCGTACGGGTTCATGCAGACCTTTAAAGAGAACTCTTATTCATATTCAATAAACACATATTTTGCTATTTGCTTTTAATAAAAAATTAATAAAAAAATTAATAAAAAAATTTGCTCTTTGTTAATAAAAAATTTAATTTATAAATCTATTAGCTTTTGAATTTTTTTCGTAAAATTTAAATGGTGATTCATTAGTTTCTTGTTTTAACTCTGCCATTTCTAAATTTAAAGTGAAACAATCTCTTTTATCTGAATAACTAGTTACTAAAACACTTCACTCCAATTATAGGAATTTGAATTAACAATTATCTCTAGTACTTGGCCTTTTAATTTAGCCAGTATAGATTAGAATAAATACTCATTTTGAAAATCCTCTGGATTTTCAACTACATAAAAACTTATTGACTACTTTGTCACAAATAGAGACAAATCTATGGAGCATAGTGGGCTCACCATTATACTCTGGTATCATGTCTAGATACTCTTTCTTTAAAGTGAGCGATGATATTTTTTTAATGTTATTATTTCAAATATAATAAAAGTTAAAATCAATAATATATTTAAAGTATAACACTTTTTCTTAATAATATTTTCTAGGATCTACTTACAGTAAAATCCAAAATACCTTGCTCACTTGTTACAGTGGGAACACAACGCCTATTGACAATGGACACTTAGCACTTTCACTTTAGGTTCTTCTTCTCTTCTGGTAGATATTCACTCTACACGTTTTACCGATATCGTTACAGATAGGCACTCTGCAATGTTATCGTGGTTGCTGTATCTCGGTTAACGATTAATATCGAAAAAATTATATTCATTAATTTTTCCGAGATCTCCACCGACTGCGCCAGTTAAGTGTTTTATTAAGCTTGAAAGGTTTTTAAAAATAATTTTATTTGTATAAACCTTTATTAATTAGGAAGCATTTAATTTTTAAAACTGTTACATTAATTTAGCTTAACGAAATTTAACCTATGTACATTCAGTTGGAGTGGAGACGACTGTTCTCTTCAAGAGTTTACTTCACACTAAAGCTAAAGCTAGTTTTCCAGCTGCAAAATAAAAAGTCTGCGTAAGCAGGAATCTACTTTAGTAAGCATTAAATTTAGTTAAGTTTACATTATTCATTCACATAACTTATATATATATATATATATATATATATATATATATATATATGTATATATATTAATGTTTCTATGTATGTATGTATGAGCTATATGTGTTACTAAACCACTGATCCGACACAATGAAACTTTGGGAAATTGTTGAGTTTCCCTATATTCCTGGGAAGGTTTCTGGCGACATAATTTGTTTCCAACATTTATTTTAAAGTGCCAACATATAATATATAAACTTTATATATTATCTTATTCTAAGACATTTGGTTGAATTCATTTACAATTTTCGTTGCTAAACAACATTCAACAATCTAAAATTATTTTCCAACACATTTCAAGCAATATACATAAAATATTGTAGATCCTAATGCACTTCAATAAATAGCATTCAATCAAGAACTATTATTGTCACACTTTTCTCGATCGACTATTATAAGATCAGCTAATATTATGTTTATAAAATACTAAATTAAAGTTTAGTTAATGTTAACACACCATTCCTTGACTTCTAGGCGATACGAAGTTCGTGGGTCAGCTATCTTATAAAATAACATTACTGTGTTTTAGATATTATAGTATTCCCTTAGGATTAATTGTTTATTGAACTATAGATTGATCAATTTAAAAAAAAACTGTAGTTCCAAACCTAATATTTTCACTATACAAATTAATTTATAGATTGTTTCTACAACAAAATGACATTTGCTAAAATAAAGATAGTAGAAATAAATCCGTTGTTATTGGCATCAATAAAAGTGTTTGTTTCATGGCACTAGTCGTAGGTATAGTAGAATGAGTATGAAATATCGATTCATTCAGGTTGCTAGTAGGAGGCTTTAGTTTGTAGTAGGAAACCGAGCGAAAGTTTCATAAAGTATCTGGCAAATATATGTGGATTGGTTAGAACGCAATATTGTTCAGGTAGGACGCTAGTAAGTTTTTACATCAGTCCTTTTTGGAATACAATGTGAAAGGCTTACAATAAGGACATGGAATAGGGCACCCCTAAGCCAGATGTACTAAGACAGCTCCATACTTGTTTGTGTACTTCAGATTTAATCTGTAATAGTTTTGATCGGTTCGAGGCTATTTCATGCTTTCGCCCCCGGATTTCTGCCGTTACCTAATAGCTTACTTCTACAAACTGAAGCAATTAGTTAGTGTTCTGTTTTCATTACAACTTTTGTATCAACTCGCTTTGTTGATCATCTGTCAAGCACACTTTTTATAATCGATTTTGAACTAATTTATAACTCTTTACAAATTAATACTTGTATTATATATAATAATATCTTGACAATAACTTATGTTAAATCCTATCTGTAGGTTTGAGGTCCCTGTGTTATGGATTCTACCTTATAAAAATAGCTATTATGCCAGTTTTCTGTATTTACTTTGTTGGCTTTAAATTTAAATTTACAAACATTTATTCTTTAATATATTAATAATGGGTGAAGTTAAATTGATGTAGCTTGGGTGATCCCCAGAGATCCGGTGCATTGGCGTTGTGATAGACTTTGTGTCCAAGGATGATGGGAGAATTTTGGTATTATAATTTCATCTTCACCTTCCAGGCTCGGGCTCCTTTTCTAGCTCCTCGAACTGCTCTCCTCTCCTGATCCCTTAATGAAATCTTCTACCAACTTCCAACACTTAACTGATCTCTTTCCGGCTCCTAGAACTTCCCTCCTCGACTGCCACAACTTAACTGACCTCTCTTCTTGACTCAACTCTTTGATCGCTCCTCCGTTCCATAGTTTCCCTTTCTCCTATTTCATCTATCTCCTTTTTCTTTGTAACATGATGTATAATTTCTGGTTGCAATCAAGTATGTTACTTGAATATTTGTTGTTTATTTAGTAAAAGTATAATCGGCTTTGTTAAATTTTTTTTTTCATCAACAGAGCTAGAAGGAAATTCCTAGCAAGGTTCTGAATGCACAGTGGTACGAATATTTTCGAATCTTGTGTTACGTTTCCATGGGAAGAAGTGTAGCCACTCTTTCGCGACACACCTGGAGGATCCAGATGTGCTTGTTATCGTTAATTAAATTTTAATACTGTAATTTTCTAAATTTATTAACAACGATAATGTTTTATTAGTGGCTTTGTAAGGTTTAGTTTATTGTATTCAAATTTAAATACGTTATAAAAATGAACTCGGGTTATTTATTATATGACCTAACAAGGTGACGTAAGTTTAAGTGATTGACAACGTATATTTTTTAATTTAATTTTTTAATATTTCTGGTTTCGACTAAATCAGTAAATATAGCATACCAGGGTGCATTGAACCTAGCTTTGTCTGAAAACATTTTTAAAGATGTAAACTAATGTATTTTAATTTATGAAGTATAAACTTGTACGAGTAAAAAGCAAATTGTGATTTAAATTGTAATGCTTTGACTATTTGAATTGTTTTCAAAATTAAATCTTTTTGGTAAACATAAACGAGAATTTATTGTAACCTGTTTTTATTACAGCGATTAAACAGACGGCCAGTTTGTCTGAGTTAATCGTTAGATAAAATTGGTTTAGACAAACAATTGACCCGGCGAGTCTCTGTAAGTATAAAGAATAAAGGTAGTGGGTAAAGGTAATTAAAAACTTTTAAATAAGTTAAAACACACCATGACCATATTGCAAAAATACGGGGGTTTACACCTTCTTTTAACCAATCCGGTACTGTATTCCATTATCTCACTTGTCTAAATAAGTATGTCCCTCTTTGCTGCGCTTTATTCTGGAAATTATGGGTTTCGCCGACAGAGAATCAGCTATGGTAACTAAATGCTTATGCGATTTCCCCTTATCACTGTACCTGTCTGTCAGTTCATTGATCGAATTTCCAGTTTTTATGTTTCTATGAATTTGAATATTTTTATTCAAACTAACCCCAATCACCATCAATCCTACAGCTTTACAATAGATTTAATATTTATGCTAAAGTGCTTCATAGGTAGGTTTAAACAATGTTTCTTGTTACGAAATAACTTAAACATACTGTTTCTTTATATATGTTGATTATTTAACCTTTGTATCTGTATTTCTTATGAATTTATTGAAATGAAGCAAAAGCAACTACTGGAGTAAAATAACAGATTGTAAATATATCATAAATATATAATATATCAAAATTACAAGAATATCTTAGTATTTATTCAGGTTTGCATTTTAAAATTAATAATACATTTATGATACAATAAATAAATAAATAAATAAATATATATATATATATATATATATATATATATATATATATATACATTGATTTACATTCATTTTAACTTTTTAATAAAAGCGTCAATTCTCAGACTCATACAAACAAAAGAAACGATCGCAAGTCGTTTTATAAATTGCGTTACAATAAAAAACTTCAAACGTTAGAGTCTCCATTAAAATGTAAGCACTTGTAATAATGGCATCGCGACGTAAAAATTCTTTTCAAATGACATTTCACTTAAGAAAAGAATGTAGTTATAAACGGAATTTCTTTGCGTCGAAAGCTTTAGACTTCACACTGTACTAATTTATTTTTAAATAAAACTCTTTACCGTTAAATCTTTATAAAATTTCATCAAGAAAGTAGATAAAAGTTGTGGTAATTTTAAGCCGCATTTAGACGATATTAAAAATAATTTTTAAAACGTTTTTCAATTCCTTTTATTAGTTCACACTCTCCTTATTTATATCTTGTGGAAATTGTTATTGTTGTTGTTCAATCGTTAGTAAAATACTTTTTATTAATCCACTGAACTTTAAATACACTTTTTTAAAACTTGTAGTAGATGACACTTGATGTTAATACAAACTTTTCAAATGATGATTAATTAACTGAATGAATTAGTTTTAGTTTTATATGCGAGGAGAGTCTTTCACATAAGGGGTAAGGTATGCAATATAGTTATTTCGTCCAGCTTGGCTTAAAATAAGTGATACCATATGACTTCATAAATCAACTGATTTCATGTTATAGGTTATGTGGTAGAACAGCTGTTTTAACGCATAGGTTATGTTACTTTAATTATATTAATTGTAATTATTTAAAAATGTAACTATACTATACTATACTATACTATACTATAGTATACTTGTAACTATTATAAAATGTAACAAAAATAAAATTTTTCTTTTGTGACCTAATTAGGAATTGACTTTATAACATTTTTGTTCATATTTCTTGTTACCGTACATTTCATTAACTTTATTCCCAGGTAATATTCTAAAATGCTTTGCTAATAAACAGTGAAACAATATCATGTGATGTATTTGCCCAACCTTTTCGAACGGAGCCTTTAATTTAATTGCAATATGTTGAAGCCTTTGATATGTGTTAGTTTGTTTAACTTTATTTGTTCGTTATATTTATTTTACAGAAATAAATAGTGTAATACACTCATGCGAGATAGTGGATATACGGGCACGTGCGTGTAAATACCTAGATAAATGAATATGAATTTTAGTTATGTACTTAACCAATGTAATTATGTAGGGGAAATATATTTTGGTGAAAAAGGAAATAAATGTATAGAAATTAGAGAGGGTGAAAATAGAAATAAATGTATTGAAATTAGAGAGGGTGAAAATAGAAATAAATGTATAGCAATTAGAGAGGGTGAAAATAGAAATAAATGTATAGAAATTAGAGAGGGTGAAAATAGAATTAAATGTATAGAAATTAAAGAGGGTGAAAATAGAAATAAATGTATAGAAATTAGAGAGAGAGGGTGAAAATAGAAAGAAATGTATAGAAATTAGAGAGGGTGAAAATAGAAATAAATGTATAGCAATTAGAGAGAGAGTGAAAATAGAAATAAATGTATAGAAATTAGAGAGGGTGAAAACAGAAATAAATGTATAGAAATTAGAGAGGGTGAAAATAGAAATACATGTATAGAAATTAGAGAGGGTGAAAATAGAAATAAATGTATAGTAATTAGAGAGGGTGAAAATAGAAATAAATGTATAGAAATTAGAGAGGGTGAAAATAGAAATAAATGTATAGAAATTAGAGAGGGTGAAAATAGAAATAAATGTATAGAAATTAGAAAGGGTGAAAATAGAAATAAATGTATCTGTTTGGTAACATTACTTTCGGAGGACCAATAATTATTATAATTATATAAACTAATAGTTTGTACTTACGTGAACCGTGGAATACACACTTATCACACTCGCGTATTAAATAAGCGATTTCTGGCCAGAAAACTTGTTCGTATTCCACGCACTGGTATTTCGGTATAAACATTAATAAAATAGTTACATTCACGTATTCTAGTACCTAAGGTACGGAGATTGAAAGGTATAGTATACTAGAACGTAGGGGTAGACCTGTCTACACTCCCGAAAGGTCTAACGTGCTCTCCGGTTCAAACTGCAGAACCAATCTTATCACGGGTGAGCTTTGTCTGACTTTGGCGGCGGGTTTAAAAATAAAAGAAATGAGTCTATATTAATTTTAAATACGTAACATACCGGGGGTCTTGAATCCTTCTAGGATTCAAAGAGAACTAACACAAATATAATATCTTGAGAGTTTATAAAAAGTTCATAAAGGAAAATAAAAATATCTCTTTTACAAAAATTGAGCGCACTAAGGCGCAAGTTCATTATGAGCGTAGAGGTAGAGGGAAAACATTGTGAGCAGGTCTTGTCAAGGTTCCCTGCTTTGTCTTCAAATGAACCACTCTTACTACACCATCCTTTCCTGGAGAAACACTACTTATCCAGAGGTCATGCGAGAGGTGGTGCAGGTTGATGCACTAACACGAGGTCGCCGACGCGCAGGTTGACAGTTGGCACGTTCCACTTCCCCCGTTGCTGAAGAGTATGGATATATTCTAGATGCCATCTCTTCCAAATACGCTGGTGAAAGGCCTTGATTAGCTGCCAGTGCTTGAGTCGGTTGGCAGGAACGTTGAAAAGATCCTCTTCTGGAACTGAAACCAATGAAGATCCTATTAAGAAGTGACCCGGGGTGAGTGCAATGAGATCTGAGGCGTCGTTTGACAGAGGTGTGAGAGGTCTCGAATTCAAAATAGCCTCTACTTGAGTTGTGAGAGTGGAAAATTCACATAGAGTTAAAATATGTTCACCGATGACACGTCGGAGGTGATGTTTTGCACTCTTGATTGCTGCTTCCCAAAGACCACCTTCATAAGGAGCTGCAGGCGGGTTGAAATGAAAGTTGATATTGTGTTGTGATGAGAATTCAGCAAGAGGGGTTCGGCCTGAAGAGATGATGAGATTTTGTAAAGCATTATTCGCTCCAACGAAATTCGTTCCACAGTCAGAATAAATATTTGTGCAAAGACCGCGTCTAGACACAAATCGGGTGAGAGCGGCAATAAACCCATCTGTCGACAGGTCCGATACTACTTCAATGTGTACCGCCTTTGTCACAAGGCAAACAAAGATACAAATATATGCTTTTGTCAAGCGAATCGATCGCAAATTGTGCATTTTGATGTTAAAAGGACCTTCGTAGTCAATTCCGGTGTTGAGAAACGGACGAGAAGGAGTTAATCTTGCTTTTGGTAAATCACCCATGAGCGGAGATTTATTGTGAGGCTTGTGTCGAAAACATACAACACATTGAAAAATGCGAGAGCGTATTACACTTCGGGCCGGGAGTATCCACACATCCTGTGCAAGAAGTGATTGATTCAATTGAGCGCCAGAGTGTAAGTATTTTCGATGATAAAAATCAATAAGAAGGTTGACGACATGATGTCGTTTGGGCAAACGACACAGGATGTTGCACATCCATAGGAAGTTTTAAAGCGTTGAGACGTCCTCCCACTCGTAGGATATCATCCTTGTCGAGAAAAGGAGAGAGTCAGCGGAGTTGTGACGAAGCAGGTGTAGTTGGATCCTTCTTCATGGCAACGATGTAGTCTCTGAACGCTGATTTTTGAACCATCTTGAAAATTGCCAGTCTTGAGGCTCTCATTTCCAGAGTGTTGAGAGGACCATCGAGCTTTCTGGAATGACGAGCGTTATGAGTAAATCGCAAAATATAAGCCATAACACGCTGGAGTCGGCTAAAGTGAGAAAACTGAGTGAGGAGCTCCCATTCATGAGGAGCAGTTGATATGAGAGATATAGGTGAAATGGGTTTCTCTTCCCCTGTGTCAGTAAGTTTTGCAGGCATAAAATGAGATACCGGCCAGTTATCATTAGATTTTTGTAGCCAAAGGGGGCCGTACCACCATAATGAGTGCTGTGGTAAATCTTTAGGAAGTAACCCACGCGACGCGCAATCAGCAGGATTATCTTCACTCGCTACGTGTCTCCAGTAATGAGAAGGCACTAATTCTTGAATCTGGGCTACCGGGTTGGCGACAAACGTGTTCAATCGATGAAGAGGTGTTTGTAACCATGTCAGTGTTACTGTCGAATCACACCATAGAAATACAGAAGAAAATTCCACCCTTTTTTCAAAAAGAGAGATAACATATCCCACTAGTTGGGCGAGTAAATGAGCTGCACTTAGCTCTAATCGAGGTACCGTGAGCTTTTCAGAGGGGCTACCCGAGTCTTCGATATTACTTGCCGAATTAACACAGAGTCGTCGCTAAATTGGCATCTCAAGTAAACGACGGCGGCATAACCGTTCTCAGAAGCATCTGAGAAACCGTGTAACTCAAAGTTTCTCGAGTGTGTTATTCGTAATGCACGAGGAATTACAATTTCTCGTAGAGTATTAGCCGAGTCTGTAAAGGTTTGCCATAATTTCAATTGTTCAGATGGAAGTGGTTCATCCCAGTTCAATCTTTGATCCAGAGTAGTTGCATAAAACGTTTGGCCCACATAACAATGGGTGAGAGAAAGCCACAAGGGTCGTAAATCTGGGCAATGATACCGAGAATTTGACGTTTAGTCCTGGAATTATGAGGAAAATTCAAATTATAGGTAAACGTATCGGTAGAGGGTGACCAGTGAAGACCTAATATAGTGAAATGTGGTTGTTTACTGCCTTGAAGGAATACAGGGGTCTCTAAATGAGCATCAGGAAGATCTTGGAGCAGTTGACTGGAGTTAGATGTCCATTTGCGTAGTTCAAAGCCACCGCGAGCCAGGAGCGAGATGAGTTGCTTACGGAGGCTCAAAGCCTTTTCTTCAGAGTCAGCTCCAGAGATGATGTCATCTACAAACGTCTGCGTGCGTAGAATATTTGCAGCTTCAGGATAGGAGTCACCTTCGTCTGCAGCGAGCTGATGTAAGGTTCTAATGGCAAGATACGGTAAACAATTCACTCCGTAAGTCACTGTCGTGAGCTTGTAGATTAAAGAGGGTTGATCTGGACTTTTACGCCATAAGATCATCTGATAGCACTGGTCATCAGGGTGCATTTTTACCTGTCTATACATTTGACGAATGTCACAAGAAAAAACAACGTTATGAATCCGAAAATTTAGTAATAAATCACAAATATTCGTTTGCATCTTTTTGCCAGTTAATAAAATATTATTAAGAGAAATACTATTAGAGGTTTCAGAGCTAGCATTAAATACAGTACGTAAACGAGTTGTGCTGCTAGACTCCTTTAAAACACCATGGTGAGGAAGGAAGTAATGAGGTGCAGTTAGATCAGTATTATGAGCGTATATCATGTGACCAGAGGCTAAGTAGTCAGCCATAAAATCAGTATATAGGGATTTAAAATTGAGGTTGAGCACTAAATTTCTTCTCTAGAGAGTGCAGTCTTTTTTCTGCATTTAAACGAGATTGGCCCAGAGGAGGATGTTCAGTCTTGAATGGTAGTCGGACGCAATATCGGCCAGATTGGTCCCTAGTATGAGTGGCGAGAAAGTGATCTTCACATAATGTATCTTCTTGAGAAAGCTTAGACACAGCAGGGGGTTCTTCCTGTTGTCAAAACCTTTGTAGTGAGTCGTGAAGGTCAATGTCGTTGACAACTAGAAGTGTAGTTGATAATTGAGAGCTGGAGTTACTATGAAGTTCACTGCCAGATAGACATGGTGCGTTACCCATTACTAAAAAGCCAAAGTGTGTGCCTATTAGCCTGGGTAAACCAGGTCCGAGGTTATAAGCTTCTTGAGTAAGTATGAGTGGTAATAAAGCACCACCAAGAAGAACGTCTATGCCTCCTGGCAAGTGAAACGTAGGGTCTCCCAAAACATAAGGAGGAACCTTGGAAAGAACTTCAGAGTCTACTTGTGTGCTTGGTAGGTTAGCACATATTTTTTCCAATATTAAAAATCTTTCATTAATTGAAATAACCTTGCCCCCAAGAGTTTCAAAAGCAACTGAGGTGAGACCTTTTGAGCGTAGGGGTACCTGAGACAATCCTACCACACTATGAGTGGTCTTAGTACGGGGAGCACACAATAATTGAGCAGCACGCTCGGTGAGAAAACAAGATTGACTGCCAGAGTCAACAAGAGCACGAAATACATGAGTAATACCGTTAGACGCGGTAAGCTTAACAAGTAGAGTGCCTAAGAGAACAGTATTAGAGATTTGAGACGTATTCTGCTTTTCTTGACAGGTCATAGTGATTGGAGATGGGGTTATTTCCTGTTGAAGTGTCGGAGAGTCTTGACGCGAAGTTTGAGGTGTGGTCCGTTGCAGCGTAGAGTAATTTTCAAAATGTAATAATGTATGATGATTTTTGTGGCATTTGTAGCAACTAAACTTTGACCTACAGTCGTTAAGATGGTGAGTACCTAAGCATGAGGTACAACGCCCCTTTTTCCTTTACAATTTTGAGACCAGACGAGGAGGGTTTCGAGGTGATAGGAGAATGAAGATTGGCATCTTCAACTTCATTACATTCTTTACTTAAAAACTTAATAATTTCCGCTGCATCAGGTATTGTAGTGGAGTCAACTCTCTCTTGAGTAACACTTGATGAACGGAAGTTTTCAAAACGGTTCCTAAGTTCACTATCCATTTTTCGTAAAAGCATAGCAGATAACAAAGGATTTTTACTAGTGATATCGATGTCAAGACCTTTAAGAGCTTGTATATTTTCTGAGTATAAATTTACAAAATTTCTCATTTGTTTAGGCGTGTTGTTTACAGAGGGCAAATCTAAAATTTGATTGAGGTGTAAAGTAACTAACCGCCTCGGCGAGTGATATCTTTCTTTTAATAAGTCATAGGCCACTTTATAACTAGCGTCAGAAATAGGGAGAGATTTAATTAAATTTAGCGGTTCTCCTGAGATAACGCTCAATAAATATTGAAGTTTAGAAACTGCTGGTAACGATGCATTTTCATGAATGCTAGCGTTAAATATATTAATGAATGACATCCATACGAGAAATTCACCATCGAAATGCTTGAGTTCAAGCTTAGGCAGTCGTATATGTAACTGAGGAGTAACTATTTCATATTTAGGCCTTGTTGATGACATCTTACTTTCTATCGAATATACGGTAGAATTAACATAATTGACTAACTCGTTGATGCTGTTAAGAGGAGCGTAGTTGGGTTGAAAATTCGGGTTGGCCTGTATTTCTAGTTCATGATAAATGTCTAAAATATCAAAAAATTCTTCACGAAGCCTATTTATAGATTTAGCGCGCACCAACAATTTTTGCAGAATTGACTTATCAGACGTTTTTTTTTTTGCTATATCAAAAATCTCTAGAATTTGACTAAATATATTGTCTTTCTTTGATTTAATAACTGCCAAAGATTTTGCCATGATTAAATGATAGTTTTATAGTAGAAGATGAGATAACTGCTTTAATTTTTAAATTACAAAATGTTTTAAAGAGATTAGGCCTATGAGCGTATATATTTAACGGAGAGATAAATAAGCCTAAGTAAACAACAAATCGACGTAGGCTCAATGAGATAACCTTCTATAAACAAGTGAAATGACTTTTCATAAACTTTTACAATTAATTTAAACCAACATATTAATGCACGCCAAAGCCAAACAAAGATAAGAGAGGATCAGCTGTTTCATATACTGCGACATGAAACTAGTTTTCCAGTGTTTGCATGCACAGACAAAGTTTGAAAAAACTTGTAGAAATTGTAGAATGAACCCATATAATGAATTGTATTTTTTTTTTTATATATATATATATAGGTCTTAAGGCTCAAGCTCCATCCCGGCTGGACCAAATTTGTTTGGTAACAATACTTTCGGAGGACTAATAATTATTATAATTATATAAACTAATAGTTTGTACTTACGTGAACCGTGGAATACACACTTATCACACTCGCGTATTAAATAAGCGATTTCTGGCCAGAAAACTTGTTCGTATTCCACGCACTGGTATTTCGGTATAAACATTAATAAAATAGTTACATTCACGTATTCTAGTACCTAAGGTACGGAGATTGAAAGGTATAATAGTATACTAGAACGTAGGGGTAGACCTGTCTACACTCCCGAAAGGTCTAACGTGCTCTCCGGTTCAAACTGCAGAACCAATCTTATCACGGGTGATCTTTGTCTGACTTTGGCGGCGGGTTTAAAAATAAAAGAAATGAGTCTATATTAATTTTAAATACGTAACAGTATAGAAATTAGAGAGGGTGAAAATAGAAATAAATGTATAGAAATTAGAGAAGTTGAAAATAGAAATAAGTGTATAGAAATTAGAGAGGGTGAAATTGAAGACAGTAAATTTAAAAGTAGAAAAACTATCAAACATTTCAAATAACGTGTTATTTCTTTAGAAAATTCAAAAAAAAATCATATTTCTATTGCGTAGCTTGGAATGATTTTATATAACACAAGACATTAGTCTTTCGTTGTATTCCTTAGGTACATGACACAATATCTAGAGCACAAGGAGCATTGTTGAATCGTCCTTGATTTGCTACTCTCTGGGGTTTAATTTCCGACATTTCTGCAACAATAGCGATATCTCTTACTGTAGAATGGCCCATTGTTGGCTCTGCAAGTAACGTTAGTGCATCAGGCTGTGTTTCAGATTACAGTTTAGTGTAGTAACTAATGAACTGAGTTTACCGTAAAAGAAACAAACAATGTAGAAACACTCGACGAATTCATTGCTACTCTCTCATAACCACTACTGAATTTGTTACGTCGATCGGTTAAAAATCATAGTAATGAATAAAGTTATGTTACAGTCATACTATATGAGATCTACAACTTTTCTACAGAACAATAGAATAGCAATAAATATCTAACCAAAATGGGCTTATTAAATGTTTTTCTAAAGTCTTTTAAAAATTTTGTCTGACTTTTTAATAAGGTTTTATATTAAAGCAATAATTTTTGAAGTTACACTCTGTCGTTAGGTTTGTGACTGTCTATATTGAGAAATGCCCTTATAACAAATCGATTGTTATAACTCGATGCTATTTAAGGGCCTTAGGATTCTCATTTATATATATGTATAACACTGTTTTCCTGTATTCACTTATCACTTTCACTATATGTACTTAAACAAGAATCTTACTTCGTATTTATACGAGTTAACTTTCAAAGATTGGTAGTATCTTTATCATTGGGCATCACTAAGTACATATAGTGAAAGTGATATATATATATATATATAAATATATATATATATATATATGTGTGTGTGTGTGCGTGTGTGTGTGTGTGTGTGTGTGTGTGTGTGTGTGTGTGTGTGTGTGTGTGTGTGTGTGTGTGTGTGTGTGTGTGTGTGTGTGTGTGTGTGTGTGTGTGTGTGTGTGTGTGTGTGTGTGTGTGTGTGTGTGTGTGTGTGTGTGTGTGTGTGTGTGTGTGTGTGTGTGTGTGTGTGTGTGTGTGTGTGTGTGTGTGTGTGTGTGTGTGTGTGTGTAGTGAAGCTTCCATCTAAGTAAAGTGTTTTAGGTAGGTTTTAGCTCTTAATAGTGAGGCAAAATCTGGTAAGGACAGGGGGTAGGAAATGTTCCATCCTCCTAAAATAAATGAAATTTACCCTAATCGAGTCACAAAAGATTGTATAGTTAATGTACGGAGGAAACAATTGAAAATTTATTGGTTCTGGTACTGCTAAAAATATCGTAGTCTTTTCTTGTTTGAAGAATCGGTAATAGAAAATAAATATAATCAAAATAATCTAGTGTTTCACTGAATCTAGTTTAAAGTAAAAACAAACGTTTAAAGTAAAATAAAAACTTAATGCAGTTCTTATGCATTTAAATCACATTTAATTATATTAGGACGAGTAAAAAGAAGCAAGGGCTTGTTGCTTATCTGTTGTTGCTAAGGCCTAATGACGTCATTTCTCCATTGTTACGTGCCAGGATCACCGCAAAGACTAGTGTGCTGAGTCATGGAGTATCGTGCTATGAAATAATTACATTTCCAGTTATCCTAGAAACGTACTAAGTGGGTTAGTTTATTCAACAATTCATGTAGGATTGATCTGATGATTGTGTATTAAATAATACAGACGTATAAAGTATTTTATAAATTTCTAAATTAAAATTATTAATTTTTGCTATATATATATATATATATATATATATATATATATATATATATATATATATATATATATTTGTAAATTATGCAACACTGTTTTCTTGTATACACTTATCACTTTCACTTATGTACTTAAACAAGAATCTTACTTGCTAATTATGCGAGCACTTTCAAAGACTGGTTAGTGTCTCCATCCTCGGGCATACTGAACAGGGTTTTGGACTGCGAGCTGCGTGGATTTACCGTTGACGAATTAATCACACAAACCATAAAAACTCACGACCCCAACGGATATTGGATACGATATGTCGATGTTGGATTATACATCTCACAAAATAAAGCAATAAATAATAACATCATTCTAAATGAAATCAATAACTTACACCCTAACATACAATTCACCATAGAGGAAGAAATAAACAATAAAATAAACTATCTAGACCTAACATTGACCAGAAATACAAATAACATTGAATACTCTATTTATAGGAAACCCACACAAACCATGAATACAATACCAAACAACTCCAACCATCCCCCACAACATAAAATGGCCTCTTACAACTCATTTTTATACAGGATGCTAAAATTGCCTCTAAATAATGAAGAAAAAACCAAAGAAAAACAAATAATATACCAAATAGCCCAAAAAAATGGATACAATAAAAAACTATAGATAAATTAGAATTTAAAATATTAAATAAATTAAAACAACCTAAAATCGAACCACAAACAACAAAATGGGCTACATTCACATACACAGGATACAACATAAAAGGAATAACTAAAACACTAAAAAATAATAATATTAACATAGCCTACAAAAACACAGGAAACATAATCAACAAAATAAACCAACCAGAAAAAATATGTCCCACACTTAATAACGGAATATACAAAATCGAATGCCCAGACTGTAATAAAATATACATAGGCCAAACAAAAAAGAAATTAAAAGACAGATATCAAGAACACCTCAATGCATACATCAAACCTGAAATTTATAACTCAAACTTAGCCACACACGCAATCAAAAACAAACACACATTCCCCACATTAAAAAACGTACACCTAGTAAAAAAAAGTCCAGAAAGGCCTCAAAATGACAATCTGGGAACAACTAGAAATTTATAAAAATAAAAATAACATCATTAATGAACAGATACAAATAAAATCAAAAAACAATAAATTATTCAATCTAATAGACAATATTAACCCCAAAATGAACGTTAAAAACTCGCACAGTGCAGTGAATCTAAAAATAGAAGTTACGGTACACCAAGGTCAACGGAAAATCCACGCAGCTCGCAGTCCAAAACCCTGTTCAGTATGCCCGAGGATGGAGACACTAACCAGTCTTTGAAAGTACTCGCATAAATACAGAGTAAGATTCTTGTTTAAGTACATAAGTGAAAGTGATATATATATATATATATATATATATATATATATATATATATATATATATATATATAATGTCGGTTTTATTGCGTCTCCCATCACTGCTCGATTACCAAACTTTGTCTTTATGCTCTCCTATTGTAGCAGTGTTCCACCGATAAGTTCCTTTCACTTATGGATTTATTGACGGTTTCTCCCCATGTTAGTCTGGGTCGTCTCTTTCTTCTTCTTTCCTTGAGTTCTTCGTCCTTTTCCCACTCTGTGCTTTATTTTTCTTTACCATCCTTTGTTATTTCCAATCTTAGGTCTTTTTATTTGTTGCAAATTTTGATTTCTCTGACCCCTTCCAGCACCAAGTCTTCTTTTTCTTAAATAATTTTTGTTGTGTATTGCAAATCTGTAACAAACCGAATTGATAATTTCTGACAACTAACTATCATTACCTTCAAGTCACGAGTTGAGTGCTCGCTATGGCAAAGTTGTTGAATACAAGAAATGGAACACGAGTGAAAAAAGACAGAAATCTCGTACAAGAGTAACAGAGAAACCGTAAAAAAATAGATGTGTTCAAATGCCTTGAAAATATACGTAATTGAACGCCAAATGATAAAAACTTGATAATAATGAAAAGTAGGCTGCAAATAGGGGATGGCTTTGGCAAACTATCAATGGAAGTGATTACGAAGCTCTCTCAAGCCGAACAAGATGGTATATGACCAGGATAAAGCTCGAGTCTGAGGGCCCGGCACTTGGATAAGGCCAACCGAGAGTGAGTGAAGAACCGATTATACTACCTGGACCGAACCTGTCTGATGGGGTATTAATGATAGGGAAAACCCTTGACTGATAGGACGCGAGTAGTTCTAAGAACACGAGAGTATCTGTTTGTAAAGTCGTTTCTTCCCCGGGTTAGGCCGGTCACCATTCCAGGCCTTACACTTAGGCCTTCGTTTAAAGTTTGAGGTTGGACTCGTGAGGGCGTGTTCTCACATCCTAGACTACGTATGCAGTCAAACATACGCTATCTTTGTCCTCTCCGACTTGGAGGTGGAGGTCGCAGTACTAGGTATTCCTGGTCACCATTCCAGCCCTTACAGTAAGGCCTTCGGCTTGCGTTTGAGGTTGGATTCGTGAGGGCGTGTTCTCACATCCTAGACCACGTATGCAATCAAACATACGCTATCTTTGTCCTCTATGACTTGGAGCTAAAGGTCGCAATGCTATTTATTCCTGGTCACCATTCCAGCCCTTACAACCTTCGGCTTGAGTTTGAGGTTGGATTCGTAAGGGCGTGGTCTTACATCCTAGACTACATATGCAGTCAAACATACGCTATCTTTGTCCTCTATGACTTGGAGCTAAAGGTCGCAATGCTATTTATTCCTTGTCACCATTCCAGCCCTTACAACCTTCGGCTTGAGTTTGAGGTTGGTTTCGTAAGGGCGTGGTCTTACATCCTAGACTACGTATGCAGTCAAACATACGCTATCTTTGTCCTCTATGACTTGGAGCTAAAGGTCGCAATGCTATTTATTCCTGGTCACCATTCCAGCCCTTACAACCTTCGGCTTGAGTTTGAGGTTGGATTCGTAAGGGCGTGGTCTTACATCCTAGACTACGTATGCAGTCAAACATACGCTATCTTTGTCCTCCATGACTTGGAGCTAAAGGTCGCAATGCTATTTATTCCGGGTCACCATTCCAGCCCTTACAACCTTCGGCTTGAGTTTGAGGTTGGATTCGTGAGGGCGTGGTCTTACATCCTAGACTACGTATGCAGTCAAACATACGCTATCTTTGTCCTCTATGACTTGGAGGTAGAGGTCACAATGCTAGTCGCCATACTTCTGTTTCATATCTTTTAATTATTTTTTCACTGTTCACCAACACAGTGGCTAAATCATTGTCAAGTAAAGACATTACTTTAGGGTCAGGCAACATTTATAAAGCTATAAAAATAAAAAATACAAGAAAATAACGAGAATGTTTATAGTTTGGTCCAAAATATGTCAAAAAGAAAAAACAATACTTTATCTGAACATTTAGCACACACTAGAGTAAAATACACGAAATACCTAGATATGAGCAAACTAAATTTAGATAAGCCTTGAAAATTTAAAAAATAAATGAAAGAAAGAAGATGAAAACGTAAGATAAGGATGTAAATTCAACATATAGTAAACGTTCAGGCATTATAAAAGATGAAGAATAACTCGGCGAGTGAAGATTGTGTACAGTTGATCGAACTATTTAAAATAAATAATAAAATCTGTGAGAGTGTTGAAACAGTATAGTTCTCAAAACATTCCGCTTTACCATAATTTTCATTTCCGAGGATAAACTCACTGAAGAATTAATCTCTGCTTTCAACACACTCAGTAATTTGTAATTAATTATAATAATTCTCAAGGATTAAAACACTTAACCCTTTAACCACCCCACAGGGTTTCAGCCCTCGCCGCACTACTGCCCTGACGACTCCGCAAGGGATTACATGCGGCTTGCTTATGCATTAAAAACGTTTCACTCAACGTTTCTCTGTTTCTTTTGTAAATTAAAACATAAATTTATAATAATAATCGATAAATAATGTAAACAAAAATGTCAAAAGTCAATTCCTACTTAGGTCAACAAAAATAAATTATATTTCATTTACTTCTTATTAAATAATTACAATCAATATAAATGAGGTAACATAAACTATGCGTTAAAATAGCTGTACTACCACATAACCTATAACATAAAATCAACTGTTTTACAAAATCATATGTTTTCACTTGTTTTAAGCCAAATGGGACGAAATAGCTAGTGCATGCCCCTTTTGTGAAAACTTTTTTTCCCATATAAAACTACGAATTCATTTTAAATTTAATTAATGAATTATTTTTTGGAAAAACTGTTTTAACATCAATTGTCATTCACTACAAGTTTAAAAAAAAAGTATATTGGATTTTAGTGGTTGAATAAATAAAAGTATTTTCATTAACGATTGAAGATTTGAACAAGATATATACATATTTTGAGGAGAGTGTATTTGTTCAACACAGATATAAAACTTATCAGTCTTGTAAACGGTACCAAAATAATTATGATCACGTGAATTAGACGGAAGAAGCTATAAAAAATCTCGAAAACTGAGCACACTTGTTTTCAAAATGGAAAAGTTTTTGAAAAATATAATAGTTTTTTAAATAATAAACGTAATTTTAAAAATGTATATGACATTTTATTGATTTTATGTGCATGATAGTAAATTATTACTATCATATGGGCGTGTCTTATCCCTCCTCCATTTAAGACACGCCTAGATGGTAAAGACCAACATTTAGATAGCATCCGTCTTCATGCATAGGTACGCCTACATGTTAGTAGAAGGCTACCTGTGTCACGTTGCCATGTACGGATATTTGTGCATACTACGTACGGACATTTGTGCATACCACGTACATAACATACTTCTTTATTTAAATATGTTACACGTTCAGCCGTAACCTAATAAACCCTAAAGTAAAAAATAGAAACATTTAGCGAAATATATAATTACATATAGTTACGCGGATACGTTTCTACGCAACAATACAAGAGGAGGTTATGGGTTAAATATGCAATAGCTATAGATAGCGTGGTGCAGATATTTTAGCGATAAATTCTAGAAATGAAATCAGATGTGGCGCTAAAGTTAGCACTGCTAACGGCAATACAACCATAATTCGCGTTTATTACTTTAATGGTGACGTAATGAGGCCACGCCTATTACCAGGACGCAATGCATTGTTGCCGGACTCTGCATAATCGCGTAATATTTATGTATGTTCTCAGTAATTTCTTCCTCGGGCCTGGGAAATTTAAAATGTAAACTAATTTTTTTCTTTTAATTACCAAAAAGATTCGCGCATACAATTATAAATTTTGTTTTTACTTTAAATCAATGAATAATAATTTTTTAATACATTTTCACAGGTTGTAAATTAGAAATTTAATTAAATTTTAACCCCCTAAATCACATCTTCCACGTTTGCAAAATTTAAACTTTACTTTCAATAAATATAAAAAAGACACTTGCGTTGGGTTAAGACATGAAATGTTAGCAGCAAGAATAATGGTGCAAACTTATTCTTGAGATGTTAAAATTCTTAGATATAATCGCAGGTTCGGAAAATATCGCACTATAACAATTACATTATTCTAACGATGTTTTATCATATTTACTATTTTGATAAAGAGAAAATGTTTCAAAAACATTTATATAATATTTTCTAAAAGGTATACACCAAATGAGTAACTATAAACAGAATTAAATGGAGTAAAATATGGATAAAAAGTAATATATGCAGTGCTCAAACAGTCTATAAAAATAAGGCTATTTTGAATGTAATACTTTTTTAGAATATTTGTAAGAGAGTCTCTTTTTTGAAATAAGGTAATAATTTAATTCTATTTATTATATCTCTATTATTTATCAACCCTTTTTTCTTACTGTGCAATTACTACTTGTTACTTCAAAGGAAAATTTATAAAACTGCCTTTATAAAAGTCCAATATGCATTATTGACATGTGATGTCACAATTTAATACTGGCATGTCATGTGTGATTCCATTCAACATCAAACGGTTTTCAATTTCACTGATATTGGCTGTAAAAGTCGTTTTAGCCGTGCTTCGATAGACACTGTATTGCTTTTTAATTTTTGTCTCATCCATTTCATTCGATAAAAAAGTGAGAACGTTATATTTTAATTGTACAATTTTTTTATCGGTATTTTTTAAAGACCTTTTCAGAAAACAATGTAATAGGTAATTTCAAGTTGATTAAATTAATTTCCTTCTAGATACAACCATTTATCTTTCTCTCTCTATCTCTCTCTTTCTTACTACCTGATGCATGCACATATCGTTGGAAGTCTACGAAAGGAACAGGTTTTCTCCATCGGTAAGATATTTCTTACAGCGGTGAATACAGGATTCCTAGTAGTAAAACTTGTGTGCTGCCTGACTTTATTTGGTCCAACTATGCTCTCAGTAGAGTAATATAAAATCGGTTAACAGTCTCTGTAAATAATATTTTGTAAATTCCATTACTTTAAAACGGCGTAAATAGAAATCAAAGAATTCTTTAAAAAATTCACTGCCAGCTTGAGTTAAGATAATAAATAAACTCTTTGCATTAACACTGGAAACCCTCATACTTGCAAACAATATCAACGAAAATAAGACGTACCTTCTTGCTAATGACATGTGGCATAGCACATAGGAATACCTCTCGGATGTATTCTCCAAACCAAACAAACTAAATCTCTCTCTAAAAAATATCCCATAATAATTTCTCAATTCCCATTAAAACTAAAGATATTTCAGAGAAAAACTTGCGGTTCGCCAAATTGTCACTAGTAATGGCGGCTCTTGTTAAGTCAGAAGCGTAAGAGTAAATCATGAAACGGTGGCGTTAAACATGAACCAAGAAAGTCCGACAAACAATTTCGTCCCGAAAAATCATGAACACTGTGTTTTGTGTTCGACAGAGAACGTTGTCGGTGAATTATTTGTCCCACAGTGACGCAATAAATTCCGAGACACGCTGTGAGGCTCTAACTAGACTTCAGCGGGCAAACTAAACAAAAGGCGAGGAGAGCTCAATATGGGTTGTTCTCCTGCGTGACAATGTGACAATACTCATGCACACACTGACGGGAATAACAATTGTCTTAGATACACAAACGTTTTCATTATTGTCTCAAACACACAAAATAGATTTTCTTTCTAGTCAGTTATTAAATTCATTGAACTTAAAAATTTACAAAATAATTGGGTTTTTAATTATTATTATAAAATATTTTTTTAATCGTTCGTAATTAATTCCCTTTAAATATACAATTTACATTTACAGGCAGTAATAAAATTAAAAAATAAACTTATTAAAGACTTATAAACCTAGACCGTAATTACAATATTTATTAATAGATTTTTTTCTGGTTTTTAACGATTTAAAAAGTGATATTCAAATATAATTTTGTGGGTTTTATGATGAGAAAAACCCCAATAACTTTTCAAACAGTTGTCAAACGCAACCCATGACAGATAAATTGATAACACACACGAAATCTTAATATCTCGGTGTACAAATTTGAAACTAAAATACACCTCTTCTTAAAAGATTATAATATTATATTAAATTTATTTTTCTAGTTGAAATCATAAATAAATCCACATAATAAATTAATTATTAACTCAATAATTTGTTTTTTTAAGAAATTGAAACAATTATTAAAATTTAGAGGATTTAAAAAATGTTGACTTGATCTTCGTTCTAACTCAGAAGGGTGTCTTTCCTACGAGTTTTGACAAATTCTTTCGTTTGGATTCCTAACCCGATCTCGGATGTATGTGGTTCTCTTCTTGCTTGATGCTTCGATCTTAATCCTTCCCCTGCCTCAGCTTCCTGTGAAAACACTCCATTTTCAGGTTAAGACTAGTTTACCTTTAAACAGGTACTGTCAAATATGTCATTTATATGTTTTATAAACCAGTCGGCCGGCGTTTTGTCTTCGAGGGGGCTAATATTGGGTGTAGATGGTCATCGCCTTCACCATCTAAATATATTCACTTATATGTGATACTTATAGGGTTTAATTTTACTGTAGTTGTAATTTATTTCAAATAATTTTATTTTATTTCTTGTATTGAAGATTTGCAATGGCGATGATAACATTATTTTTTGTCAGATAAATATAAACTATAAACAAATTTGTAACTGCGTCGTAGAAACCGAACGACAGTTTCCTATCTGTCCGTGAAATTAAAGCATTTATATAATACCTAGCAAATTGTAACAGGTCGTCAGCTATAGCTCTGAAGATAAAATGCGCAGGAGCGCAGGAGTGTAAAACAAGAGTGTGAAAGAGTGGTAACGCGAGTGCGTTGTACTCTCTATTCACTACCTTGTACACT